>JAPDNY010000005.1:21497158-21789658 GCA_029375565.1 Gekko gecko
CTTCTTCTTGAGACTCCTTTGGGTAGTGAAGGGTGGGTATGAATCCCATCTCTTCTTTTCTTCTTCTTCTTCTTCTTCTTGAGACTCCTTTGGGTAGTGAAGGGCGGGGTATAAATCCCATCTCTTCTCTTCTTCTTCTTCTTGAGACTCCTTTGGGTGGTGAAGGGTGGGGTATAAATCCAATCTCTGCTCTTCTTCTTCTTCTTGAGACTCCTTTGGGTGGTGAAGGGTGGGGTATAAATCCCATCTCTTCTTCTCTTCTTCTCCCACTGAATCAGACCGTCCATTCACCACCGAGGTCAGTCTTCTCTTCTCGGACTGTCAGCAGCTCTCCAGGGTCCCTGGGCAGAGAATGGTCTTTCACATCATCCACTGCCTGGTCCTTTTACCTGGAGAAGCTGGGGATCAAACCTGGGACCTTCTGCATGCAGAGCGGATCCTCCACCACTGGGCCACGCCCCTCCCCCTGGAACTCTCACACATAGCTACTTTGTACCAAATCGGAGCTTTGATCCAACAAGGTCTGTACTTCGTCAAAGGCTTTCACAGCCAGAGTTCATTAGTTTGCTGTAGATTTCCCGGGTTGTGTGGCCGTGATCTTGGCATCGTAGGACCTGACATAGAGAGCACTCCATCTTTATATTTATCTTAATTTTATCGTTAAATTTATACCCCGCCCTCCCCGCAAAGCAGGCTCAGGGCGGCTTCCAAATCACATCAAATGCAAGTAAAACATACACAGTTAAAACACAACAATTAAAATAATACAGTATAAAATGCAAAATGCTGGCAGCAATTAAATTCAATTGAGCAGGGTGCTTCAGATGGTTTCCACCAAAACTGGATGTTCTCCTGCTTGTCAATTCCTATGTTCTAGATGTTCTTCAGCTCATTGGCTCTTCTGGCAGCTGTGTGATGGTACAATTACAGGCCGGGCACTACAGTGGCTGCGACCCCTAATTAAATACCTGGTAGAAGAGCTCTGTCTTGAAGGCCCTGCGGAACTGAGAAAGGTCCCGCAGGGCCCTGATCTCCTCTGGGAGCTCATTCCACCAGGTAAGGGCTGCCAACGAAAAGGCCCTGGCCCTGGTAGTAGCTAGCCCGGCCATCTTTCTGTATTATACCTCTGAGGATGCCAGTCGCAGTTACTGGCGAAGTGTCAGGTCCTACAATGCCAAGACCACGGCCACACAACCCGGAAAATCTACAGCAACTAAAGGTCTATATTGTCTACGCAGGCCAGTAGCAGCTCTCCAGGGTCTAAGGCAGAGGTTTTTCACGTCACCTACTGCCCGGTCCTCTCATAAAGCTAGTTGCCAGCTCTAGGTTGGGAAATACCTGGAGATTGGGGGAGGGGGCTGGAGAGTGTGGGATTTGGTGAGGAGTGGGACCTCAGAAGGGTATAATGCCACAGAGTCCATGCTTCAGAGCAGCCATTTTCTCCAGGGGAACTGACCTTGATCGTCCAGAGATAGTTTGGAATAGTAGGAGATCTCCAGGCACCACCTGGAGGCTGGCAACCCCCTCTTTTCAGGTGGAGATGCCAGGAATTGAACCTTACACTGTCTGCATACAAAGCAGAGGCCCCTCCACTGAGAGGCAATCCCGTTCCCAGAGAACCTTTCTGGGCATTGTTACTTGATTGGCTTTGGACCAATGTGAATTGCTTTGAGAATGAGTTTTTGCCTGAAAGCAAGACTGAAATATCAAGATTCACCAACATTTCTGTTTCTCCTAGGCCTTTTCTGTATTTTTTTTTCCTATATTTTTTTCCCCCCTGCTTACAGAATTTGTTCATTTTAGATTATCATTGTGGCTTTATCGGGTTCTGCTTTTTTTTTAATTGCTGTTTCCGTGCAGATTTTTTTTTTTTTTTAAAGTTATTCTTATCAATCGTTTTTGCGGCTGTTTACTTCCGATTCATCTTTGCCTTTGTAGCGCGTTTGCCGTTTTCTCTTCGACGTTCTGGAAATCGTCCCAGGAACCCCCTTTTTTTTTTTTAGGCCGAGCGTTCCAGAGGGAGAGAAACATTTAAATTAAATTTTTTAAAAATTGAAGATAATGTTAATAATATTAATAATTATGTGCCAGCCCCAGGGAACGACAAGCGGAGAAATCTCACCTCCAAACGCATATCCGGTTTAATGTATGAAAGGTGGTGCCTTTGAAGCCAAACGCCGGACATTATTTGCATATTTATTCACAGCCCATTAAATTCACTTAAAAGGAACGGTTATTTCTTTTCTTTTCGCCTCCCTCCCCACGACAAAAAAAAAAAACCCCGACAACAACAAAGATACAGGCGTGGGTTTAGGCAAGCGCCCCTCCCTTTCCATCTCATATAGCATCGAAATGGCCTCTTGCTACCCAGATAAACCTTTTATCTCTGTCTCCCAGATTCTAATCAGAGGTTTGGTCCGCCTGTTTCCCTTTGTTACTGCAGCAACCAATTCAACCGGGACTCTTTGTGCCCCAGGAAAGAAAACTCGCTTTCGACCCATTTCAATAGCAGCCTGTTTTAAAACAGAACAATAATAATAATTTAAAAAATCGTGAAATATTTACATATTGGCTTCCTTGGCTGTTAACGAACGTCCGCGAAGGTGCGTTTTTATTTAAGGCGAAAGGACGGGGTGGGAAAACAAAGATGGCAAGATCTGCCGGGCATTTTTGTTTTATTTATTTATTTGTTTGTTTGATTTATATCCCGCCCTTCCACATGGGCTCAGGGCGGCGAACAAGGGCATAATGCCCGACAGGATTAAAACACAGAGGCAACGCCGAGAACAAATACTAAAACCATAAATAAGATATAAGCTAAATTTTTTAAAACAGCGGTCACATTCTGCTCTATCATGGTACCCATGATATCCTGTGGGACTGAGATCCTGTGCTGGGGCCAGTAAGCCTCAAGATTATTTATTATTATTTTATTATTTGTTTTGATTTGTATCCCGCCCTCCCCGAAGGCTCAGGGCGGCTAACAGTGGGCATGAATGCCAATTTAAACAACATAAAACAATATCAACAGGAAAAATTATAAAATCAAACAATACAACATAAACACAACATTTAAAACCAAGATGACGGAAGTACGATGGCACGGTTATCGAGGTGGGATATCGAAGGTGGAATAGCGGCAGTGGCGGCTCCTACTCAAAAGCCTGGCGGAAGAGCTCCGTCTTGCAGGCCCTGCGGAACTGGACAAGGTCCCGCAGGGCCTGGATCTCCTCTGGGAGCTCCTTCCACCAGGTAGGAGCCGCCACCGAAAAAGCCCTGGCTCTTGTGGCAGCCAGCCTCACATCTCTGGGGCCCGGAATTTCCAGGAGATGTCGACCCCCAGACCGAAGTGCCGTTGGGGGAACATGTAGGGAAGGGCGGTCCCTCAG
Organism: Gekko gecko; assembly: GCA_029375565.1. Taxonomy (NCBI): domain Eukaryota; kingdom Metazoa; phylum Chordata; class Lepidosauria; order Squamata; family Gekkonidae; genus Gekko; species Gekko gecko. Next base: position 21,500,548 of record JAPDNY010000005.1, read on the forward strand.
GTAAGATGACAATGCCAAGAAGGTACGATGGTGATGGAGGTGGTAATGAGGGTGGAGGCGGCCCCTACTCGAAGGCCTGGTGGAAGAGCTCCATCTTGCAGGCCCTGCAGAACTGCATAAGGTCCCGCAGGGCCCTGATCTCCTCTGGGAGCTCATTCCACCAGGTGGGGGCCACCACCGAAAAGGCCCTGGCCCTAGTCGCCGCATATTTGGCTGCCTTGGGGGCTGGGATGACCAATAAATGCTGCCCCCCTGACCGTAGTGCCCTTGGGGGAACATCTGGGGAAAGGCGGTCCCTCAGGCATCCCTTTTGACGGATGTTTCCGGGAAGAAAATGGCATTTGGGATTTGGAGAATGTGGCGGGCATCGCGGCTTAGACCTTTTTCTGAAAGGGCAACAACAACGATAAACGTTCCGAGAGGACAAAATATCCACTAAGTCGGGTTGACAGCTCTGGGTTGGGAACTCCCTGGAGATTTGGAGGTGTGGGACCTAAGGAGGGTGGGGTTTAGGCAAATGGATCTCTGCCGTCTGGAGCTCAGTCGTAATCCCAGGAGATTTTCAACCACCGCCTGGAAGTGATACTATATCTGAAAAAAACACAATATTTTTTAAGGAATATACACAACATTCTGCTGGGCAGGAGGTGCCTGCCCGACTGGGGGGACCCTGGGCATGGCAAGTTGCTGCAACTACAGCTCATGTTGAACCGTCATAGCCAGGGCTATTTTGCGGCAGGAACGCCGTTCCGGCTGGCTCTCGAGCAGGAACTCATTAGCATAATAGGCCACACCCAACAGCAGAAACTCATTATAATTGGCTACATTAGGGGTGTGTGGCCTAACATGCAAAGGAGTTCCTGCTGCAAAAAAAGCCCTGGGTTTTGATAACAAACAAGGTAAACAGAATAAGAAGCAAAAGGTGGGTGTGGCTGGATGACCACACTTCTGGTGACATGGATGTGTGGCCTAATATGCTAATGATTTTCTGCTGATGGGTGTGACCTATTATGCTAATGAGTTCCTACTGGGCTTTTTCTACAAAAAAGCCCTGTTCATAGCAATAAGATGGGGCAGGTCGAGAATCATCTCCTGCAGCTCTCTCCGCATCTCTTCTTGTTGGGCTTGAAACTGCTACTTCACTCGTTCCAGCTTATCATCACCCCCACTGCTATACCTCCCCAAATCCTGGCCACTCTCCTGATAGGGAAGGTAATCTTAGTGGCTGATGGCCCTCAGCTGAGGGGTGGTCACCCAGGATTCTCAGCGGAGAATCGGCCCATGAATACGGGTCCCTCCAGGGTCTCCTGTAATCCAGCCCACCAGTTGCACCAGTAGTAGTTGGCACACCCTCGCCTTCCCTGTCTCTCATGTTGAGGTACGGAGCCAAAGGCTATGAGGAGTTCTGACACTCTGTCAGAGTCTCACAACAATCAGTTCTCAACGATGATCTTCCAAAAAGGTTCAAGTTTATTGAGTACAGTAAAGGCAAGTCATCTGTGCATCCATTCTGTGTCAGAACTAACTCTAAAGGTGGGAGGGAATTGATATACAGGATTCGAAGTGAGGTCCCCTAACAAAGTCAAGCCAATCAGAGAATTAACTGGAGTGTGCCTAAACTAACGGGTCCATATTCCCAGCGAAGCATCAGGAGAAAGGTACCAAGGTCAGACACTCAGGCTATGAGATAAGACTCCATGCAGAGAAGTGAAAGTTAAAATTCCAGCATAACAAGAAACACCGTATCAGTCGCCTCTCCCACCACCACCTGCAATGGCAGCATAGCTGACAGTAGATTACCTTTATCCCTGAGAGCCAGTTTGGTGTAGTGGTTAAGCATGAGGACTCTAATCTGGGAGAACCGGGTTCAATTCCTCACTCCTCCACTTGCAGCTGCTGGATGACCTTGGGCAAGCCATAGTTCTATCAGAGCTGTCCTTGAAAGAGCACTTCTCCCGGAGCTCTCTCAGCCCCACCTACCTCACAGGATGTCTGTTGTGGGGAGGGGAAGGGAAAGGAGTTTGTAAGCCGCTCTGAGACTCCAAGTGAAGGGTGGGGTATAAATCCAATCTCCTCCTCCTCCTCCTCCTCCTCCTCCTCCTCCTCCTCCTCCTCCTCCTCCTCCTCCTCCTCCTCCTCTTCTTCTTCTTCTTCTTCTTCTTCTTCTTCTTCTTCTTCTTCTTCTTCTTCTTCTTCTTCTTCTTCTTCTTCTTCTTCTTCTTCTACCTTAGCCTCCATGTGGATGGGGAAGGAGACTTGATAACCATTATCTACACACGCTTATTTGAAAGGATGTGTGCAGTTAACTTCTCTGAAACAGGCTAACCCACATTCTGGATCCAGCCACTGCTTGGCACGAAATCTGGGTCTGGATGAGAAACAGCAAACCAAAGTGGGAGGAAAAAAATGATCCTTTGATTTCAGAAATTATTTTCGCCTCCCAGCTCGCCGAGGATGCTAAAGGCGATTAAACAGCCGCCGTTCCCCATTTCAACTTCAAGACTATTGGCTGGCCAGAAAATTACCCGGTCTGTAATTCTCGATGCTAAATCATATCAAAGATGGATATGATGTGACTATATCAGCGGCTGCCATGTGAAAAAATGTCGGTGGAGGATCCAAAAATCTGTCAAGACTGTTAAAGGCCAAACAGATGAAGTGGGACAAAAAAAATATTGAAAACCTTTTCAAGGGGACAGGAAAACCGCATTAATAGATTCTCCATTTCTTGGATTTAAAACATACACACGCAGCACATTATTATTACTATTAGAATTAAAACTCTGCTTTCGCCCATTAAAAGAAGCCTGCTTTTCATCATCTGTACACAGTAGGAATAAATAAAGACGAGCATTTTGATGCTGAAAATCTCAAAGAAAATTCTTTACTTTCTTGGGGGGGGGAATGGGTTTTTTTCCCCCCTTACTCTGTTCCTGAGTTTTCCAATGTAACGAAATAAGCAGACTGGGGAATAGGGTACAAGGAGAAAGTGGACAGAAAGGAAGAAACCAATATTATACACGTCTAAATAGTTCTAGGAGCTGTGGTGGCTCAAGTGGTTGAGACGCTGAACTGCAGGCTGTGGAAGGTTGGTAATTCAGCAGTTCGAGACCCAAGAGTGCCGCATGACGGAGCGAACTCCCATCTCTAGTTCCAGCTCCTGCCAACCTAGCAGTTTGAAAGCAAGACATTGCAAGTAGATGAATAGGTACCACTCCAGTGGGAAGGTAACAGCGTTCCATGCACCTTGGTGTTTAGTCATGCCGGCCACATGACCACAGAAACATCTTTGGACAGTGCTGGCTCTTCGGCTTTGAAACGGAGATGAGCACCGCAACTCTAGAGTCAGATTCAACTGGCTTTCAAGCAAGGGAACCTTTACCTTTACCTTTAAATAGTTCTATTCCTGCAATTGAAGAATGTAACTAAGGAAAAGACGGGAAGGATAACTTTTTAAAACTCTTTTTTTTTTTTCGAGCTAGCGAATGTCCTCGAAATGCCCTGAAACAAAGAACCAGCCCTTGAATTGTATTTATTATTTATTTAATTTGTTGTCGAAGGCTTTCACGGTCGGAGGTCATTAGCTGCAGTAGATTTTCCGGGTTGTGTGGCCGTGGTCTTGGCATTGTAGGGCCTGTAGCTGTGACTGGCATCCTCTGTTCCAAGACACTGAAAGACTGGGCAACACTTCCAATTACCATGTCAGATTACACAGGGAAGTTATTGAAATTCATAAACATAAACACAATTTCAACAGGAAAGAAGAGAGTTTAAAAATAAATATGGCATGGTTTCCTGTCCTGAAAAACACAAAATGCAATAGCGCTACAGAGAAGATTAGAGTTTCAATAGCCATTCCACACACAAAAGACCCTCCTCAGGAAACAATCCATAGACAAAAGAACCTCCTCAGGAAAGCTCCTCCATTAGCATGTTCATAGCCTGGAGAACTCCTACAAGATAATGACTCAGCCCTACCCCACCTTCCGGGGTAGAAATAAATTATTTGCCCATCAGTTTACTGCTCACCTTGACACAGAGAGTACTCCACCTTTCTGTGTTATACCTCTGAGGATGCCAGTCACAGCTCCTGGCGAAACGTCAGGCCCTACAATGCCAAGACCACGGCCGGGCCACACAACCCGGAAAATCTACAGCAACTAATATTATTTATTTATTTATATTCCAATTTATACCCCGCCCTACCCTGCCAAAGGAGGCTCAGGGTGGCTCGTACAGATAAAACACAGATTAACAATCAAATCATTAAAACCATTAAAGCAATTTGTTAAAACATTACAACGTTACATGTTAAGTGCTAGCGATGTTATTCCAATACCGCAACAATGGCGGTGCTGCGTGAGTGCATACCCATATGGTGTTCATTTCCCGCATTGATCTTACTCGATGCGCACGGGCTGTCGATAATTCACCAGGAACCAAGCTCTACAGTTGTTACTAGTGGCCGTTACTAGTGATGGTAACTAGTAATGGTGGCGACTCCTAATTGAAAGCCTGGGGGAAGAGCTCCGTCTTGCAGGCCCTGCGGAACTGTAAGAGGTCCTGCAGGGCCCTGATCTCTGGGAGCTCATTCCACTGGTACGGAGCCACCACCGAAAAAGCCCTGGCCCTGGTTACAGCCAGCCTGGCTTCCTTAGGGTCTGGGAGGGCCAATCGATTTTGATTCCCTGACCGTAGTGGTCTCTGGGGTATATATGGGGAAAGGCGGTCCCTCAGGTAAGTCGGACCATGGCCATAGTAAAGGTAAAGGTTCCCTTGCTCGAAAGCCAGTCGAATCCGACTCTAGGGTTGCGGTGCTCATCTCCGTTTCAAAGCCGAAGAGCCAGCGCTGTCCGAAGACGTTTCTGGGGTCATGTGGCCGGCATGACTAAACACCAAGGTGCACGGAACGCTGTTACCTTCCCACCGAAGTGGTACCTATTTATCTACTTGCAATTTCTAGCTTTTGAACTGCTAGGTTGGCAGGAGCTGGAACTAGAGACAGGAGCTCACCCTGTCATGCGGCACCCGGGTCTCGAACTGCTGAACTACTGACCTTCCACAGCCTGCAGTTCAGCGTCTTAACCACTTGAGCCACCGCAGCTCCTTAACCACTTGAGCCACCATGGCCATAAAGGGCTTTAAAGGGCTCTAAAGGTAAGAACACAGAGAGCGATTTTTTTTTATTATTTCTTAAATTTCTATCCCGCTTTATTGCCTAAATTTCTATCACAATTAAGGACACCATGTGCCAAGATATAGAAAACATATAAAAACAAGATAAAAGAACCACATCTTCCAATTAAAGTGCTCAGTGGTGTTGGTCCTTTAGTCAGATTTAAAGATGGCGTGCTATCGATGTAATACAGAGTCCCACTTCAGCGGTAACTGATCTATCACAACGCTGTGGCTCAATCTTCGTACAGGGCCAGCCCACTACACGATGTTAACAGTGATAACAGTTGATGGTAGGAGTGGGTGGCTCCTAATTGAAAGCCTGGCGGAAGAGCTCCGTCTTGCAGGCCCTCGCAGCGATGGAGGAGAGAGGGGTACAGTCGCCAAACCCAGGCTGGAAAATTCTGGGAGAGCTGGAGACAGAGCCCGGGGAGGACGAAGTTTGGAGAGGGCAGAGGACTTCCGTAGAGTATAAGGCCGTTGAGTCCACCTCCCAAAGCGGCCATTTTCTCCAGGGGAACTGATCCCGGTTGCCTGCAGGTCAATTGTAACAGCCGGTGATCTCCAGGCCCCACCTGGAAGTTGGGAACCCTGCCTCGCAACACCCTCGTCGCGTTTTCTTTCTGGCCTGAGCTAGTTTTTCTGGTTTGTTTTTCATTAGCATGCTTTTGTTTTAAAAAATAGCGTTAGAACAGCCGAGTCTACACACGCGGCCAATGGAAGTGGAAGGATTCTGAAGTGCTCCCTGAACCCTTTGGAACATACTTTTATGGGGAGAGGGGGGAGTTATCTTGAAAGCGGGAAAATAACAAACCTACAAAGTCACCTACCTACCTGCCAGTCAACAAACTAGTTCCTCCTGTTCAACAGCTCGTAAACTTGCAAGCGCCACACCCTATGCTGAGTTGGATATGGAACCTCCGCATGCAGAGGCACTAAGCCTCTGGATCCCAGAGACAGCAGGCAACATCAGGGGGAGGCCTCGGCCTCTATGCCCTGATGTTGACCCTCTGGGGGGAATTGGTCGGCTACTATGTGAGACAGGGTGGACCACTGGTCTGATCCAGCAGGGCTCGTCTGATGTTCTCATCAGGGAAGGCCTCGGCCTCTATGCCCTGTTGTTGTCCATCCAAAGGAACTGGTTGGCCACTGTGTGAGACAGGATGCTGGACTAGATGGACCACTGGTCTGATCCAGCAGGGCTCTTCTGATGTTCTTATCATGGGAAGGCCTCAGCCTCTATGCCCTGTTGTTCTCCATCCAGAAGAACTGGTTGGCCACTCTGTGAGACAGGATGCTGGACTACATGGACCACTGGTCTGATCCAGCAGGGCTCTTCTGATGTTCTCATCAAGGGAAGGCCTCAGCCTCTATGCCCTGTTGTTCTCCATCCGTAGGAACTGTTTGGCTACTGTGTGAGACAGGATGCTGGACTAGATGGACCACTGGTCTGATCCAGCAGGGCTCTTCTGATGTTCTCATCAGGGGCAGGCCTCAGCCTCTATGCCTTGTTGTTTTCCATCCGGAGGAACTGTTTGGCTACTGTGTGAGACAGGATGCTGGACTAGATGGACCACTGGTCTGATCCAGCAGGGCTCTTCTGATGTTCTCATCAGGGGAAGGCCTCAGCCTCTATGCCTTGTTGTTCTCCATCTGGAGGAACTGTTTGGCTAGTGTATGAGACAGGATGCTAGCTGGACTAGATGGACCACTGGTCTAATCCAGCAGGGCTCTTCTGATTTTCTTATCAGGGACAGCCTCTATGTCCTATTGTTCTCCATCCAGAGGAACTGGTTGGCTACCGTGTGAGACAGGATTCTAGCTGGACTAGATGGACCACTGGTCTAATCCAGCAGGGCTCTTCTGATTTTCTTATCAGGGACGGCATCTATGTCCTGTTGTTCTCCATCCAGAGGAACTGGTTGGCTACCGTGTGAGACAGGATGCTAGCTGGACTAGATGGACCACTGGTCTGATCCAGCAGGGCTCTTCTGATTTTCTTATCAGGGACGGCCTCTATGTCCTGTTGTTCTCCATTCAGAGGAACTGGTTGGCCACTATGTGAGACAGGATGCTAGCTGGACTAGATGGACCACTGGTCTGATCCAGCAGGGCTCTTCTGATTTTCTTATCAGGGACGGCCTCTATGTCCTGTTGTTCTCCATCCAGAGGCACTGGTTGGCCACTGTGTGAGACAGGATGCTAGTTGGACTAGATGGACCACTGGTCTGATCCAGCACTGTGCTCTTCTTGTGTTCTTAAGAAGGCCTCGGCATCTATGCCCTACTGTTAGCCCTCTGGGGGAATCGGTTGGCCACTGTGCGAGATGGGATGCTGGACTAGATGGGCTGTTGGTCTAATCCAGCGCTGTGCTCTTCTTGTGTTCTTATGATCAGGGCAGGAGAGAACACTCAATCGCAGACCATGGCTGGATCCCCTGACTTTGGATGGGTACCTACCAAGGCTTAAGGGGCAGGGGAAATTGTGGCAGGAATGGTTTGATAACATTGCCAGCCCTGGTATGGGAAATTCCTGGAGATTTTTTTGTGGGGTGGAGTCTGGAGAGGGCGGGGTTTGGGGAGGGGACGGACTTCAGCAGGGTATAACGCCATAGAGACCAGCTTCCAAAGCCGCCATTTTCTCCAGGGGGAACTGATCTCTCTACTTTAGAGACCAGCTGAACTCAAGGAGAGCTCTTCAACTCCAGGACAGCTCCAGCCACCACCCGGAGTCTGGCAACCCTAGTTGTGATGCTGGAAGATCCCCAGGGCCCACCTAGAGATTGGCAACCCACTAACAGCCTAGGCTGAAGAAAGCCAGCAACCTACAACTTTTAAACAGCTATTGATAACCAGTGTTCCCTCTAAGCTGAGTTAGTGTGAGCTAGCTCACAGTTTCTGAGCCTCTGGCTCACACATTTCTGCCTGAGCTCAGAAAGGATGGCTCCAGAACAAACTAATTCACGCAGTAGCCAAATTAATGCTAATAGCTCACAAAGTAGAATTTTTGCTCACAAGACTCCACAGCGTAGAGGGAACATTGCTGATCATGTGTATAAAAGTCAGGGGAGGGGGTTGGCTTTTTTTTTTAATAAGATCTTTTACCTTAAACACTCAGAGATACAGAGTTAGAAATTTGGCTTCAAAAACCTTTTGCTATGCTGCCTCATTTACCTTCCCCCCCCCCCTTTATTTAGACACTGGAGCCAGCCAGGCATTTAAAAAAAAAAAAAAACCAAACCCACACTGTTTCATGTGTCTGTATTGTAAAAGGCTTTGTTTGTGTTACGGCTTTAGGTCAACTTATCAGGTATGTTTGAGTGAAAACATTACCTTTCCCCGACCTTCAGGATTCGAAGGTGAAAATGCAGTCAACGGCACGGAAGAATCCTCATCGTCACGGTTGAAACTGTCATCATGGGAGACTTCTTTATGCCTCAGAGCGAGCGTCTTTCTAAGGCTGTTTTTTTTTGTGTGTGTGTGAGGGGTGGGTGGGAAGTGAACAGTTCCCACTGAATAGCCTCGTACAGGGTGGGCTATCAGAGAAAGCTGAAACCGGAGCACGGAGGAAGGGTTTGAAGCAGGTTAAAAAAAAATCTAAAACAAGCTATTATCTGCTGGTATTTATTGGAGTTTCTATTTTGTGGTGATGAATGCCCCTGGCTTGTTTTGCTTTTGATTTCCCCTCCCTTCCCCTTTCTTACTAAAAGTTGGTCAGGGTGAATGATGCTGGCATGAGGAGGAGAAGGAGAAGGAGAAGGAGAAGGAGAAGGAGAAGGAGAAGGAGAAGGAGAAGGAGAAGGAGAAGGAGAAGGAGAAGAAGAAGAAGAAGAAGAAGAAGAAGAAGAAGAAGAAGAAGAAGAAGAAGAAGAAGAAGAAGAAGAAGAAGAAGAAGAAGAGGAGGAGGAGGAGGAGGAGGAGGAGGAGGAGGAGGAGGAGGAGGAGGAGGAGGAGATTGGATTTATACCCTGCCCTTCACTTGGAGTCTCAGAGCAGCTTACAAACTCCTTTCCCTTCCCATCCCCACAACAGACAACCAGTGTTCCCTCTAAGCTGAGTTAGTGTGAGCTAGCTCACAGTTTTTTAGCCCCTGGCTCACATATTTTTGTCTTAGCTCAGGAAGGATGGCTCCAGAGCAAACTAATTTGTGCAGTAGTCAAATCACTTGCTCACAACTCTAATGCCAGCAGCTCACAAAGTAGAATTTTTGCTCACAAGACTCCACAGCTTAGCGGGAACATCGCAGACAACCTGTGAGGCAGGCAGGGCTGAGAGAGCTGTTTCACGAAGTGCTGTTTCACGGACAGCTCTGACAGAACTATGGCTTGCCCAAGGTCATCCAGCAGCTGCAAGTGGAAGAGTGGGGAATCAAAGCCGGTTCTCCCAGATTAGAGTCCGCACACTTAAGCACTACATCAAACTAAGATAGTCACCTGCCGTCTCAACCAAAGGAAATAATATATATATTTTTTTAAAAAAAATGGTGGAGCCAGCCACAAAAATGGTTGCCACAGCTTAACTTCAGTGACACAGTCCAGATCCTTGTGCCGTGGAGGCAGCTGCTGCCAAAGCGATAGGCAGTCCAATCTCCAGTGGCCAATCAGAAGCTTTGCTGGACAAAAGCCCTACCTGGCCCTGCCCACTTCCCAAAAACCCTCAGCAAGCACCATAAAAGATGTCAGTGGGTGCGATGGTGCCCAGGGGCACCACGTTGGAGACCCCTGGGTTAGAGTTTCAGATGGGGATCTGGGAGACTCCGGTTCGAATCCCCACTCTCCCAAGAAGGCTCCTCCTGAGATGCCAACGCAGTCACGAACACACGAATTCACACAAACACACGCTGTGTTCCTGGCATCTTCTCTCTCCCCATGTATTAAATACCTGTCAAGGAGAGCTTGTTTCTCTATAAACCCAATAACCTTTTTTTTTATTGCTTGGCAACTTCTCCCTTTCTTTTTTCTCAACTGCCGTCTCTTTAATCTCGAAATGCCAGTCAGAGGGTTTAATGGCATTTTTTTTAACTCCTGACGCCCGCCCCTCTGCCCTCCTGCGCGGCTTTCGTGTGCCCAACGTTGGTCCAAGCGGTACTTGAAAGCCGCCCTTGATCCACTTAGGAGGTCAGGTTACGTAATACGGTGTGATGTTTGCACACGCACACAAAGACGTCGCTATGCTGTAGGCCTAGAACAGGGCGAGCGTCCAGGGTATTCATGGCAGGGTAGGAGCTACCGTGAGTCCCTGCTCGGTTCTTCAGATACGAAGAACCGGGCGGTGACTCACAACTCCTCCCCGGCCACAAATCTCATTCGCCTTTAAGGTGCCACTGGGCTCTTGCTCTTTTCTACTGCTACAGACGGACTACCGTGAGTAGCCATCTTGATGCTGTAGACCTGGCGACCGTATCTTGCGGCCCTTCTGTTTGGTTGCTGATTGGAGCAACCCAGGTGGCCAATCAGCTAACGGCCTGGATTTGGCAAAGGCAAACGGGAGGGGCTTCCTGCTCTGCCCTGAAATAAACGTCTGAGAATGGCTGATCTCGATGGGGGAGGAGCCTGTTTTGATTGGCTAACCATCACTTGGCTTTCATCGTTGGCGATGAAAGGACTTCTCCGGCAAGCTTCCCTCTTTGGCCCATACTTAAATCAATGCCACTAGGTCAGCACCTCCAGTCTAGAATTATAGACATATGCTCTTAAGTAATCATGGCGCAACACTGTAACGTTGCTGTTGCACAGTAATTGAGCAGAACCTGAATGAAAGATTTCTTAACACGATTCTTATTTACTTACTTCTTTTATATCCCATTTTTCTTCCCCTCCCCGATGGGGACCCAAAGCAGCTTAACATTGTTCTCACCTCCATTTTACCCTCACAACAACAATCTTGCGAGGTCGATTACGCTGAGGTTGCGTGACTGGCCCAGGGTCACCCACTGAGCTTCCATGGTGGAGCGAGGATTTGAACCCGGTCTCCTAGATTCTAGTCCAGCACTCTTACCACTACACCATGGGTCCCTAACCTTTTTGACCCTGCATGTGCCTTTGGAATTCCAGCACGGGAGAGTGGGCACAATCAAAAAATGGCTGCTGCAGGAGGCGGGGCCAGTCACACAGTGGCTGCTGTGAGAGGCAGGGCCAATCACACAATGGCTGCTGCAGGAGGTGGAGCCAACCACCCAAAATGCCACGAAGCGAGATGATTTGTAACTCTAATTGTCACTCTTCAACATCTCAGGCAGCAGCCTTGTTTCACGGGACACCTTTTGATCTGCACAGCCAACCATTGATTTGCCCAGCCAATCAGAAGCCTTGCTGGACAACAGCCCCACCTAGCCCTGCCCACATTCTAAAATCATATGGCGGGCACGAGGAAAGGTGTTGGTGGGCACCGTGTTGGGGACTCCTGCACTACACCAACTAGGCTGTTTTAATTAATCCAAACTGGAAGGTTAATATTGGGGGATCACAGTTTCTGTGACATCAGGACAGCGTAAGCAATGAGATGCATGACCATTACAAATAAAACAGGTTATGCTTTATAATGTTCAGTTCAGACATCACCTTTGAAATCTGGGAGGGTTTAGCAACAGAGAATCTAGGAGAATTTAGGAACAGAGAATCTGGGAGAATTTAAGAACAGAGAATCTGGGAGAATTTAAGAACAGAGAATCTGGGTGCATTTAACAACAGATAAACCATACGTGCAGGCAGCTATGATCCACAATATTTTCAGGGTGAGAATCCTTTTTTTAGAATAAGTAATATCTGTGATGCTTGGCATTTTTGCTTTAGCAAACCTTCCACACCTGATTCAAATCTGACAAGTTGGACTTTGTCAACTTGGCAGAAGGGAAGTTTTCAGACTGCAAAAACACCCAAGTGCACACACACACACACACACACACTTACGTGCAGTGCGTATAAAGTTTTATTGCCTTGGAAAACGTCTCAAAAAAGGGCATGATAGATCTTGTCTAGCGGGGGGGAGGAGGGGGAATGTCTATTTAAAAATCGAGAATGTCCTGGCATCCTCTCTTGCCTCGTTTGTAGGGCAGGATTAAATTAATCCCGGCCACATTATTTTTAACACTTTGCTACAGTCACATGTAACAAGAGTAATCTGTTGGTCGAGGGAAGGCTGACTATCAGCAGCACCCGCACCACCTTATACCGGGGATGCAAGACTGAGTGTGACTTTTAAGACAGATATGGGCAGGGGTCTTTTCGGGGGGGAGCCCACCGGAGCGCAGCTCCGGGAGCTCAGGAGCCAAGCCCCGCCCCCAGCCGGCGTCCGGGAGAGTCTTTCAGGCAGCCGAATGTCAATTTCAGCTCCATTATATCCTATGGGCCATTGAAGTCAATGGTGAAAACATAGGGTATATTCTAGGGGCTGGAGGGAGGGGTTTGAGGGAGAGGCTCGAAACTCACAAGATAGCTGATGGAGCCTCTCCCCAAGATACCCACCAAGTTTCAAGAACATTGGACCAGGGGGTCCAATTCTATGGGCCCCTAAACAGGTTGCCCCTATTCCCTCCATTGTTCTCTATGGTGGGAAAAAAATAACTTTTTTTCCCACCATAGAGAACAATGGAGGAAATGAAGCAACCTGTTTGGGGGCCCATAGAATTGGACCCCCTGGTCCAATGTTCTTGAAACTTGGTGGGTATCTTGGGGAGAGGCTCCATCAGCTATCCTGTGATCTTGGAGCCTCTCCCTCAAACCCCCTCCCCTCCAGCCCCCAGAATATACCCTATGTTTTCACCATTGACTTCAATGGCCCATATGGTATAATGGGGCTGAATTGCCACTGAATTTCTTTCATTCCCTCCTTTCCTTCTTTCTTTTTCCTCTTTCCCTCATTCTTCTTTCTTTCTTTCTTTCTTTCTTTCTTTCTTTCTTTCTTTCTTTCTTTCTTTCTTTCTTTCTTTCTTTCTTTCTTTCTTTCTTTCTTTCTTTCTTTCTTTCTTTCTTTCTTTCTTTCTTTCCCACCTTCTTCTCTTCTCTTTTTTCCTCCTTTCCCTGTTTCCCTCCTTCTTCCCTCTCTTTCTTTCCCTCTTTCCTTCCTTCTTTCCTTCTCTCTACTCTCTCTCTTTCCTTCCCTCTTTCCTCCTTCTGTGGCCCAACTCTCATGAGAAGAAGTTTAAACTTTAAACCCCTTCTCTCTTAGCTCCCCCACCCAGACCAGCTGGGGAAGGGAAGGGGAGGCTTTTGAAGATGCTTCCCCCCCCTTTTGCTTCCCCTTCTGACATCACTTCCGGTGATGTCAGGGGGCGTGGCATATGCTAATAGCCTAATAGCTCATTAGCATACCATATGCTAATGAGCTCCTGCAGCTGTTCTTCTACGAAAAGACCCCTGGATATGGGGAAGTTGTGGTTGAACCTTGTACGTGTTTTAAACTTCAGAACAGCCACGGGGAAAGGCCGAGTTGACAGGGAAAGCAAAATTGTGGGAGTGGCATTTAGGAACGTGCCCTATTCAGCTTGTTTCTCGATGCTGAATGATAGTTGTCGGGGGTCATTTCATAGAAAAAGAGATGCAGGAGCTCATTAGCATAACTGATTAGCATAATTTATTTGCATAGGCCATGCCCCCTGACATCACCGGAAGTGTGTCAGAAGGCAACACCCACCACTCAGGCTCCACCCCTAGGGACTGTCTTTCCACTCTGGGGGCTGTCATTCCAGTCCCAGAGTAGCCTATCTGGGCCCAGGAGGAATGCTACATGTGCTGCTTCGTGCTCCTGCTGGGAGCTGGGGGCGGGGCTTGTTGCTGCCTGTGATTCTAACTGCCGGAGCTCCGCTCCTGCGCGCTCCTGCTCCAAATGACCCCAGATAGTTGTACATAATATGGTTTGGGAAGAAAGGCAAAGGCAGGGAGGGAGGGAGGGGGGAGAGAGAGAGAGAGATGGAGAGGGAAGATGTATTAACTTTAGGACGCATTAACAGAAGCATTGTGTCCAGATCATGGGAGGTGGTCGTTCCGCTCTATTCTGCTATGGTCAGGCCTCACCTGGAGTCCTGTGTCCAGTTCTGGGCACCACATTTTAGGAAGGATGTTGACAAGCTCAAGCGTGATTGGAAGAGGGCGACCAGGATGGCAAGAGGGTTGGAATCCAAGTCTTACGAGGAAAGGCTGGAAGAGTTGGGCATGTTTAGCCTGGGAAAGAGAAGGCTTAGAAGGGACGCGATTGCAGTCTTCAAATATTTGAAGGGCTGTCGTGTAGAAGGTAGAGCAGATCTATTCTCTCTTGCTCCGGATTGCAGGACTAGATCTAATGGGTGGAAATTACAAGGGAATCGATACAGGCTGAATATCAGGAGAAATTTTCTGACTGTAAGAGTGGTTGAGCAGTGGAACAGCCTGCCTTGGGAGGTGGTGGATGCTCCTTCGCTGGACGTTTCCAAGCGGAGGCTGGACAACCATCTTTTGGGTACGCTGTAGGGCTGTCTTTCAGCTTCGCTCTTTCAGAGTGCAGGGGGCTGGACTAGATGACCTGCAAGGTCCCTTCCAACTCTAACATTCTATGATTCTATTCTATGAGGGAGGGAGGGAGGGAGGGAGGGAGGGAGGGAGGGGGGAGAGAGAGAAAGAGAGAGAGAGACTGGTCTGGTGTTCAGCCTCCAAGTGGTAGGTACCTAGAAATCACATGGAATTTCACTTCTCTCCAGATTACAGAGATCAGTTCCCTTGAAGCAAATGGCTGCTTTGGAGAAGGCTTTGGAGAGTGGCCTTATGGTACTATGCCTTGCTGAGGTCCCTCCCCAAACCCTGTTTGGGCCAGTTTGGTGTAGTGGCTAGGAGCGTGGACTCTAATCTGGGAGAAATAGGCTTGAGCCCCCACTCATCGACATGCAGCTGCTGTCATGACCTTAGGTCAGTCATGGCTCTCTCAGAGCTGTTCTCTCAAGAGCAATCTCTTCTTCTTCTTCTTCTTCTTCTTCTTCTTCTTCTTCTTCTTCTTCTTCTTCTTCTTCTTCTCCTCCTCCTCCTCCTCCTCCTCCTCCTCCTCCTCCTCCTCCTCCTCCTCCTCCTCCTTCTTCTCCTTCTCCTTCTTCTTCTTCTTCTCCTCCTCCTCCTCCTTCTCCTTCTCCTTCTCTTCTTCTTCTTCTTCTTCTTCTTCTCCTCCTCCTCCTCCTCCTCCTCCTCCTCCTTCTCCTCCTCCTTCTCCTTCTCCTTCTTCTTCTTCTCCTCCTCCTCCTCCTCCTCCTCCTCCTTCTCCTTCTCCTTCTGCTTCTCCTTCTCCTTCTTCTTCTTCTTCTTCTTCTTCTTCTTCTTCTTCTTCTTCTTCTTCTTCTTCTTCTTCTTCTTCTTCTTCCATATGCCAAAGTTGGCCTCTTCTCAACTTAAGATCTCAGTGAGGATGCAACAAACGACTGGAGGTGCATGGGAGAATTTGGTCGACCTCAGCGAGATGTCTTTTTGACTGTCCCCTTTCAGTTATGGGCCTCCGTCCGCTGCCACCAGTTGCTTCCGCAACAGGTGTGATTGTGGGTTGCTCGTCCCAGCCGATCTGACCCCCCTTCCATTTTGCATCTCTCTTCTATAACTCAAATATCACGATTTTGATATTCGGTGCTCATGCCATTTCCCCCCATAAAACGTCTGCACGTTCCAATGTATTTTGTATGTCAGAGTTACAGTATGGTTGAAATGTTGGGCTTGGAAAATGTGGGAGGTCCAGGTTCGAATCACCAGACCGCCATGGATTTTCAACGGGTGTTCACGGGCCAGTCCTTGGGTTGCCAACTCCTGGTTGAGAAATACCGGGAGATTTGGTGAAGCCTGGGGAGAAGGAGGAAGAAGAGGAGGGTGAGAGGAGATTGGATTTATACCCCACCCTTCACCACCCAAAGGAGTCTCAGAGTGGCTCACAATCTCCTTTCCCTTCCCACAACAGACACTCTGTGAGGTAGGTGGGGCTGAGAGGGCTCTTTCAAGGGCTCTTTTCTCCCTTTCTCACAATACAAGAACTCGTGGGCACTCCATGAAATTGCTGAGCAGTCGGGTTAGAACAGATAAAAGGAAATACTTCTTCACCCAAAGAGTGATTAACATATGGAATTCACTGCCACAGGAGGTGGTGGCAGCTGCAAGCATGGACAGTTTCAAGAGGGAATTAGATAAACCTATGGAGCAGAAGTCCATCAGTGGCTATTAGCCACAGGGTATAGATGGGAACTCTCAGTCTGGGGCAGGTGATGCACTCTATCCTTGGTGCTGGAGGGGGCAGCAGTGGGAGGGCTTCTAGTGCCCTGGCCCCACTGCTGGACCTCCTGATGGCACCTGGTATATTTTGGCCGCTGTGTGACACAGAGTGTTGGACTAGATGGGCCATTGGCCTGATTCAACATTGGCTTCTCTTATGTTCTTATGTTCTTAAGAACTGCTCCTGAGAGAACAGCTCTGGGAGAACTTGTGACTGACCCAAGGTCACCCCAGCAGCTGCATGTGGAGGAGTGGGGGAATCAAACCCGGTTCTCCCAGATTAGAGTCCGGTGCCCCTAACCGCTTCACCAAACTGGCTCAGGAACAGAGCAGCGTTCTGCTACGAAGAGTATCGTTTTCTCCAGCAGCTGACTCCGCGGTTTACGCAACAGGCCGTCTGTGCTCCCAGACCCTTTTATGAGCAATTATCACCTTCCACCGAATTATCTCCTGCTTTAATAAATAAAATAAAGGATCATAAAACCGTCCGTTACGGAGGCAAGCCTTCAAAGCGCTCCGGCCACCATCAATGACTAATCCGTGCAACACCCCTCTGAGGTAGGCTAGTAAAAGGGGGTTATCTTCATTTTTTTAATGGGGTAAAGGGAGGCAAAGGACACGTGTAACTTCGCCCCCAAAGCAGAAAGAATGCAAGCTGTGCAAGGAACCCCCCTCTCCAAAAATAATCAGGTGTAGCTCATACACTTAATACTTAGGAATATTCTCTGCATTAGTTGCTGTAGATTTTCTGGGTCGTGTGGCCGTGGTCTTGGCATTGTAGGACCTGATGTTTTGCCGGTAGCTGTGACTGGCATCCTCAGAGGTATAACACAGAAAGATGGGGGTACTCTCTGTGTCAAGGTGAGAAGGAAAAAAAATGGTAGGCAGGTGGTTTATATCTACTCAGGAAGGTGGGGTAGGGCTGAGTCAATTATCTTGTGTAGATTTTCCGGGTTGTGTGGCCGTGGTCTTAGCATTGTAGGGCCTGACATTTCGCCAGTAGCTGTGACTGGCATCCTCTGTTCCAAGACACTGAAAGGCCGGACAACACTTCCAATTACCATGTCAGATTACAGAGGGAAGCCATTGAAATTCATAAACATAAACACAATTTCAACAGGAAAGAAGAGAGTTTAAAAATAAATAGGGCATGGTTTCCTGTCCTGAAAAACACAAAACGCTCAACAGCTGGCAATAGCACTACAGAGAAGATTAGAGTCTCAGTAGCCATTCCACACACAAAAGACCCTCCTCAGGAAACAATCCATAGACAAAAGAACCTCCTCAGGAAAGCTCCTCCATTAGCATGTTCATAGCCTGGAGAACTCCTACAAGATAATGACTCAGCCCTACCCCACCTTCCAAGGTAGAAATTAATTATTTGCCTATCAGTTTACTGCTCACCTTGACACAGAGAGTACTCCACCTTTCTGTGTTATACTTCTGAGGATGCCAGTCACAGCTACTGGTGAAATGTCCCAAAAAACACAAAATGCTCGACAGCTGGCAATAGCGCTACAGATAAGATTAGAGTTTCAATAGCCATTCCACACACAAAAGAACCTCCTCAAACCTCCCCAGGAAACAATCCATTAGACAAAAGAACCTCCTCAGGAAAGCTCCTCCATTAGCATGTTCATAGCCTGGAGAACTAGATAACTGGAGAACAAGATAATTGACTCAGCCCAATCCCACCTTCCTGGGTAGAAATAAATTACCTGCCTACCATTTTTCTGCTCACCTTGACACAGAGAGTACTCCATCTTTCTGTGTTATACCTCTGAGGATGCCAGTCACAGCTACTGGCAAAACGTCAAGTCCTACAATGCCAAGATCATGGCCACACAACGCGGAAAATCTACAGCAACTAATGAACTCCAGCCGTGAAAGCCTTCGACAACATATTCTCTACATTGTTCTCCTGCTTTAGCATGCTAGCATACAGCTGAACAGCAGTAGGTACAGCTTCTCCGCACAGCCTGAAAAGTCAGGGGAGAAGGTCAGCTGTGTGTCCGATGCCTCACTCCTGTTCCCATCAGCCTGAGCAGCTGAGGGTTCAAACAGATGAGATGAATGCCATGCATCTCATTCTGTCCTTACAATGTAAATTGCAGCTCTGTGCAGCCTCCATTTGCCTTGGGGATGTGCAGGAGAGGGGAATGTTAACTCTTCAATGCCCACTTGCTTTTTCTCTTGTCAACTACGTATCCTAAAGGAGAAGAGGCATGCCCTTTAAAACAGATATTTTTATCTCCTTTGAAATGCCAGGGGAAAGCAAGGGAAGTACATTAGAGGAATGAAACTCAATGAAACCCAGAAGCACTTAACAGTAGATATCTTTGCCACTAACCTTGTGCCTGTTTCTGCTTAGTTATTCGGCCCAACAAATAGCTCTTGGGATCGATGCTCACAAATTCATTAATTCATTCACTCATTCATTCAGTTACCAATACCCTGCCTTTCCTCTCAGCTCACGGCAGCTTACGAATCACGACAAAAAGTCTTACCCTTTAAAACAACAAAGAAAAACCCAAAATCACTCTCAGCGGCCCTGCCTTACTATGTGGGGAGAAGGTAGATGGCCATTTGTGAAACACAAGTCCTCGAGTTGTGAAACACAGGTTGCCAGGCTCACACTCACAATCCTTGTAGCTGTTAAGAACATAAGAGAACATAAGAATGTAAGAGAAGCCAATGTTGGCTCAGGCCAACGGCCCATCCAGTCCAACACTCGTCACACAGTGGCCAAAAATACCAGGTGCCATCAGGAGGTCCACCAGTGGGGCCAGGACACTAGAAGCCCTCCCACTATTGCCCTCCCAACACCAAGAAAACAGAGCATCACTTGCCCCAGACATAAGACCATAAGAGAAGCCAATGTTGGTTCAGGCCAATGGCCCATCCAGTCCAACACTCTGTCACACAGTGGCCAAAAATACCCGTTGCCATCAGGAGGTCCACCAATGGGCCAGGACACTAGAAGCCCTCCCACTGTTGCCCCCCCCCAAGCACCAAGAATACAGAGCATCCCTTGCCCCAGCCTGAGAGTTCCTATCTATTGTTGGAGTGGGGCAGAGCCTCAGAGGAGGAAGTTGACACTGTGATGTCACTTCCAGGTGAAGGGTCAGCCCCTTCAGCTCACTGCTCTGGAAATTCTCCTAATTTCTACGGTAAATACCACAGAGAATTCCTAGAGCCTCGCAGAGAGTCCGTGATGTCTCCCCCACCACCACCACCCAGTTTTTCTCCTGCCACTCACTGGATTGAGCATGAGCAATGGCGGAAAAGGGAGTTTACCTGCCACAGGTGGGCACCTGGCAACCTCGTCCAAAGTCCGCCGGAGCGCCTGAAACTGATAGCCCAGCTTTTCAGGAACTGCTTCCGTTATTCAGAAGATGAGCCGCATATCATTTTGGATAAGCGATATCCCTGGGTACCGGCACAGTCAGGCGCTATTTGTTTAATTTTATGTTGTGTGTCATTTTATTTATGACTCCGAGAGATCCTGTAGAGCTCGGAGAAGGTGGCAGCCATTTCATCAAGCCCTTATCTCTTCCTGTTCCTGAAATGCTCACGGTCTGCGTTATGGGTATGAATGGCTGGGGGGAAAGAAAGAGGAAGAAACAAGCTAAGGGGGGGGGGAACCCAATTGCTTATCACTCGCTAACACTTTTGGGTACCTCGAACATCCTTTCTCCCAAAGCTCTCTCTCTCTCTCTCTCTCTCCCCCCCCCGCCATACTATGTTCAACTTCTGTTTACTCCTCAAAGCTCAAGGTGGACAGAGGGCTTCCAATTCAACCGATCCTCTTCACCCCATACAGATTCAGTTCTCCTTGAATGCAAGAAACGAGCATATCGGAAGGCTCTTGCTCCTTGGGGGTGCTAGCTTTCTACATGCAAGGCATTTTTTCATAATCCGGCCGTGACCCCTGGCCTGTCGCAGGTTAGCTGCCTTAGGCAGAATCAGACCAGCGACCGATTAAGGTCGGTTCTGTCTACTCAGACTGGCAGCAGCGCTCCCAAGGTCTCGGCTAGAGGTCTTTCGCATCACCTACTGCCTGGTCCTTTTTACCTGGAGATGCCGGGGATTGAACCTGGGACCTCCTGCATGCCAAATGGATGTTCTTCCACTGAGCCATGGCCGTGGGATTGAAGGTAACTATCTTATGCTGATAGATCACACTGGGTAGCCGTGTAAGTCTGTCTGTAGCAGTTCCGTGTGCCTTGGTGTTTAGTCATGCCGGCCACATGACCACGGAAATGTCTTTGGACAGCGCTGGCTCTTCGGCTTGGAAACGGAGATGAGCACCACAACCCTAGAGTCGGTTTCGACTGCCTTTCGAGCAAGGGAACCTTTACCTTTAGCAGTAGAAAAGAGCGAGCGTCCAGTAGGACCTTAAAGACTAACGGAATTGGTGGCAGGGGAGGAGCTTTCATGAGGCAGCGACTTGGGACAGTTCCACTGATGTCAGGGGCCACGGCTCAGTGGTAGAGCATCTGACCAGCAAGCAGAAGGTCTCAGGTTCAGTCCCCGGCATCTCCGATTCAAAAGGTCAGGGAGGAAATGATACGAAAGCACTCTCCCCAAAACCACAGAGACCAGCTGCTGGTCATAGCAAGACCATAGTGGCCTTGACAGATCAGTGATCTGACTTGGCATAATGCAGGTGTAGGTATTCATGAGGGCCGGTCACTGTCTCTCAAACTAATCCGCCTCACTGGGCTGTTGTAAGGGCGAAATTGAGGGGGGGGGGACGCTGTGCTCTGAACTTTGTTATCGGTGGAGTTGAAATATGCAAGGAGGTGGAGCACCAGCTGTTTAAAGAAAAATAAGTTTATTAAAGAAGAACAAACTGTGATGGAGTGTCAAAGAGAGAAAGAGGACCTTAACTGTCTAACTAACTGCAGAAGGAGGAATGAAGGAAGCTCTGCAGAAGCAGGAATTCTCTGGAAGGACCAATCAGGGGACAGCAAGGACCCAGTTTGAAAAAGTGGGAAGTCTCTGGTCTGGCTACGCTACCTACCAGTCCTTCAGTTGTCCCTCTATAGGGTGGTCTTCTGATATTCTTCTTCTTCTTCTTTTAACATTTTTATTTATAATTTTCTTACATTTAAGTCGTACATATCTTTACAAGTTACATCATAGGAGTCAAAACTGACATTTTATTCTTTACATATATGTGCGCTCTTGACCAACGATTCAAAAACTCACTTTCTTCTTTGCCATGCAACCACATTGTCAACTTTTCCATTTCTGCCACATTTAGCAGTTTAAGACGTATTTCTTTCTGCACAATAGACCTTGCATATTCCAACATTTCTTAGAAGAAGTGTGGGATTGATATAAAAAAGGATCATTTAAAAAATATCATTGGCTGAGTTCGGACTGGAAATTTGCCCCACTATAGCCACTTTTCAGCCGCGTTTCCCAAGTGGATTAAAGGGGGCATTCACACATGCACATCTGCCTGGCGTTCCCCACCTGTAGGCAACCCGTGCTGTTCCGCTTCGCTCCTACGTTAAAAAGATACCTGACAAAAGTGGTAGCAAATCCCGGAGAGTGCCTTTATCTCGCGTTATTCCGCTTCCCGGAAGTGTGAACTTGAAGCCAAAAAGCTGGGAGCAACCCACTTCTATAGTGTGCGCCGGGTGTTTCCATGTATAAGGCAGCAGCAATCGGATTGGCTGTGCTCCGCTCTACTGCCCAATGCGGTGAGGGCGCAAAGGGGTCCACCCCAAATCAGCGCATATGCGTCCATGCGCCCATACACACATAGAGGAAAAAGCCATTTACAGCCGTGTCTCCGGGCCAGCATTCTGAACACTCCCGTGCACCTCCTCCCAGTATGCTCCCGCATCTGTCAGCCCCGTGTGACTGGGAAAACCCGGAACAGCTTATTCCGGGGCTTTTTGCCACAACTGGCTCCCGCTGCAAACTGCCCATCTGAACTCAGCCATTTAACCTCTGAGCCATGGTGGCTCAGAGGTTAAGATGCTGAAGCTGCAGACCGGAAGGTCTGTAGATTGGCAGTTCGAGACCCGAGTGCCGCATGACGGAGTGAGCTCCCGTCTCTGGCCCCAGCTCCTGCCAAGTTCGAAAGCAAGGAACTGCAAGTAGATCAATAAGGTACCGCTTCAGTGGGAAGTTAACAGCGTTCCATGTGCCTTGGCATTTAGTCATGCTGGCCACATGACCACAGAAACATCTTCAGACAGTGCCGGCACTTCAGCTTGGAAACGGAGATTCCCCTAGAGTCAGGTTTGACTAGCTTTTGAGCAAGGTTAACCTTTACCTTAATCATTTAAATAATATATTAAAAAAAAAAAAAACAGGGAGGGATGGCAGGAGGGGGGTTGCATGCTTTCTTTTGTTGTGGTTTAAAGTCAGAAGACTATGCTACACATTCCCCAGGTTGTGCTGTAGTGGTTACAGTTCTGGACTGCAATCTGTTAGGCCCAGAATCGAATCCTCATCCAGCTGTGGAAGCTTGCTGGTTGACTTTGGGCCAGTCACAAACAATGTTCCCCCTGAGCTGTGGAGTCTTGTGAGCAAAAATTCTACTTTGTGAGCTACTGGCGTTAAAGTTGTGAGCCAACGATTTGGCTACTGCATAAATTACTTTGCTCTGGAGCCATGCCTTCCTGAGCCAAGATAGAAATGTGTGAGCCGGAGGCTAAAAACCTGTGAGCTAGCTCACACTAATTCAGCTTAGAGGGAGCACTGGTCACAAGAGTTGTGGGGAAGGTAATATGGAGGAGAGGGGAATGATGTAAGCTGCTTTGGTACTCCACTGAGGAGAAAGGAGGAGGAGGAGATTGGATTAATACCCCGCCCTTCACTACCCGAAAGAGTCTCAGAGCAGCTTACCGTCGCCTTTCCCTTCCCCTCCCCACAACAGACACCTTGTGAGGTACGTGAAGCTGAGAGAGCTCTCTGGAGAACTGCCTTTGAGAGAACAGCTCTGAGAGAACTTATAACTGACCCGAGGTCACACCAGCAGCTGCATGTGGAGGAGTGGGGAATCAAACCCGGTTCTCCCAGCTTAGAGTCCGCGCTCCTAACCACTACACCAAACTGGGTCTGAAATAAATAGAGTGTGAGGTTTGGGAATCGAAGACTGAAGGGTTTGGGAATCATATTTTTGAATGCCCCCCTCGGGTTAAAAAAAAAATGCCTTGCATGCAGAAAGCTAGTACCCCCAAGAGCCTTCTGATATGCCAGTTTCTTGCATTCAAGGAGATCTAAATCTGTATGGGGTGAATAGGATCACTTGAAATTCACCCCTCCATCTACCTCCACCTTGAGCTTTGAGAAGCAAACAGGAAGTTGAACATAATAGTTTGGTGTAGTGGTTCAGTGTGGCGGACTCTAATCTGGGAGAACCGGGTTTGATTCCCCACTCCTCCAATTGCACCTGCTGGATGACCTTGGGCAAGCCACAATTCTGATAAGAGCTGTTCTTGAAAAAGAGCAGTTTCTGTCAGAGCTCTCTCAGCCCCACCGACCTCATGGGGTGTCTGTTGTGGGGAGGGGAAGGGAAAGGAGTTTGTAAGCTGCTCTGAGACTCCTTTGGGTAGTGAAGGGTGGGGTATAAATCCAGTCTCTTGTTCTTCTTCTTCATCTTCTTCTCTCAAGAGCGGTTTCTGTCAAGAGCTCTCTCAGCCCCACCTACCTCACAGGGTGTCTGTTGTGGGGAGGGGAAGGGAAAGGAGTTTGTAAGCCGCTCTGAGACTCCTTTGGGTAGTGAAGGGTGGGGTATAAATCCAATCTCTTCTTCTTCTTCTTCTTCTTCTTCTTCTTCTTCTTCTTCTTCTTCTTCTTCTTCTTCTTCTCTCAAGAGCGGTTTCTGTCAAGAGCTCTCTCAGCCCCACCTACCTCACAGGGTGTCTGTTGTGGGGAGGGGAAGGGAAAGGAGTTTGTAAGCTGCTCCGAGACTCCTTTGGGTAGTGAAGGGCAGGGTATAAATCCAATCTCTCCTCTTCTTCTCTTCGATTGGAGGGGGGGGTGTGAGAGAAAGAGAGTGCTTTGGGAGAAAGGATGTTCAAGGTACCCAAAAGTGTTAGCAAGTGATAAGCAGTTGGGGCTTTTCCCCCCTTAACTTGTTTCTTCCTCATTCTTTCCCCCCAGCCATTCATACCCGTAACGCAGACCGTGAGCATTTCAGGAACAGGAAGAGATAAGGGCTTGATGAAATGGCTGCCACCTTCTCCGAGCTCTACAGGATCTCTCGGAGTCATAAATAAAATGACACACAACATAAAATTAAACAAATAGCGCCTGACTGTGCCGGTACCCAGGGATATCGCTTATCCAAAATGATATGCGGCTCATCTTCTGAATAACGGAAGCAATTCCTGAAAAGCTGGGCTATCAGTTTCAGGCGCTCCGGCGGACTTTGGATGAGGTTGCCAAGTGCCCACCTGAGGCAGGTGAACTCCCCTCTCTGCTGTTGCCCACGCTCGATCCATAGAGACATCACAGCCTCTAGGCAAAGCTCCCAGAGCAGACTTCCCAGAGCAGTGAGAATTCCTAGAGCACTGAGCTGAAGGGGCTGATGTCACTTCCGGGTGATCACCAGGAAGTGACATCGCAGTGTTGACTTCCCCCTCCCAGGCTCCGCCCCACCCCGACAGCTTACAAGGATTGTGGGTGTGAGCCTGACAACCTGTGTTTCACAACTCACGGACCCGTGTTTCACAAAAGTCCGTCAACCTTCTGCACGCCTAGCAAGGCTGGCCCGCCAAGAGTGATTTGGGGCTTTACTTTGTCGGTTTTAAATGGTAAGGTTTTTTGTTGTGGTTCGTAAGCTGCCTTGAGGTGAAAGGAAAGGCAGGGTATTGATATTTGGATGGATGGATGGATGGATGGATGGATGGATGGATGGATGGATGGATGAAGCCAGTTTTGTGTAGTGGTTAAGTGCATGGACTGTAATCTGGGAGAACCGGGTTTGATTCCCCACTCCTCCACTTGCAGCTGCTGGATGACCTTGGGCAAGCCATAATTCTGTCAGAGCTATTCTTGAGACGGCAGTTCTCGAAAGAGCTCTCTCAGCCCCACCTAGCTCACAGGGTGTCTGTTGTGCGGAGGGGAAGGGAAAGGAGTTTGTAAGCCACTCTGAGATTCCAAGGGAAGGGTGGGGTATAAATCCAGTCTCTTCTCTTCTTCTTCTTCTAATCTGGGAGAGCTGGGTTTGATTCCTCACTCCTCCATATGCAGCCAGCTGGGTTTGTGACCTTGGGTCAGTCATAAGTTCTCTCAGAGCTGTTCTCTCAAGAGCAGTGATCAGACAGTGTCATCGATGCAACGGACATGAAGTTGAGCAAACTCCGGAGGATGGCGGAAGACAGGAGGGCCTGGCGTGATGTGGTCTGTGGCGTCGCGAAGAGTCGGACTCTGCTGTGCGACTGAAAAACAACATTAAAGAAGAACAAACTGTTAGAACATAGAAGAGAGAGAAACGTGTCTAGCCCGGGGGTGTCAAACAGAAGGCCCATGGGCCAGAACTGGCCTGTCCAGGACTCTTATGTAGCCCACAAGCAATTGGTGCAAGGGAGGAAGTGCTGGAGGGGAGTAGGTGGAGGAACTCCATTGTGGCTTCTGCACGGCAGAACAATCTCGTCTGCGGCAGTCAAGGATCGTGGGAGCGTCTGCCCGGCGCTGCGCTGCTGCCTCTCCAGTCCGCCTAGGTGGGTTTTCCTCTGCACCACCCTCCCAGCCCATGGGGGCCTTGCAGTGAGGAAACACCAACTCGGAGCTTACCAGCTGCTGTCCTTTCTACCAGGGCTCTTTTTGTAGAAAAAGCCCAGCAGGAGCTCATTAGCATAACAGGCCACACCCCTCAGCAGAAACTCATTAGCCTATTAGGCCACACCCCTGATAGCACAGCTCATTAGCATGTTAGGCCACACCCCCATGTTACCAGCAGTGTGGTCATCCAGCCACACCCACCTTTTGATTCTCATTCTGTTTACCTTCTTTGTTGTCAAAACCCAGGGCTTTTTTTTTTTGGTAGCAAGAACTCCTTTGTGTTATGTCCTGAATGTGAATCGCTCCTATCTATTCACACGTTAAGCTTGAGTCTGAACGTGGCTCTTCAGATGTCGCATTGCTATTGGTCGGTCTCTGCGAGACCTGTGTGATTACCCAATCACTGAGTGATATTGTTGCAAAGAGGGAACGGTCCTGATTGGCCTTTATCCCTGTATCCTGATTGGCTTTTATCCCGGCGTTACTATTGGTTCTTATCTGACTATGGGTGTGACTTTGACAGCCCGGGAGAGTTTAAAAGAAGGAGCTGTGCTCCCCTTGTTGTCGTGTGTTCCTGACTTACAGCTGCTGTTTAATAAAGCTGAAATCACTTGAAGCCGAATCCTTGGTTGAGTCTCATACATAACACTTTGCATGTTAGGCCACACACCCCCTAATGTAGCCAATCCCAATGAGTTCCCGCTGTTGGGCGTGGCCTGTTATGCTAATGAGTTCCTGCTGGGCGTGGCCAACTCGGAAGCCAGCCGGAACTCCGTTCCTGGGCGTTCCTGCCCAAAAAGAGCCCTGCTTTATAAAGTTTCTATCTCCGGTACCTGGCATGACGTTTTACGGCACACATGACCCGGCCAGAGAAAGTGACATTTATGTCGGATCCGGCCCTTGTAACAAATGAGTTCGACACCTCCGGTCTAGCCTGACTGCTGTGAGAGGAGCAAGAAGGAAGCTCGGCAGGAGCAGGCCCGTAGCCGGGATTTTTTAAAAATTCGGGGGGGGCTTTAAACAAGTCTGGGAGGACCCTGCATACACCCCTGCACAGCCCCCCAAGGGAGCGCCTGGGCTGGATATGAACTTGGGGGGGCGTGATGGTAAATCAGGGTGCCAGGCCCCGAGATGCCCCACTGTAGCTATGGGCATGAGCAGGCAGTCTCCAAAAGAGGCAATCGGGAGACGGCCAGGACACAACTTGAAAGTGTGGGCACTTCCTAATCGAGCTGTGCTAATGGCCAGTTCCTCAGCTGTCCCCCTTGTAGGGTCTTCAGATCCTCTTCAGATCTTCCTCAGAAGGCTGCACTGTAGACCTCTCCTATTCCAACATTCTTGTAGGTGTCTCGATCTCACCGCCTTTTGGCAGACGCGGCTCCGCTCCTCATTGGCCGGGACCCAAGGACACTCCTAATTATCAGCTTGGCAGAGTTTGTTTTGAAACGGGGCGCATGTTCACACTTCGCAAGTGTCGGCCTCCTCCCTGCTCCTGATTTCTCTTCCAACACCTTCTCCGTCTCTCACAGACGGGCGTGATCCATTCCTCCCGCCATTTGTCAGAATGTGATCCCCCCTCCTCCTGAACCAGCCAGTCAAACGCTGACCGGCTGCCCCTCCAGACCCAACTGTGGAGCCGGCTTCTTCACCCAAAGAGTGATTAACATGTGGAATTCACTGCCACAGGAGGTGGTGGCAGCTGCAAGCATGGACAGCTTCAGGAGGGAATTAGATAAGCATATGGAGCAAAGGTCCATCAGTGGCTATTAGCCACAGGGTATAGATAGGGACTCTCAGTCTGGGGCAGGTGATGCTCTGTATTCTTGGTGCTGAGGGGGGCAACAGTGGGAGGGCTTCTAGTGTCCTGGCCCCACTGCTGGATCTCCGGATGGCACCTGGTATTTTCGGCCACTGTGTGACAGATTGTTGGACTAGATGGGCCATTGGCCTGATCCAACATTGGCTCCTCTTATGTTCTTATGTACTACCAGCGCACCGGCAAAACATGTCTGGGGCACCTCCACCATCCAGGCAAGGAACGGCGCCGTTCCATCTGGAAACGGATTGTTGTTTTCCCACTCTCCTTGTCTTTGTCCTCGGAGGCAGAAAGGTGATGAAACCCTGGCGCATTCGACGTGACAAAATTAGAATGGCAATTATTGCTTTAAGTAACACACACACACACACACACACACACAAAACCCTGCCTTTCACAAAAGGTGTGGAAACGCCAGTTGACTAACCAGCCAGTTGTAGTCATGCTCCGAAGGCAATTCAGGGGTGTGTGTGTGTGTGTTCTTTTGGCAGAGAAATGCCAGGAACTATTCTGGGAAAATGAGGAGACATGTTCAATCCCATGCTGTTGCCATGTAGAGTACATCTTGTGTTTCGGCACAAACACTGGGCGAGCGCTCCGTTTGCCCCATCTGTGAGTAATGAACACCCTCTGGAAAGACACTTTTTGGAACGGTTCAGCGAGAGAGAGGGGGAAAGAAGGATATTGCACTTTTGTTCGAGGTGTGACAATATCCATCCATCTTGCGAGAACTGTCTTGTTTCCTCGCGTTACTCGAACACCTGGCCAGGCAACCTTCAGACAAAAAGGAACGTGAAATCCCTTTTGGGAACTACGTTTTCCGGGCAAGGTGGGCTACACTTGGTGTTGCCAGCTCTGGGTTGGGAGATTCCCGGGGATTCGGGGAGAACCCTGGGAGGGGTGGTGGAGAGGAGAGGACCTCAACGGGTTCGCCAGACCCCCACTGGGACTGGGAGATCCCTGGCTCTGGAGCTCCTCCCCCCCAGTTCCAGTCAGCTGGCAGCAAATTAGGGACTAGGCCTGCAATGCCGGCAATGTGGTGCACACTGGGAGTGACTTCATCACATTGCAGTCAACGGGGGGACCTACAGCAAACGTAGAAAAGAGCAAGGGTTCTGGTCGCCACACCTCAAAAAGGATATTATAGAATTGGAAAAAGTGCAGAGAAGGGCAACTAGAATGATAAAAGGGTTGGAACACCTTCCCTATGAAGAAAGGTTAAAATGCTTGGGGCTCTTTAGCTTGGAGAAACGACGGCTGAGGGGTGACATGATCAAGGTTTATAAGATTATGCATGGGATCGAGCAGGTTGAGAAAGAAGTACTTTTCTCCCTTTCTCACAATACAAGAACTCGTGGGCACTCCATGAAATTGCTGAGCGGTCGGGTTAGAACAGATAAAAGGAAGTCCTTCTTCACCCAAAGAGTGATTAACACATGGAATTCACTGCCACAGGAGGTGGTGGCAGCTACAAGCATGGACAGTTTCAAGAGGGAATTAGATAAACATATGGAGCAGAAGTCCATCAGTGGCTATTAGCCACAGGGTATAGATAGGAACTCTCAGTCTGGGGCAGGTGATGCACTCTATTCTTGGTGCGGGGGGGGGGGGCAGCAGTGGGAGGGCTTCTGGTGCCCTGGCCCCACTGATGGACCTCCTGATGGCACCTGGTATATTTTGGCCACTGTGTGACAGAGTGTTGGACTAGATGGGCCATTGGCCTGATTCAACATTGGCTTCTCTTATGTTCTTATGGTAGCACCTTAAAGACTAATAAACTTTGTGGTAGGGCATGACCTTTCGCGAGTCACCACTCACTTCTGATACCGATGACTCACGGAAGCCCCTCCCCTGCCACAAGTTTCATTAGTGTAGTGGTTTGGTGTAGTGCTTAAGTGCACAGACTCTTATCTGGGAGAAGCGGGTTTGATTCCCCCATGCCTCCACTTGCAGCTGCTGGATGACCTTGGGCAAGCCATAGTTCTGTCAGAGCTGTCCTTGAAAAAGAGCAGTTTCTGTCAGAGCTCTCTCAGCTCCGCATACTTCACAGGGTGTCTGTTGTGGAGAGAGGAAGGGAAAGGAGTTTGTAAGCCGCTCTGAGACTCCCTTGGATAGTCTTTAAAGTCCTACTGGATCCTACTGAATCCTCCTAGTCTTTAAGGTCCTACACTAACTCAGCTTAGAGGGAAAACTGGTCCCACCAATGTTCACTGTGAAAAAAATGATTCTATTACAGTCCAAAAACTTGCTTCTTCTTTTGTTCCTTTATTTTATGTCACGCAGCACTGCTGCTGCTGCTTCCAGACAATTGCCATGCGAAGACAGATTTCCTAGGTAAATATTCCGTTTCCCCCAACGTTTTGTCAGGTTGCTTTTTTATACATGGAGCCGATGCTCTAACTCGGAATTAATCAGAAGCCAAAGGGAAACTCAAGTTTAACTCTGAGTAGGAGACTTACAGCATTAGCTCCATGTATAAAAAAACGACCTGACGAAACATTGGGGGAAACGGAATATTTACCTAGGAAATCCGTTGTCGCATGGCAATTGTCTGGAAGCTGCAGCACCACTTGCCTGACACACAAAATAAAGGAACAAAAGAAGAACCAAGTTTGTGGACTGTAATAGAATCAATTTTTTCACAGTGAACATTGGTGGGGACCAGTGTTCCCTCTAAGCTGAGTTAGTGTGAGCCAGCTCACAGTTTTTTAGCCTCCAACTCACACATTGGCTCAGGAAGGATGGCTCCAGAGCAGACTAATTTATGCAGTAGCCAAATCTCTCGCTCACAACTTTACTGCCAGTAGCTCACAAGGTAGAATTTTTGCTCACAAGACTCCACAGCTTAGAGGGAGCATTGGTGGGGGCTGCCGGGAGGTTGGCAACCACAGCTGGGCCCATTGCCTTCTGGACTGCCTAGGCCCAAGCTGAGCTCCTGCAGGGCTCAGACTGTTGCACTAGGGTTACCAATCTCCAGGCGGTGGCTGGAGACCTCCCAGAATTAGAAACTGATCTCCAGGCGACAAACATCGTTCCCCCTGGAGAAAATGTCAACTTTGGAGGGTGGACTGTATGGCATTGTACCCCACTGAGATCCTGGTTCTCCCCAGGTTCTACTCCCAAATCTCCCGGAGTTACTCAACCTGGATCTGGCAACCTTACCCCACCCCCATCTTCTGCTGGTGGAGACCTGGCCACCTGATATCTTAAGTCAGCGATTACTCGATGGCACTTCCCATCACCACCAGCCAAAGGGGGAGGGCAGAACAGAGAAAGTGTGTTCCGACAAGTGTGATCTACTCATAGCACAGGACAGCATCCCCCCCTTTAATCTGGCTCTTTTGATGACTGATGTCTTGGTGGAAAAGATCTGGCATTTCATTCAGCAGCGATGTGGGTTTAATTACCATCGCCTCACCCCTATCTGGCAAAAAGCAGGACAAACAGGATAGGGAGCTGAAGGTGGGCAGCGGGAAAGACTGGTCCTTGCCCAGGGGAGATCTCAGAGGGAGGCTGCCGTAACGCCACCCAGCCGGCCAATGAGAGGAGGGCACAAACAAAACTGATCTTTGAAAGCTCCTCGTTTGTGGCGTCACTCCCACACCGTCGCAAAAGCTTATGTCAGCCTGCCATGCCTGGAGGTATCCACTTAATTTCAACACAGCTTTCCTTCTAACCACCGCAGTTCTTGTGGATTTACATCTATTAGGGTTGTGATGAGGAGGGGAACAGCCTTTTCCCAAAATTCACCTTTTTTTGTATGCAGCCATGGATTCCTCTGATTCTCTTTGTTTCTTTTTTAAAAGAGGAACTTCTCTTTGGTTTCTCTTTGTTCAGAAACCCATAAACCATTCCTTGCTAATACTAACTTTGGTCTCTCTTTGGTCTCTCTTTGGTTTCTCTTTGTTCAGAAATCCATAAACCATTCCTTGCTAATACTAACTTTGGTTTCTCTTTGGTTTCTCTTTGTTCAGAAATCCATAAACCATTCCTTGCTAATACTAACTTTGGTTTTTCTTTGGTCTCTGGTCTCTCTTTGGTTTCTCTTTGGTTTCTCTTTGTTCAGAAATCCATAAACCATTTCTTGCTAATACTAACTTTGGTTTCTCTTTGGTTTCTCTTTGTTCAGAAATCCATAAACCATTCCTTGCTAATACTAACTTTGGTTTCTCTTTGGTTTCTCTTTGTTCAGAAATCATTCCTTGCTAATACTAACTTTGGTTTCTCTTTAGTTCCTCTTTGTTCAGAAACCCATAAACCCTTCATTCCTTAATATCACTACCTTCATTCCTTGCTGTCGAAATGAATAAGAGTCCGGTACCTCCTTACAGCCTAACAAAATTTGTGGCAAGGGATGAGCTTTCGTGAGTCACTGCTCGTTTCTTTCAGATAAGTGAGCAGCAGCAGAATTGAGCGGTGACTCACGAAAGCTCATCCCCTGCCTCAAATGTTGTTAGTCCTTAAGGTGCTACTGGGCTCTTACTCTTTTCTACCATTTTCAAAAAGGCATTGATTAACAACAACAATAATAGTTCAAGGTCAATAGCCATGTTAGTCTGTCTGCTGCAGCAGAATAGAGGAAGAGTCCAGCAGCACCTTCAAGGCTAACAAAATTTGTGGCAGGAGATGAGCTTTTTGTGTGTCACTGCTCACTTCCCTAGGGCCGTGGTGGCTCAGGGGTTAAGATGCTGAGTTGCAGACCAGAAGGTCTGTAGTTCGGCAGTTCGAAACCTGAGTGCCGTCTCCCGTCTCTGGCCCCAGGTCCTGCCAACCTAGCAGTTCAAAAGCAAGAAACTGCAAGTAGATAAATAGGTACCGCTTCGGTGGGAAAGTAACAATGTTCTGTGAGCCTTGGCCATTTAGTCATGTCGGCCACTTGACCACAGAAACATCTTTGGACAGTGCTGGCTCTTCAGCTTGGAAACGGAGATGAGCCCTGCAACCCTAGAGTCGGATTCGACTGGCTTTTGAGCAAGGGAAACCTTTACCTTTACCTAAATAGGCACCGCTTCGGTGGGAAGGTAACAGCGTTCCGTGCACCTTGGCATTTAGTCGTGCTGGCCACATGACGATGGAGAAGTCTTCAGACAGCGCTGGCTCTTCAGCTTGGAAACGGAGATGAGCACTGCCCCCTAGAGTCAGATTCGACTGGCTTTCGAGCAAGGGACTGCTCTTTGCTTAAGGACAATTCTATTGAGGACATTTTGGCTGCACAGTCATAGGAAGGCAATTTCTGGACCAGAAATTTATACCAGAGAAACACCACTGGGCATGGGATTGCACTGCTGGAGGCCTCATTTGTACTTTTATTCTGTGCCTAGTGGTTTAATTTTGGAACAACTTTTTTCTGGTCCCTATTGATTTTTTTTTTATTTTTTTATATAATTTTATTTATAATTTTTTCAAAATTACACACTTCATATACATTTCTCATCACATATCAGAATACATAAGGAGTGTTTGGAGAGTTCTTCATGTTTTCTTTTCAATCCATTCATATATTTTTTTCCATCTTTTTACATACATTGATTCGTCTTTCCCTGAAAGTATAAGATTTAGTTTATCTGATTCAGCTATTTCTAATATTTTGTCTATTATTTTTTTTATGTTGGGGACACTCTCTTTTTTCCAAGATTTGGCTACCGCAATTCTTGCCGTTGTAATTATATAAAGAATAATTATTTGATCCTCTTTTTGAATCCCTGTCGGTAATATGTTAAGTAAAAATATTTCTGGGTTTTGTTTTAAATTTACCATAATAGATTCTTGAATTATTTTTCAATTAATTTCCAAAAAGTCCTACCTATTGATTTTATTTATTTAACTTTTATCCTGCCCTCCCACCAAGGCGGCTCAGGGCGGCTTACAAGCAATTAAAACCAGTATACAATTTAAAACGCAATATTGCTACATCTAAAACAGTACAATAAATACTGAGTTACATTAAAACATGGCGGCATTCTGTATAAAGTGCTGCATAACATGCTAGTGCTGTTGCGGTACTGCCGGTACGGCAGGCATACGAAAATGCTTGGCGGAAGAGCTCGGTCTTTACCGCTCTACGGAACTGTTGCAAATCCCGTAGAGCTCGGATTTCAGCTGGGAGCTCATCCCATCGCTTCGGTGCAGCTAGAGAGAACGTTATGTATGATTGCAATGCATTTTTATAGCCAATATGTGCCTCACTGTGTTTGACCACTGAAGAAGGCCTATGCAGGCCGAAACGTGTCAGGCCAAGTCCATCAGCCCTTGTGTGTTATAACTGGATATTTGTACATGAGGTGTGATCAGGCCCTTATATATAATTTTAAAACCTTTCTTTCATAAATGCATGTATCTTTTTTATATATATTTCATATATTAAGCTTTTATTGCTGGCCCTCTTTTGCATTTGACTAACCTTTTTAAGGTTCTGAATTCCAGGTTTCGGGCACGGGAAACCTTTCCCTTACTGTTCACTTCTTCAGGTAAGTGAGCAGAAGAACTGAGCAGTGACTCACGAAAGCTCGTACCCTGCCTGGGGTTTTGTGAGTCGTGAAGATGCTCTTTTCTGCTGCCGCAGACAAACCAACACAGCTACCCACCGTGATCTGTTGTCATTTCTTGCTATTGTTTTAGGCTGCGCACCACAAGGAGCTGCGGTGGCTCAAGTGGTTAAGACACTGAACTGCAGGCTGTGGAAGGTCGGTAGTTCAGCAGTTCGAGACCCGAGTGTGCCGCATGATGGAGTGAGCGCCCGTCTCTAGTTCCAGCTCCTGCCAACCTAGCAGTTCG
Organism: Gekko gecko; assembly: GCA_029375565.1. Classification (NCBI taxonomy): domain Eukaryota; kingdom Metazoa; phylum Chordata; class Lepidosauria; order Squamata; family Gekkonidae; genus Gekko; species Gekko gecko. The sequence goes on from JAPDNY010000005.1 coordinate 21,535,272, forward strand.
AAAGCAAGAAATTGCAAGTAGATAAATAGGTACCACTTCGGTGGGAAGGGAACAGTGTTCCGTGCACCTTGGTGTTTAGTCATGCCGGCCACATGACCACGGAAACGTCTTTGGACAGCGCTGGCTCTTCGGCTTTGAAACGGAGATGAGCACCGCAACCCTAGAGTCGGATTCGACTGGCTTTCGAGCAAGGGAACCTTTACCTTTACCTACCACAAGGTGGTGCTCTTGCAGGAGGAGATGAATGCTGGGGGAAGACATTGCCCACCTCTGAGCATCTGCGGAGTGAAGTTCTGGAATTCTGCAGAACCTCCTTGCCTGCCCCTCCTCTCTTCCCCTCCCCTGGGATCAAAACAGAATCAATGAGACACTGAAGGGTGCTTCCACACACACTAGATAATGCACTTTCAATCCACTTTCTTTTTTGGGCGTTTTTTGCCTTTTTGTGTGTGCATGTGTGCCCATGCCTGGGAGTCATAGCGACCTCTGGCGACTCCTACTGGGCCTCGGAGGTTTCCCATCCCAATACTAGCCAGGGTCAGCCCTGCTTAGCTTCCAAGATCTGATAATATCGGGTTTGCCTGGGCCCAGGTCAGGGCACTTTCGATGCACTTTTACTGCACTTTGCAAATGGATTTTACTGGGTGAAATGGCAAATGCCACTTGCAAACAGTCGCTGAAGTGGATTGCAACTGCATTGTTTAGCACGTGTGGAAGCATTCCTGGAAAAGAGGAAAAGAAAGGGATTCAGAGATCAGGGATTCAGGGTTAGGGTTCAGGGATTCAGGGATTCAGGGATCTCCAGGTACGTGAAAGGCTGTCATCTAGAGGATGGTGCGGAGTTGTTTTCCATTTCCCCGGAAGGCTGGACCAGAACCAAAGGGTTGAAATTAAATCAGAAGAGTTTTCGGCCAGGGCTATTTTGGGGGCAGGAATGCACAGGAACTGAGTTCTGGCTGGCTCCCGAGTTGGCCACACCCAGCAGAAACTCATTAGCATAATAGGCCACACCCAACAGCAGAAACTCATTAGGATTGGCTACTTTAGGGGTGTGTGGCTTAACATGCAAATGAGTTCCTGCTACCAAAAAAAAGCCCTGGGTTTTGACAGCAAGCAAGGTAAACAGAATAAGAAGCAAAAGGTGGGTGTGGCTGGATGACCACACTTCTGGTAACATGGGGGTGTGGCTTAATAGGCTAATGAGCTGTGCTGTTGGGGTGTGTGGCCTAATATGCTAATAGTTTTCTGCTGTTGGGTGTGGCCTATTATGCTAATGAGTTCCTGCTGGGCTTTTTCTACCAAAAAAGCCCTGTTCTCGGCTAAACAGTAGGAAGACCGAGCGGTTCCTCAGTGGAACAGGCTTCCTCGGGAGGGGGTGGGCTCTCCTTCTTTGGAGGTTTTCAGACAGAGGTTAGATGGGCCATCTGACAGCAATGCTGATTGTGTGAACTTGGCAGATCACGAGAGGGAGGGCAGGAAGGGTTGCCTCAATGCTTAGTTCTCGTGGCCCTTTCTTACACGTCCAGGGAAATGCCGGTCACCACTTTGGGGGTCAGGAAGCAATTGTTCTCCAGGCCAGTTTGGCCAGGGATCCTGGAGGTTTCCCCCCCAATTTCTGAGCATAGAGAAGTGGTCACTGGGAGTCTGTGTGGTGGGGAGGTATTTGTGAATTTCCTGCCTTGTGCAGGGGGTTGGACTAGATGATCCTGGAGGTCCCTTCCAACTCTCTGATTCCATGATTCTATGAACTGGGTCAAGAAGAATGAAGAGCATTTCTCGTAACAATGGTAATGTTTGCAAATGCACGGGGAGAAGAAAAGCTTTCAGATGCATTAGCTGAAGGAATTGCTCGCCTCTGCTACAGAGACCTGCCCAAACTTAATAAGATGCAGAGGCCCCGGTGAGTTGCAAATGACATACTGAAATGGAATGCAATGTGTGCTTCTTCCTCCCCACTGCGCAACATGGCAAGCGCAACTGATGCAACTTTCTCCCCGGCAACACTTTCTTCTTCCTTCATGGGGCAGTTCAGGGCTGATTCACACACGCATGTGCAGCCCTCGATCTTTCAGCGCTCGGTGACTCACGCCAGAATGTAGGACAAGGACTGTGCAGTAGCTGGTAGGTGCCTAGTGGTGAAACTAAGCGAGCTGGGTCAGATATTTTCCTAGAATCAAGTGCATCTTCATGCTGTCCTGCCCCCAAGGAGTGCAGGGAGGCATCTGTGACTCTTGCTTTCATCCTTACAACAGCTTTGGAGGTAGGTGAGGCCGAAAAAGAGAGAGTGACTGGCCCAAGGTCACCCAGCAAGCTTCCGTGGCACAGTGGCGACTTGAACCCAGCTCTTCCACATCCTAATCTACATTCTTTTGACCTTTAATCAGGGGTCATTTTCTGCTGGAGCGCCCTGGAGCAGCGCTCCAGCAGTAAGGATACCAGAGGCCACTCCCGCAGGCTTTCCTGGCCCACCCGCCCAGGCAGATGGGCCAGGGAAGGCCTGCAGAGCTGCCCCACCACCTGGAGGGATTTAAATGCCTTTCTTTCCCTTCCCCATCTGGGTTCCCTGCCTGAATGGGTTCCCATTCTAAGCATGCCTGGCTTCCCTGCCCACCTCCCTACCCTTCCCTTCTCCAGCCAGCCCACCATGGCTTCAAGAGGGAATTGGATAAGGATATGGAGCAGAGGTCCATCAGTGGCTATTAGCAACAAGGGATAGAAAGGAACTCTCCATCTGGGGCAAGGGATGCTCTGTATCCTTGGTGCTTGGGGGGGGTCAACAGTGGGAGGGCTTCTAGTGTCCTGGCCCGACGGCTGGACCTCCTGATGGCACCTGGTATTTTTTGGCCACTGTGTGACAGAGTGTTGGACTGGATGGACCGTTGGCCTGATCCAACACTGGCTTCCCTTATGTTCTTATGTTCTTATTTTAATAACACTTTAAAAAAAACTCCATCCATTTTGTTGTAAAATTCACTCATTAAAAAAAATATTGCTTCAGGGCCCCTCCAGAATTCAGGGCCCCGAAGCTTAAGTTTCATTAGTTTCATGGTAGATCTGCCCCTGCCTTTGTTTCTTCTACACCAGGGGTGTCAAACATGCAGCCCGGGGGGCAGATCAGACCGGGGGTAGAACTGGCTGTCTTCTGCTTCTTCTTCCAGTTCTGCTGCTGCTGCTACTTCATCATAGGTTTGCCGCTTACAGATACACACCTGAACAGCATGCTCAAGACTGCAACAGCACAGACATTTTGATGCCATAATCCAGAGCAAGAGGTGTCAGTTATCAGACAATGTTAAATAAACGAAATATTACAGGAGTAAGTAAAGGTAAAGGTTCCCTTGCTCGAAAGCCAGTCGAATCCGACTCTAGGGTTGCGGTGCTCATCTCCGTTTCAAAGCCGAAGAGCCAGCGCTGTCCGAAGACGTTTCCGTGGTCATGTGGCCGGCATGACTAAACACCAAGACGCACGGAACTCTGTTACCTTCCCACCGAAATGGTACCTATTTATCTACTTGCAATTTCTTGCTTTCGAACTGCTAGGTTGGCGGGAGCTGGAACTAGACGGGCGCTCACCCCATCATGCGGCAGTCTCGGGTCTCGAACTGCTGAACTACTGACCTTCCACAGCCTGCAGTTCAGCGTCTTAACCACTTGAGCCACCGCAGCTCCTGAAAACATTGCAGGAGTGCTAATGTTTTAAACACATTTTTATTTGAAGTAAAAAAAAAAAAAAAACACCTTTGTGTTTGTGTCCTTTATAAAGTTTACATCTCCGCTGCCTGGCATTACATTTGATGACACACGAGGCCCGGCCCAACAAGGTGTCATTTATGTCAGATGCGGCCCTCATGACAAATGAGTTCGACACCCCTGTTCTACACTGATTAAACCACTTTTACGTGATTGTTGCCAAAAAAAGACCCCCATAGATTCAAGTCCAGGAGGACAGACCAAGATGATTTTCAGGATATAAACTTTCAAGAGTCACATGAACAGATAACGCTGCCTGTGACAGGCCGTTTCTGTCGACTGAGACAACCCACACAGCCTCTTATCTGAGAGAACCGGGTTTGAGTCCCCACTCCTCCACTTGCACCTGCTGGTGTGACCTTGGGTCAGTCACAAGCTCTGGCACAGCTGTTCTCTCAAGGACAGTTTCTGTCAGGAGTTCTCTCAGGCCCACCTACCTCACAGGGTGTCTGTTGTGGGGAGGGGAAGGGAAAGGAGAATGTAAGCCGCTCTGAGACGCCTTTGGGCAGTGAAGGGCGGGGTCTAAATCCAATCTCTTCTTCTTCTTCTACCTCACAGGGTGTCTGTTGTGGGGAGGGGAAGGGAAAGGAGTTTGTCAGCCGCTCTGAGACGCCTTTGGGCAGTGAAGGGCAGGGTATAAATCCAAACTCCTCCTCTTCTTCTTCTTCTTCTTCTTCTTCTTCTTCTTCTTCTTCTTCTTCTTCTTCTTCTTCTTCTTCTTCTTCTTCTTCTTCTTCTTCTTCTTCTTCTTCTTCTTCTTCCTCTTCTTCTTCTTCTTCTTCTTCTTCTTCTTATGATTTGGGGGGACCCGGGTTTATTTTAAATGATGAAACTTCCCCTCAGTCACCAGGTGTTCTAAAGGTAGTGAATGTCCAGGCTTTGGGCTCACTGCCGTGAGGTAATTTTTGTGGTGTGCGAGTGGAACATGGAGGTCACTGGGGCAGGAATTATATACTAACAATTAAGGTTTATTTTTCGACAAGTAGGTCTGAAGGAACAGATCAGCAGCACAGGTCTCCAGAGACACAAAAGAGAAACCTGGCTGAGGCACACCAATTTAGAGCCGGGGTGGCCAACTTGCTTAAAGTAAGAGCCACACAGAACAAACGTCAGATGTTTGAGAGCCACAAGACATGAATATAGCCCACATGTTTTTTTAATTGAAAAACATGCACATTTGCTTTTTATTAACATTAAATGAGACAGCCAGAACTAAGAACAAAAGGGGTAAAAACAGATCTTGATGAAGAAGGAGGAGGAGGAGATTGGATGTATACCCTGCCCTTCACTCAGAGTCTCAGAGCAGCTTACAAACTCCTTTCCCTTCCCCTCGCCACAACAGACACCCTGTGAGGTAGGTGGGGCTGAGAGAGCTCTTTCCAAAACTGTCCTTGAGAGAACAGCTCTGACAGAACTGCGGCTTGCCCAAGGTCACCCAGCAGCTGCAAGTGGAGGAGGGGGGAGTCAAACCCGGTTCTCCCAAATCAGAGTCCACGCACTTAACCACTACACCAAACTGGCTGTTTAACTTTAGATGGGGAAGGAGGGGAGAAAGAGAGAGAGAAAGGAAGGTGGAAACAAAGCAAACAGAGTTGGGAGGGAGAGGTGGAAAGAAAGTAACTTCGACTTTAAATGCACCTTTCAAGACCCCCACACCCCCACGCTGGCTTGGCTTGGCTTGGAGAAGGGATTTAAAGAGACAAATGCCTTCTCCAAGCAGAATGGGTGTGTGTGTGTGTTTAAGAACACATTTAAAGTTGCTTTCTTTCTCTGCTTAACCACCATCCCCCCATTTCTAGCCTATCCAGGGAGGGGAACATTGGCTGGAGAAAGGAAGACCGATCGGAGAGGCATGCCTCCCTTTTGCTTCCCCAGCCCCCCTGCCGGGAGCCACACAATATGTGTGAAAGCGCCGCATGCGACTCCCAGCCACAGTTTGGCCACCCCAGACTTAGAAAGTAGTTTCCATTTTCTTTAATACTTTGCTGCATAAACAAGTTTTTACTGATTGGGCTCTTTTTGTAGCAGGAACTGCTTTGCATATCAGGCAACACACCCCCAATGTAGCCAGTCCTCCAAGAGCTTACAGTAGCCCCTGTAAGAAGAGCTCTGTAAGCTCTTGGAGGATTGGCTACATTGGGGTGGGGGTGTCGCCTAATATGCAAATGAGTTCCGGCTACAAAACGAGCCCTGCCGGTTAGCCGCTGGGTTGGATCCTAAAGCACATACAGGATTCCACCCACATCAGCCTGCCCTTTCCCAAGAGTCAGACTAAATGGCACCAGGTGTGCTCCTTGCCAGAAACAGGCCTCATAATTGGGTACACTGTTCTCTGTCAGAAGTAGGGCCTGAACACTCTGCCCCACTACCTAGCAGAGCTACTCTTCGCTCTGTCTGCTCTTTTCCTGAGGCAGATCTGAACTCGGCTCCTGCTATGTTTCCCTCCAACATTCCACCCCCCCTTCTCAAAGGTGATTGGATGCTGGAGTAGCACTCCCATTGGATTGTGAGTGGCTGTTTTCCCTTGCAGGGGTGGGAGAGCCTTCTGGCTGTCACACTGCATTGTACTGAATGAGACATAAGAAAATAAGAGAAGCCATGCTGGATCAGGCCAATGGCCCATCCAGTCCATTCAGTCACACAGTGGCTAAAACCCAGGTGCCATCAGGAGGTCCACCAGTGGGGCCAGAACTCCAGAAGCCGTCCCACTGCTGGCCCCAAGCACCAAGAAGACAGAGCATCACTGCCCCAGACAGACTGTCCCATAAGAATATAAGACAAGCCATCTTGGATCAGGTCAATGGCCCATCCAGTCCAACACTCTGTGTCACACAGTGGCCAAAAACCCAGGTGCCATCAGGAGGTCCACCAGTGGGGCCAGAACTCCAGAAGCCCTCCCACTACTGGCCCCAGGCACCAAGAAGACAGAGCATCACTGCCCCAGACAGAGTGTCCCATAAGAATATAAAATAAGCCATCTTGGATCAGGCCAATGGCCCATCCAGTCCAACACTCTGTCACACAGTGGCCAAAAACCCAGGTGCCATCAGGAGGTCCACCAGTGGAGTCAGAACTCCAGAAGCCCTCCCACTACTGGCCCCAAGCACCAAGAAGACAGAGCATCACTGCCCCAGACAGATTGTTCCATCTATAGGAACATAAGAGAGGTCGTGTTGGATCAGGCCAATGACCCCTCGAGCCCAACACTCTGTGACGCACAGTGGCCCAAACCCAGGTGCCATCAGGAGGTCCACCAGTGGGGCCAGAACTCCAGAAGCCCTCCCACTACTGGCCCCAGGCACCAAGAAGACAGAGCATCACTGCCCCAGACAGAGTGTCCCATAAGAATATAAAAGAAGCCATCTTGGATCAGGCCAATGGCCCATCCAGTCCAACACTCTGTCACACAGTGGCCAAAAACCCAGGTGCCATCAGGAGGTCCACCAGTGGGACCAGAGCTCCAGAAGCCCTCCGACTATTGCCTCCCAAGCACCAAGGATACAGAGTATCACTGCCCCAGACTGAGTGTTCCCTCTATACCTCGTGGCTAACAGCCACCGATGGATCTCTGCTCCAGATGTTTATCCAGCTCCCTCTTGAAGCTGTCTATGCTTGCAGCCACCACCACTTCTTGCGGCAGTGAATTTCCACTTGTTAATTACTCTTTGGGTAAAGGAGTACTTCCATATAGATATGTCCTGCCCCCACTTATATCTCCTGGCCATTATTAAGAGCATGTCCTAACCGATACCTCCGAAACAACATTTGAATGCATATTACCAACCGCGTGCCACGTCTCAACCCCAGCGTGCAATTCTGCATGCCCGACATCAGCCAGGGCATTGTTCTCCTGTTGGCACCGCGTCTTTCGTTACCGCTGCCCGCCCCTCTCGTCTCCCGGCAGACAGGGCTGTCACGGCGTCAATGACCCGCATTCATGGAGCCTCGCTCACCGTGATCCGAATGGACTCCTTGTTCTTTCCCCGTCGACAGTCTCGCGGGGCTCCAGCCATGCCGGCCACTGCCTGCTGACCCCTCCACCGACAACCTTATTACAGCAAATTGGAAGGAAGGAAACTGGGGAGACGGCGACCCAATTAGGCCTTGCCTTGTCCAGGGGGCTTAAATTACTTGGACGAGGCCGGGATGGTGGTGTATTCAGGAGGGACGAAAATGAAGAACGTCAAAAAAAAATGCACCCCACAGTCTGTCCCTCCCTCACACACCACCTTCCCCTTTCTTCAGTTCCTTTGTCATTCGGAGGCCGACGTTCCCAATTATACCTGTCATTAGGACCAATATTCCCTCTAAGCTGTGGAGTCTTGTGAACAAAAATCCTGCTTTGTGAGCTACTGGCATTAAAGTCATGAGTGAGCCATTTGGCTGCTGCATATATTAGTTTGCTCTGGAGCCACCCGTCCTGAGCTAAGACAAAAATGTGTGAGCTGGAGGCTAAAAAACTGTAAGCTAGCTCACACTAAGATCATGGCATCTGGCCCCATCACTCCTTGGCAAATAGAAGGGGAAGTCGTAGAAGTAGTGACAGACTTCACGTTCCTGGGATCCCAGATCACGGCAGATGGTGACTGCAGCCATGAAATTAAAAGACGCCTGCTCCTTGGGAGGAAAGCGATGGCAAACCTAAACAGCATGATAAAAAGCAGAGACATCACCCAGCCAACAAAAGTCCGTATGGCTGCGAGAGTTGGACTATAAGGAAGGCTGAGCGCCGAAGAATAGATTCCTTTGAACTATGGTGCTGGAGAAGACTCTTGAGAGTCCCTTGGACTGCAAGGAGATCAATTCAGTCCATCCTAAAAGAAATCAACCCTGACTGTTCCCTGGAAGGCCAGATCCTGAAGCTGAAGCTCAAATACTTTGGCCACCAAATGATAAGGGAGCATTCACTGGAGAAGACCCTGATGCTGGGAAAGATTGAAGGTCAAAGAAGAAGGGGACGGCAAAGGATGAGATGGTTAGACAGTGTCATCGATGCAACGAACATGAAATTGAGCAAACTTCAGTGGACAGCGGAAGACAGGAGGGCCTGGCGTGATCTGGTCCATGGGGTCGCGAAGGGTCGGACTTGACTGTGCGACTGAACAACAACAAAAAGCTCACACTAACTCAGCTTAGAGGGAATGCTGATTAGGACATAATAAGGCAGAGCAGTTTTGGGTTGTTGTGTTGGTTTATTTTTTATTTTTTTAATGTCATCTTTCTCGCTCAAAAAGAAAACGACGGCCCGTGTTGATTAAACCCAAGCACTGCGCTGACCCAGCTTTTCTGCTGGAGCAGCGTGGGTGGATTTCGTTTCCCTTTTCACTGAGCCTTTATCGCCGTGGGTTGGAACATAAGAGAACATCAGAGAAGCTAGTGTTGAATCAGGCCAGCGGCCCATCTAGTCAAACACTCTGTCACACAGCGGCCACAGTGGAAGACAGCAGCCCTGATGTGTGTGTCTGTTAGCAGCCTTGACATGTGTGTTTTAGTGTGTGTGTGTGTCTGTATTTTGAGGATCCCTGTATTTTTGGACAGCCGGGAAATATGTTCCCTCTAAGCTGCGGAGTCTTGTGAGCAAAAACTCTCCTTTGTGAGCTCCTGGCATTAAAATTGTGAGCGGGCGATCTGGCTGCTGCATAAATTAGTTTGCTCTGGAGCCCTCCTTCCTTTTTTTAAAAAAAAACAAATTTTATTGGGATATACCATACATCACAAGACCTGGAGGTTGGAGATCACCTGCCCCCAACTGGCTAATGGTAAACCTAGGGTTGCAAGCTCTGGGTTGGAAAACTCCTGGACTTTGGGGTGCGGAGCCTAGTTTGGGGAGGGGAGTGACCTCAACAGGGTATAATCCCATAATCCCTCCAAAGCAGCCATCTTATCCAGGGGGACTGATCTCTGTAGCCTGGAGATCATTTGTCATTCCAGGAGATCTCCAGGAAACCCCTGGAGGTTGGCAACCCCAGCTGATGAGCAGGTTCACCGTACCCAAATACACAACAAGCCAAAGGTGAACATTTTTATCCTGCCTATGTCAACCAGAAGTAAATCCCACTGAAACTAAACAAGGTCGGGACTTGTAACAACGTGACGTGTTCAAATCTTACCTTCCCACTGAAAGTCCTCTTTCCTGTGGTTGGAGTCGAATTGTCCTATCAGATTTCCTTGGGCGGCTGTGCCGTCAGTCACCCGGCAGGCGGGCGAGCCTGTTGGGGAGTGGGCCTGACCCGCTGATCCTTTGTTAGTGACTTCATCCAGCTCCCGATTGGTCAGGGAGATGTGGCTTCCACATCTTTATAAACAGAAGCCAGCACAAGTTCGGACTGACTCTCTAGGGTGGCTTCATCGGTGCGTACAGGGCACTCATCATCCGTGGAAGGTCTACAAGGGAGCAATGCTGCTGCACAGTGGTAGACCATACCCTGCAAGCAGACGGGCCTCACTTCAAGGCTCTCAAGTCACAAGAAGAAGAAGAAGAAGAGGAGGAGGAGGAGGAGGAGGAAGAAGAAGAAGAGGAGGAGGAGGAAGAAGAGGAGGAGGAGGAGGAGGAAAAAGAGGAGGAAGAAGAAGAAGAAGAGGAGGAGGAGGAAGAGGAGGAAGAAGAAGAAGAGGAGGAGGAGGAAGAAGAGGAGGAGGAGGAGGAAGAGGAGGAAGAAGAAGAATTCTTTTCCCTTCCCCTCCCCACAACAGGTGCCCTGTGAGGTAGGTGGGGTTGAGAGAGCTCTTTCTAGGACTGTCCTGGAGAGAACAGCTCTGACAGAACTATGGTTTGCCCAAGGTCATCCAGCAGCTGCAGGTGGAGGAGTGTGGAATCAAACCCGGTTCTCCTAGATTACAGTCCACGCACTTAACCACTACACCAAACTGGTGGTGGGAAAGACCTTTTTCTTCCTGGAGAGCTACTGCCACCATTGAGAACAAAGAATACCTAGTTAGATGGACCAATGAGCTAGATGATCATTTTCACGTGGGATGTTTCCTACGATATTCTCAACAGAGTGGTGCTCCTAACTTCAGATACTACCTTCAGAGAGCCACTGACTCCTGTGCCGGGGCACGACCACAGCAAAGGATTGTGTGGGTGATGATGGTCTATAGTTATGATGGGCCCACCCCATTTATGGATTTATGCATTTTAAAAAAATCTCCCCTGGGGCTATACCCAAAGACAAACTGGAAGCCAATGGTGATCTTTGAATATAGGAGTGACATGAGCCCCAGCCAATATTTCCAAGCGTTTTTTAAGAACAATAACAAAGGATATTAAGAAGGGAAGGCAGCTGGTATACCCCTATCTCGTCAGATCTCAGAAGTTAAGACGGGTGGGTACTTGGGAGGGAGATCACCAAGGAAGACTTTGCAGAGGAAGGCAGTGGCAAACCACCTTCTCATTTGCCTTGAAGGCCCCTTGCTGGGGTCATCATAAGACTTGGATGAGAGACCACCAAGGAAGGCTCTGCAGAGGAAGGCCATGGCAAACCACCTCTGCTTCTCTCTTGCCTTGAAAGCCCCTTGCTGGGGTCACCATAAGGCTTGGATGAGAGACCTTCAAGGAAGGCTCTGCAGAGGAAGGCCATGGCAAACCACCTCTCCTTCTCTCTTGCCTTGAAAGCCCCTTGCTGGGATCATCATAAAGCTTGGATGAGAGACCTCCAAGGAAGGCTCTGCAGAGGAAGGCCATGGCAAACCACCTCTGATTCTCACTTGCCTTGAAAGCCCCTTGCTGGGGTCACCATAAGGCTTGGATGGGAGACCTCCAAGGAAGGCTCTGCAGAGGAAGTCCATGGCAAACCACCTCTGCTTCTCACTTGCCTTGGAAGCCCCTTGCTGGGGTCGCCATAAGACTTGGATGAGAGACCACCAAGAAAGGTTCTGCAGAGGAAGGCCGTGGCAAACCACCTCTGCTTCTCACTTGCCTTGAAAGCCCCTTGCTGGGGTCGCCATAAGACTTGGATGAGAGACCACCAAGAAAGGTTCTGCAGAGGAAGGCCATGGCAAACCACCTCTGCTTCTCACTTGCCTTGGAAGCCCCTTGCTGGGGTCGCCATAAGGCTTGGATGAGAGACCACCAAGAAAGGTTCTGCAGAGGAAGGCCGTGGCAAACCACCTCTGCTTCTCACTTGCCTTGAAAGCCCCTTGCTGGGGTCGCCATAAGACTTGGATGAGAGACCACCAAGAAAGGTTCTGCAGAGGAAGGCCATGGCAAACCACCTCTGCTTCTCACTTGCCTTGGAAGCCCCTTGCTGGGGTCGCCATAAGGCTTGGATGAGAGACCACCAAGAAAGGTTCTGCAGAGGAAGGCCGTGGCAAACCACCTCTGCTTCTCACTTGCCTTGAAAGCCCCTTGCTGGGGTCGCCATAAGACTTGGATGAGAGACCACCAAGAAAGGTTCTGCAGAGGAAGGCCATGGCAAACCACCTCTGCTTCTCACTTGCCTTGGAAGCCCCTTGCTGGGGTCGCCATAAGGCTTGGATGAGAGCCCCCCAAGGAAGGCTCTGCAGAGGAAGGCCATCATGACAAACCACCTCTGCTTCTCACTTGTCTTGAAAGCCTCTTGCTGAGATCACCATAAGACCAACAAGGAAGGCTCTGCAGAGGAAGGCCATCATGGCAAACCACCTCTGCTTCTCACTTGCCTTGGAAGCCCCATGCTGGGGTCACCATAAGGCTTGGATGAGAGCTCCCCAAGGAAGGTTCTGCAGAGGAAGGCCATCATGGCAAACCACCTCTGCTTCTCACTTGCCTTGAAAGCCTCTTGCTGGGGTCGCCATAAGGCTTGGATGAGGGACCAGCAAGGAAGGCTCTGCAGAGGAAGGCCATCATGGCAAACCACCTCTGCTTCTCACTTGCCTTGAAAGCCCTTTCCTGGGGTCACCACAAGGCTTGGATAAGAGACCACCAAGGAAGGCTCTGAAGAGGAAGGCCATCATGACAAACCACCTCTGCTTCTCACTCACCTTGAAAGCCCCTTACAGGAGTCACCATAAATCAGATGTGACTTGATGGCACTTCACACACTCACTCACTCACTCACTCACTCACTCACTCACACACACACACACACACATACATACACACAAGGATATTGTAGTAATAAAGGCTCAAATATGGAGCCACAGAATTTCCATGTCTCCTGGGTGTCAGACTAAAAGTGTTCTGTTCTCCCAAGCTTCTAATAGCTATTACTATTTTATTATGTTGAATTACTTGTTCAGGTGCGTGTGGCCCCACCTCTTGTAAACAACCCCCTTAAAGACTGTTTGCAAGACACAAGGGGTGCACCTGAACTCCAGTGGCAAATTCACCACTTGGATTTCAGGCGTGCAAGGTTCTGGTCACCAACATGATGACGTCACTTCTGTGTGATGTCATCATGTTGGGGATGTTCCCGCCCCCTCCAGGAATTCCCCCAACATTCCCCCTTAACAAAGAAGAAGGGCCTAGGTCCCCCACCAATGGGCCATGCCCCTCAGCCGCCAATCAGCTGCCTGGCGGGGGACTTACTTTGGAAAAGAAAAAGACCCAGGCATCATTACCGGCCTCAAACAGGAAGTGAGGTCATCACATCAAAAATGCCCAGGTGACGCTCTGGTATTTGGGCAAAAGCTCTACAGTTGATGATTTTATCATAGAATTTTCACCCAAATATGAGAGTGCTGCCTGGACATTGCTGGTATGATGGTGTCACTTCCTTTGTGATGCCAGCAGCCTTTTTCTTTCACCAGGTAAGGGCCCCCCATCTCGCGCCAGTTGCCAGGGAGGGCACAGCATACTGTGCAACACAAGATTGTCTCTGGAGGAAACCCAGAAGTGACATCAGATAGCTCTAGGAACTGCTGGAAACTCTATGGTAAAGCCATAACATTTCTGGTGATTCCTAGAGCTACTGGATGCCAATTCCAGGTTTTCCAGGGAAGTGATAGCATGGTGCACAGGACACCAGCATTTAATTTAAAAAAATCTCCCTAGCAACAACAGCTGCTAGCGGCAGGCCTCCTGTCACAGTGGGATGCCTGGTAGCTCTAGCTGGAACCTCAGTGGAAGGCAACACGGGGATCTACCCCCATGCGTACTAAGCTTGTCATCATGGATATGCACCTGCTACTGGCCTATAACATACAGTTGTTGGTGTGACCTTGGGTCAGTCGTAAGTTCTTTCAGAGCTGATATCTCAAGGGCAGTTCTCAGAAGAGCTCTCTCAGCCCCACCTACCTCACAGGGTATGTGTTGCAGGGGGGGAAGCGAAAGGGATTGTAAACCACTCTGAGACTCCTTTGGGTAGTAAAGTCTGGGTTATAAATCCAATCTCCTCCTCCTTCTCCTCCTTCCTGAATATCCCCCCAAAAAAAACAACAACCATTAAAGGGGTCATGTAGGTGAAGGCACCCTGCAGGCTGTGGCGAAAGGCAAGTCAGCTCTACCCCAAATGTACTTGGTCACGCTACTGATTCACACGGCTTCCCCAAGGGATCAGTAGCCCTTCACCATCAGCCAACTTATAGCTTCTATCTTCTACAGCATTACTAGAGTAAACGATTTTGCAACATACTTTGATTGACTCTTTGTTATTTTTGTCACGGATGTTGTTCTTGCATTTCTGCTTCCTCCCGTTATTTGGCTTCAACTTGTAGCTCCCAACGCGATCCGTGGCTTACGCATCTGCACAGGACAACAACAGACTCCTGCGTAGGGTTCCCAACTTCAGGTTGGGACAGTCCTGGAGATTAGGGGGTGGAGTGTGGGGTGGGCATGGTTTGGGGAGGGGAGGGGCCTCAGCAGGGAATAATGCCATAGAGGCCACCCTCCAAAGCAACCATTTTCTCAAGGGGGAGCTGATCTCTGTTGTCTCTGTCGTAATCCCAAGAGATCATTTCTGGGTTTGGGAAGTCTCTGGGGCCCATGTCTCAAAATAAGCACCAGCTCTTTTTTTTAGCTCTTTGGTTCTGGGTGGTTTAAACAGCAAATAAAACCTCTGCATAGGAAATTTGTCTTTTTTGTTTTGTTTTGTTTTTAAATCACCACCCGTGGGACTATACCAGCACTCCATTGAAATTTTCAATATTAAAAAAAACCCTTGCTTGTAATATTGTCCCCACTGCTGGACCTCCTGATGGCGCCTGGTATTTTTGGCCGCTGTGTGACAGAGTGTTGAACTAGATGGGCCTTTGGCCTGATTCAGCATTGGCTTCTCTTATGTTCTTATAGATGGAATACTCTGTCTGTGGCAAGTGATGCTCTGTATTCTTGGTACCTGGGGGGGTCAACAGTGGGAGGGCTTCTGGTGTCCTGGCCCCACTGCTGGACCTCCTGATGGCACCTGGTATTTTTGGCCACTGTGTGACAGAGTGTTGGACTGGATGGGCCATTGGCCTGATTCAGCATTGGCCTCTCTTATGTTCTTATGTTCTTATTGTCATTCTAAATTGTGAGCAAACCACTGAGCCTACCTCACAGAGCTGTTGTGAGGATAAGATGGAGCAGAGGAGAATTACGTAAGCTGCTTTGACTCCACACTGGGGAGGAAAATGGAGTTATAAAAGAAATGAGTGAATGAATGAACAAACGAACAAACGAACGAATGAACGAATGAATATTCAGGGGCAAGAGAGTTACTCCGATAATTCAGCTACGAGCCAGGTAAATTAAATTCGTATTGTGCTCTCTTCCTTTTCCGACCATATCTATCCCTAATTTTTCCTCAGCCTTGTTTTTTTTGTTGTTTTTTTACAGCCATCACACCCTCCATTTTGGACACTCTGAGGGGCACAGGATCCAAAACCGGCCAATGAATACATTAAATATAAGCTCCCGCTTGGCACGGATGCTAATTATTAACACATTTGCCCCGTTTAATTTCCTCAGGAAAGCCAACTAACCTTTCCGATGAGGACAGCTCTAATCCGAAGGAGAGCCTTCAGGCTCCGCTATCACTGATCACAGTTTGGTCTCTCAGATATCGTGGAAGGGAACCGCGAGGAATTGTCTGTGATCACTGGCTCGTGTTTGCAGCTATTATGGGGCTTAGTCAGGCAAGCAAGAGCTGGTTCCTGGGAGAATATGATTGGCAATTGCTAACCAGTTGGGGATTGCCGAGTCTGAAGCAGCCGTTTTGAGATCGAAAAGTGATTATATGGTGCGCTGCCGTAGCGGAAGACTGACACTGCGGTCTAGGACAAGATGGCATTCAGCCACACGAGTACGTAACAGTAGGGGAGCACGTGTTTACTTCCGATCTGGAAGCAGCCATCTCGATTCTGAAACTTTTCAGGACGGGGAGAAATGCTTTTGCGCCAAACAAATATATTGTTGTTTGAAGTCCTTGTGGCAGGAATACGATTCCCAGCCTCCCAGTGGTTGCTGGAGATCTCTTGCTATTACGACTGATCTCCAGATGACAGAAATCAGTTAATGTGGAGAAAATGGTTGCTTTGGAAGATGGACTTTATGGCATTATGATCCATTGAAGTCCCTCCCCTCACCAAACACTTTCCCTATGACGAAAGGTTAAAGCGCTTGGGGCTCTTTAGCTTACAGAAACGACAGCTGAGGGGTGACATGATCGAGGTTTATAAGGCTGCGGTCACACACATTAATTAATCCACTTTCAATGCACTTTCAATGCACTTTCCAACACAACAAAAATCCAGTTTGAAAGTGGATTCTTTAGTGTGTGTGACCACAGCCTATAGGATTATGCATGTGATAGAGCTGGTGGAGAAAGAAGTACTTTTGTCCCTTTCTCACAATACTAGAACTTGTGGGCACTCCATGAAATTGCTGATTAACACATGGAATTCACTGCCACAGGAGGGGGAGGCACCTACAAGCATGGACAGCTTCGAGAGGAAACTGGATAAACAGATGGAGCAGAGGTCCATCAGTGGCTATTAGCCACAAGGTATAGATAGGGACTCTCGGTCTGGGGCAAGGGATGTTCTGTATTCTTGGTGCTTCTGGGGGGTCAACAGTGGGAGGGCTTCTAGTGTCCTGGCCCAACTGGTGGACCTTCTGATGGCACCTGGTATTTTTGGCCACTGTGTGACAAAGTGTTGGACTGGACAGGCCATTGGCCTGATCCAACATTGGCTTCTCTTAAGTTCTTCTGTTCTTAAACCTTGTTCTCCTCAGGCTCCACCCCCAAATCTCCAGGTATTTCCCAACCCAGAGCTGACAGCCCTAGACAGGAATAATAGGTCATCAGGTTCATGTATGGTTCCCAACTCGAAGTTGGGAAATTTCTAGAGAATTGGGGCTGGCATCCAGGGAGGGTTGAGTTTGGGGATTTTGCCCACCAAATATTTTGCCTGCAGAAAGGGCCAGTCTCAAACCTCAGCATCTCTAGTAGGGTTGCCAGCTCCAGGTGGGGAGATACCTGGAGATTTGGAGGGTCGAGTCTGAAGAGGATGGGGTTTGCAGAGGGACTTCAGTGGGGTATAGTGCCATAGAGTCCACCTTCCAAAGTGGCCATTTTTCTTCAGGTGACCTCCAGGTGACCTAAGTCACCCTGGGGAAAAGACTTCCTGTCGAAGCAGGAAGTGTTGGGCTACATGAACTGATGGTCTCCATCAGTGGCAGATTAACCATTAGGCAGACTAAGCACGTGCTTAGGCACTAGGGCCAAAGGGGGCACCACAAAGTTGGGGAAAGGGTGATTTTTTTAAAAAAAAATGAAGATGTGTATGTATATATATATATATATATATATATATATATATATATATATATATATATATATATATATATATATAAAGATAAAACTAGTGCAAATTGATCATGGTGCACCCTAGGGTTATATTTTTAATATTAATGTTCACCAACTGCACAACAGACAGGTCTTTCTCACAACTGAAACGTGTAAAAAACCCAAATAGATCAGTTATGCTTCAAGAAAGACTCAACTCATTGTGTGTATTAACAATTGAAGCAGACGTTCTGAGAAGTATTAATTTCGAGGATGTTATCGGTGATTTTGCGAAAATGAAATGTAGAAAAATGCCTTTCAGGTCATGAATACTGGAACCTGGATACATTTAACCTGTGAAATATTAAAACAGATGTTGTGTTGCATTTTTAGAGAGCTTTATGTAGCCAAAGCTTGGCTGAGTTTGTACAGTATATTGTGTTATCGTCTGAATAAGTTTTTGTATTGCTGCAACCTGCATTGTATATCTGGTCAGACAGGTCAACCACTAAAATGGACTGGGATCCGCATGGAAAGGGCACCAGTGAGCCTTAATCCGCCCCTGGTCTCCATATACAGCAACTATTTATGTTCCATATACAGCAACTACTGCATATACAGCTACTACCCTTTATGTAGAAGGAAAATTACTAGAGTTGCTAGCTCTGGGTTGCTGAGATTATCAGATCTCAGGAGCTAAGCAGGATTGGGCCTGGTTAGCATTTGGATGGCAGACCTCTAAGGAATACCAGGGTCGTGATGTGGGGGTCATGGCCCCACTGCTGGACCTCCTGATGGCACCTGGTATTTTCGGCTGCTGTGTGACAGAGTGTTGGACTAGATGAGCCATTGGCCTGATCCAACATTGTCTTCTCTTATGTTCTCTTATGTAGGCAATGGCAAACCACCTCTGAACATCTCTGGCCTTGAAAACCCTATGGGGTCTCCATAAGTCAGCTGTGACTTGGCCGCACTTTCCACCACCAGCAGCTCTGGGGTAATTCCTGGAGATCTGGGGCAGAGTCTGGAGGGGGTAGGGTTTGAGGAGGGGAGAAACCTCGGCAGGGTATGATGCCATACAGTCCACCCTCCAAAGCAGCCATCTTCTCCAGGTGACTCTATTGTCTTGGAGATCAATTGTAAATCTGAGGGATCTCTTGAAGCCCCGCCTAGTATTTGGCAATCCTAAAAAGTCACAACATCATCAAATAAGAGAGTAACTCCACAGATGACCTGGGGAAAGGTATAATCTCTCCACTAATAATAATATTATCCAGCCTGTGCATAGAACTGAGCATGTCACATCCCCTGGTAATCCTTTCATCACCCCGTCTAAAGATGTCCAGGGCTATTTTTGGGCAGGAACGCACAGGAACGGAGTTCCGGCTGGCTCCCGCGTTGGCCATGCCCATCAGGAACTCATTAGCATAATAGGCCACATCTAACAGCAGAAACTCATTAGGATTGGCTACATTAGGCCTAACATGCAAAGGAGTTCCTGCTGCAAAAAAAGCCATGGGTTTTGACAACAAACAAGGTAAACAGAATTAGAAGCAAAAAGTAGATGTGGCTGGATGACCACACTTCTGGTAACATGGGGGTGTGGCCTAATAGGCTAATGAGTTTCTGCTGCTGGGAGTGACCTATTATGCTAATGAGTTCCTGCTGGGCTTTTTCTACAAAAAAAGCCCTGAAGATGTCTATCCCTCCTGGAAACTGGCGGGGGATGGAGGAGAGACTTAGCATGAGAAAGAAGGAGAATGGCCCAGGCCACATCACTGGTGTCACATAGGAAGTGACATCATCATGCCAGCAACTTCCAGGTGATGCTCTGATATTTGGGTCAAAACTATAATGAAACCAGATTCTACCATAGAGTTTTTTGCCAAAATACCAGAGCACTGCCCGGATGTCGCTAGTGTGATGACATCACTTCTCGTGTGATGCCAGCAACATGGCCTAGGCCTCCCTCTTTCCGCTGGTAAGTCCTCCCACTGGCCAGTTCATTGGTGGCTGGGGGATAGGGCCTGGTGGTGGGGGCAACCCTAACTGAAGTGAGCTGTTACTCCAAGATGACCATACCATGATGCATTGGTCTGTAAGGCATTCACTACCAGTTTTGGGATTCAAGATCCAGTCAGAGTGCCAGACTAGATAAGCATATGGAGCAGAGGTCCATCAGTGGCTATTAGCCACAAAGTATAGATAGGAACTCTCAGTCTGGAGCAAGTGATGCTCTGTATTCTTGGTCAACCTCTTGGTTTGAGGGGGTCAACAGTAGGAGGGCTTCTACTGTCCTGGCCCCACTGGTGGACCTCCTGATGGCACCTGGTATTTTTGGCCACTGTGTGGCACAGAATGTTGGACTGGATGGGCTGTTGGCCTGATCCAGCATTGGCTTGTCTTATGTTCTTATGTACTAGGATTGGGGAAACCCAGGTTCAACTCCTCAGGGGCAATCTTTTTTGATATATCTTATGATTCATGGTTGTATAAAGATGATGAGGAGGAGACAAGTATGTATGTCACTCCAAGCCATTTCCAGAATTCAGACAAATGCCCAGTCCTGACTTCCTTCTGAGTTGTTCCTGAATGTTCCCTGATCCTACCAAACCGACGATTCTTCTGAAACCGGAGCAACTGTAACCTCTAATATTTCTCAGACAAAAGTAAAGACAAGCTTGCATCATCTCTATTTGTGTCCCAAGGAATACTTTCCAAGTCTCACCACCTTTCTTAGTTAGTTTGGTGTAGTGGTTAGGAGCGGGGACTCTAATCTGGGAGAACCGGGTTGGAGTCTCCATTCCTTCACATGCAGCGGCTGGGTGACCTTGGGCAAGCCACAGTTCTCTCCGAGCTGTTCTCTCAAGAGCAGTTCTCTCAGGGTTCTCTCAGCCCCACCTACCTCACAGGGTGTCTGTTGTAGGGAGGGGAAGGGAAAAGAGTTTGTAAGCTGCTCTGAGACTCCCAAGTGAAAGGTGGGATATAAATCCAATCTCTTCTTCTTTGCTGAAGGCTTTTTACTGCGTGAAAGAAAACAGGCATCCAGTGACCCTTTATTAAAGACTAATGACATGGATTATAGATCAGAGCTCACATCTTCCAGAAGGTGGACTCAGGCTACCCCAATCTCATCCACTCTCAGAAGCTAAACTGGGTCAGTCCTGGTTAGTCTTTGGATGGGAGACCACCAAGGAAGTCCAGGGTCACGACTCAGAGGCAGGCAATGGCAAAACCACCTCTGTTAGTCCTCTGCCTTATGGGATCTCCATAAGTCAGCTGTGACTTGAGGGCTCTAGACACACATCATCGTCATCATCATCATATTTTGGGGGGGTGGTTTGGTGTAGAGCCAGTTTGGTGTAGTGGTTATGTGTGTAGACTCTAATCTGGGAGAACTGGGTTTGATTTCCCCACTCCTCCACTTGCAGCTGCTGGATGACCTTGGGCAAGCCATAGTTTCTGTCAGAGCTGTTCTCTCAAGGACAGTTCTGGAAAGAGCTCTCTCAGCCCCACCTACCTCACAGAGTGTCTCCGAGTGAAGGGCGGGGTATAAATCCAATCTCCTCCTCCTCCTCCTCCTCCTCCTCCTCCTCCTCCTCCTCCTCCTCCTCTCCTTCTTCTTCTTCTTCTTCTTCTTCTTCTTCTTCTTCTTCTTCTTCTTCTTCTTCTTCTTCTTCTTCTTCTTCTTCTTCTTCTTCTTCTTCTTCTTCTTCTGCAATGCATCAAGAAAACGCCAAACGGGGATAAAACACAGCCTGATCCTGTGGATCCACATAACAAGCAACGTCGTTCCTTCTGGCGCAAGGAGGCAGAAAGCACCTCCATTAGCAGACCAGCCGCAAAGGATCCAAACCCCCTGATTTCTCAGTGTCGGGGAGCAGAAAAGAGGGAGCAGTAGGTAATTATCACATCACAGACGCCCTGTGAGGGTTGAAGAGATAAGAATTATGGAGGGCCTGACACACAGACACACTCACAATCCCCCCAGGGTTGTTCATACCTCACAGGGAAATTCTGAGAAGCTACTTGTACCAAACACATGCTGGGGAGGAGCCGAATGTTATTAATTAAAACAAGAGTTTTATTTTTTTATATATATATATATATATATATATATATATATATATATATATATATCTTCCTGGTTTGTTTGTTTTTTTAAAAAGGGCTTCTCCACAATTTTTAGTATCTAGGTAACAAGGCACAGAATGGGCGTAGGAGGAATGGGGAAGCCCCGGTTTTCCTACGGGCAAAATAGTTCTGTGGTGTGAAGACACCTTTTCCCTCTGACACGTCGCTATTCATTCAGGAAGACAGAAATGCTTCCAGGCACAATTCAGAGATGTTGATGGATTGGGGATTTTTTGATTGTTCCTTTTTGGGTGTGTGTTTTTTTTAAAAAAAGTTTTCCACACAGGTGTCTCTGAGTAACTTTTCATAAATCTTCGCGGAGGGAAAATTGCGAAAAGCGAGCAAAAGGGGGATAACTTAATCATGTCACGGTATGACGAAGATTTACTGAGCGCCGCACCAAACGGGCTAAAAAAGATTGAGGGGTTAGGGTTGCCAGCTCCAGGGTGAGAAATATCTGGAGATTTGGGGATGGAGCCTGAGGAGGGCAGGTTTTGGGGAAGGGAGGGTCATCAATGGACTATAATGCCATAGATTCGATCTTCCAAAGCGGCCATTTTCTCCAGCTGAAGTGATCTCTGTCACCTGGAAATCAGTTGTAATCCCAGGACGTTGGCAGCCCTAGGTGGCTTTTTAGAATTTTTTTTTTTCATTTCCCTCAGTTAAAAAAAAAAAAATGACTTCCCTCCTTTTTAGAATTTGGAAACGTCTCTCTGAACCAGAGCACTACCCTGAAATAATCCATCAGAATTAGGAACGATTAGCCCGCCGAGAGGAAAATGTACGTTTGCGGCTGGCGATCTGTCAACGGTTTTGAAAAGGCCTCTTTAGAGAGAGAGGCTCCATTTTTACACCCAGGAACAAATGAAAGGGATCAGTCGGGCCACGTCGCGAAAAAAAAGAAAAGTGCTAATTAAAAGAAGACAAGGATCATATGTAATTACGTCCCACGTCTCCTACGGAGTGCGATCAGGAAATATCAGTTGAACAAAGAAAATGGAGGGAGAGGAAAAGCACTCGGAGAAGGGCCTAGAGACAAAGGTTAGCTGGAGAATATCATTACCTCGGAGCGGCCTACGGCGATCCCCCTTGACAACCCAACTATGAATCTTTTGACTGGATTCCAGAAGGCCGTGGGACAATGATTTATATGGATTTAATATTGCTCTGTAAAACACAGAAAGACCCCGGGGAACTTTGACACCCCTCCCCCTCTCTCAATAAAAGGGTGAACTAGTGGCGGTCTCATAATGCTTTTTTTTAAAAAAAATATATCACTTAGGGGGGGATAGAGCTTTAATCTTCAAAGGGGCCGACGATAGTTCCTTAATTAACTGGGCCTACAACACTCTTCTTTTCATGACCTTGTTCTTTCCCGCCTCCCCTTGGTCGGTCCCAGCTGTCATGGGGGGAGGGATAAACATCTTTGGATGAAATCCTGCACCCTGCTAGGGTTCCCAACAAAATGCTGGACGATTCCTGGAGATTTGGCGGTTAGGGTCACCCACCTCTAGGTGGCGGCTAGAGATCTCCTGCTATTACGGCGGATTTGCAGGTGGCGGAGAGGAGTTCGGCTGGAGAAAATGGCTGCTTTGGAAGGCGGGACTCTCTGGCATTATACCCCGTGGAAGTCCCTCACTTACCCAAACCTGGCCCTCCTCGGGCTCCACTCCCAAATTCTACAGTCATTTCTCAACCTGGAGCTGGCAACTGTATTGGCGGTGGGGCATGGGGAAGACAGGGTTTCATGAGGGGAGAGAGCTGAGGGGTGATATGATGCCATAGAGTCCACCCTCCAAAGGAGCCATTTTCTCCAGGGGAACTGATCTCTGTAGTCTGGAGAGAAGTTGGAATTCTGGGAGATCTCCACACATACACACCGGAATTCTGGGAGATCTCCACATAAACACACACACAAACCGGAATTCTGGGAGATCACACAACACACACCGGAATTCCGGGAGATCTCCACACACACACACACACACACAGACACCGGAATTCTGGGAGATCTCCACACGACACACACCCTCCGCTATGGGGCTAAAGTGTATTATGGTGCTAGTTGAAATTCTTGCAGGTATTCTTCGAACCATTCATTTTTAGAAAGGACTAGAACGACTTCAGGTAATAATTGGATGCTGATTTCCTTGGTCAAAGGAGGAGGAGGAGATTAGATTTATACCCCGCCCTTCCCTCAGAGTCTCAGAGTGGCTTACAATCTCCTTTCCCCTCCCCTCCCCACAACAGACACCCTGAGAGGTAGGTGGGTCTGAGAGAGCTGAGAACTGCCCTTTCAAGAATAGCTCTGACAGAGCTATGGCTTGCCCAAGGTCATTCAGCAGATGCAAGTGGAGGAGTGGGGGATCAAATCTGGTCCTCCCAGATTAGAGTTCACGCTGAGAGAGCTCTTTTGAGGACTGCCCTTGAGAGAACAGCTCTGAGAGAAGTTGTGACTGACCCAAGGTCACACCAGCAGCTGCATGTGGAGGAGCAGGGAATCAAGCGCGGTTCTCCCAGATTAGAGTCCACGCTCCTAACCACTACACCAAACTGGCTTGCCAGCTCTGGGTTGGGAAATACCTGGATGATTTAGGGCTGGACCTTGGAGAGGGCAGGGTTTGGGGAAAGGCGGGACCTTAGCATGTTATAATTCCATACAGTCCACCATTTTCTCCTGGGAAACTGATCCCTGTTTCCAAGGTAATTATGCACCATTAGGCCTACAAAGAACGGGAGCTTTGCTTCACCGAGCAGAGACTGCCGGTGAACTCCTCACCTTTGCAGAGTGACACACGGCAAAGGAGGAAGGCGGCCGCCACCACACCAATTGATTCTGAGGCTATCACCTTTGCGAGTGGGAAAGGGGGGCTTTCTTTCAAAGGTTTTGCTAAGCACAGAGGGGAGGAAGTGGGACGCTTTTGAAGGCAAAGGTGTCTCTGGTTCTGCGCTCTCGATGCTCCACCCTTTAGGCCCCCACACGAAAGCCCACGAAGATGACAAGCCCACTTCCCCCCCCATTGCCAGACACAACTTGTTTTCCACTACTAAGCACAGATTCTATTAACAGCGTGAGGTGAGGCTGGCTTGGTTTGACATGAGCTCCTTAGAATCCAGCATCTGCTCTCCAACTGAGGCCAGCCATGGAAGCCTGCAAGCATGAAGGCCAACTGGAATTCAGATGGAAAGTGACTTTCTGGACCTAGCAGCAGCAGAAGAAGAGATTGGATTTATTTATATATAAAACTCTCCTAAAGAGGAGAGATATTTATTCTTTTCATATAAAGAAAAAGGAAGGGTATATAGATGGATTAAGAAAAAGATGTGAGTGAGTATTCTGTTAAGGAGGGCTAGTTTTAGTTAATATAAATGTATTTTTGACATCCACCGCGGTTGGAGAGTCTTTTTTTTCAGTTTAACAAAGTTCAAAGAAATAAAAAAATCTCTGTTAATAAGGTTAGTAATGTCCTTTGGGGTTAATGATTAGTCAGTTCCATTCTGACGCTTCGTGAACAATTATTTCTTGGGCAGTCTTTTCTTAGTGCCCCTTAGGTTATACGATGGGCCCGCTTTAGCTTTCACAGCTCCCGCTCCGGCACCTCCATCCTCAGGGCCGCTGTCTTCATCGCTACTCGATTCTGTCCAAACTGCAAGTGCTGCCTCTTCCTCCGTGCTGGCGTGTCTCTTCAGAAATTCTTGTGCTTTGAAGATGGAGTCAATCTTCTCTCTTTTATCCTTATACTTAAACTCCAGTCCTTCAGGGAATCTCCATTTGTAATTCACCTGATTTCTTTGCAGAAAAGTGGTCAGTCCTTTGTATTCTTTCCTTTTCATACGAATTTCATAAGGCACATCTTTAAATGTTCTTACAGTCTGCTCCCCAATCTTCAAGGGCACCGCTGAGACTGCACGCAGAATCTGATCTCTGGTACGCTGCTTGGTGAACTTGACAACAACCTCTGCTGGCAGATTATTTTTCTTTGTAAAGGTGGAATAGGCTCTATAGGCCAAGTCCATCTCTTCTTCTAAATCTCGCTCTTCTCTGCCAGTTACGGGTGCCAAGACATGCGCTAGTGTCGATCTGAGATCTTCTTTCTCTTCCTCTTTAATGCCCTGGAAGCGGAGGATCAGATTCGATTTTTCCATCTGCAACCTTAAGATTCTTTTTTCTTGTTCATCCTGGTATTTTTCTAGTTTGTTGACCCTTTTCTTTATTTTTCTGTTATCTTCCGTAGAGACCAGACATTTTTGTGCGATCTCCTCCATCTTCTTAGAAGTTTCTGTTAACTGTTTCTGTTGACTGTTGAGAACACCTTGCATGCTTATTAATGTTACATTGATTTTCTGCATTTGATCCAGCAGGGGGTGCAGTAGCTCGCCTTTCTGTTGATTGACAGCAGGCTCTGAAGGAAGGTTGCCCGGACCGGAAGTCCCTCCTCCCTTCTTTTCCGGTTTAAGTGGAACCTTTTTCATTGCCGACATTTTTCAGTTTGTTTACTTTTTCCAAGTTCACGTCGCGTCCCTCAGGAAACTCGCTGGTTAAGAGATTGGATTTATAACCCGCCCTTCACTCAGAGTCTCAGAGCAGCATGCAAAAGCCTTTCCCTTCCCCTCCCCAGAACAGACCCCCTGAGAGGTAGGTGGGTCTGAGAGAGCTCTTTCAAGAACTGCCCTTTCAAGAACAGCTCTGACAGAGCTATGGCGTGCCCAAGATCATCCAGCCAGGTGCAAGTAGAGGAGTGGGGAATCAAATCTGGTTCTCCCAGATTAGAGTTCATGCACTTAACCACTACACCAAACTGGCTAGAGGATCATGGCCTAGAGGATCATGGGCTGGCAGCTCTATCCCCCATGATTATTTTTATTTATTTATTTTATTAGACTTATATCCTGCTCCATTCCCTGCCGAGCAGTGCTCAGGGTAGGATTGCTGACACCCCCCCTTGCAGGGGTGGGTTTCCCCCCACTTTAAGAACATAAGAGAAGCCAATGTTGAATCAGGCCAATGGCCCATCTAGTCCAACACTCTGTCACACAGTGGCCAAAATATACCAGGTGCCATCAGGAGGTCCGGCAGTGGGGCCAGGACACTAGAAGCCCTCCCACTGCTGCCCCCTCCAGCACCAAGAATAGAGTGCATCACCTGCCCCAGACTGAGAATTCTCATCTATACCCTGTGGTTAATAGCCACTGATGGACTTCTGCTCCATATCCTTATTCTAATTCCAGACTTTTTTTTTCCTGTGCGGATACCTATTCCATCCAACAGGGGCCTCACTCTCCCCCAACAGCTTTTCCTACATAGTCAGTAGACTTCCTGGGTTTGTAGAAAAATCCAAACAGTGAGGAAATCCCTTCAGGGACGGTTGAATTCCCCCAAAAAGCCTTTTGAAATGGCCTCTGCAGGGACCGGACTCCAGGCAGCAACGGTGAGAGTTTAGAACGTTGGGGGGCGGGGGGGGGAGAGGAGGCTTCTGACTGGCTCTGTCAGTCAAAGGGGGGTGGGGGGAAGGGCCCTTTCTTTCCAGGCCTCTTTCGGCCTTGGAGGGAGGGGGGAGGGAGGGGGGAGCCTTGGGGCCAGGCTGGGGGATTCCCGGAGGTTTTGGGGTGGAGTGCAAGGAGGGCAGGATTTGGGGAAGGGAGAGGCCTCAGCTGGGCATCATGCCACAGAATCCACCCTCCAAAGCAGCCATTTTCTCCAGGGAGACAGATCTCTGTTGTTCACAGATCTCTGGAGTTCACTCTCCAGCAGGCCCCACTTGGAGGTTGCCAACCCTAGGCCTGGCAGCAGTCTAGGGTTGCCAGGTCCCCCACGGGCACTGGCAGGGGATGGGGTAGTGGGGTTGCCAGCTCCAGGTCTGGAAACTCCTGGAGATTTGGGGATGGAGCCTGGGGAGGACAGGGACCTCAGTGGGGTACAATGCCCTAGAGTCCACCCTCCAAAGCATCCATTTTCTCCAGGGGAAGTTATCTCAGTAGTCTGGAGCTGAGCAGTAATTCCAGGGGATCCCCAGATCCCACCTGGAGGCTGGCATCCCTAGGCAGCACACTCTGGGTGACTTGATACCACCTAATTTGCATGACTCAACTTGGCCTGGCTGCTTGCTGCTGTTCAGCAGCCACCCGATGAAAGCCAGCAGTGATGCAGCAGTTAGAGCCTCAGAATAGGTCTGCAAGACCCAGGTTCAGATCCCCATATTGCGGTGGAAGCTGACTGGGTGATTTTGGACCAGTCACATACTTTCAGCCTAACCAACCTCACAGGGTTGTTGTGTAGATAAAAAGGAGGTGAGAATAATGTAAGCTGCTTTGGTCCCCACTGTGGGGGAGGGGGGTGGAGACAAAAAGCTGAAGACAGATAAAGGCAGATAAAGGTTAAGTTGGCTGTTGGGTGGGAAGGAAATAGGGTTGCCAACTCTGGATTGGGAACTCCTGGACATTTAAGGGGTGGATCCTGGGGATGGTGGGGTTTGAGGAGGGGAGGAACTTCAGACCAGTATAATGCCATAGACTCCACCCTCCAAACCAGCCATTTCCTCCATGAGAACTACCATTGCCAGCCTCTGGGTGAGGGCTGGAGATCACCCAGAATTACAACTGTTGTCTGGGTGACAGAGATCAGTTCCCCTGGATAAAATGGCTGCTTTGGAGGGTTGAGTCTATGGCTCCACCCCCAGAAGGGAGAAAGAGTGTGAGATAGGTAAGGGTAGAGGGGAGGAAGCAAAGGTGTGAGGAATGGGATGACCATCCCGCAAGTTTCTTGCGGGTCTCCACTTGTGTTTATCTAATTCCCTCTTGAAACTGTCCATGCTTGTAGCTGCCACCACCTCCTGTGGCACTTTCTGCCCCCCAATCCACCGCCAGCCAGCTGGCCAGTGGGGGGAGCCCCACCCCCAAAGAGTCCCAGTGTGCCCAATGTGCCTGGCACAATAATATCACCCGTGTGTGGGGGGGTGACATCATCACAGCCGGCATGTCATACAGGGGACACTCTAGCATTTGGGTAAAAACTCTATGGTGACCATAGAGGGTTTTTTACCCAAATGCTAGAGCGTCCCCTGTACTATGTGACCGGCATAATGATGTCACTTCCGGGTGATCTCATTGTGGCACATGCACACTTTGGACACACACAGGGTGGACTCCCTGCCGGGGCTGAGGTAAGACCTGGCAACTCTAGCTCAGGGCGTCTTACAACAATCAAGAGACGATACTTCAGCATATTACACTTTTAAAATCCACGTTATTCTAAGTTAAGACCTGAGACTTCTTTACTATATCAGATGGCACCCTAATATCCCTCACAGCTGGACCAGTGGGGGCAGCCAGTACAGAGAAAGGAAAGGGGAAAGGGGAGGCCCACGGATATCTCTCACTGTCGCTGACCTCGACCATATGCCTGGTAGAACGCCTTGGTCTTACAGACCCTGTGGAATTAAACCAGGTCCTGTAGGGCCTGAGTCTCACTCGCTAGAGAGTTCCACCAGGCTGGGACTAGGGCTGAAGAGCTCCTGGCCCTCGTCAAGGACAGCCGGACCATTCTGGGGCCAGGGATCACTGATAAGTTGTTACCAGAAGAGCGTAAGGTTCTCTGAGAGAGGTATAGGGAGAGGCGATCCCACAGATACAATGGTCCCAGACTGTTTAGGGCTTTAAAGGTGGAACCAGAACCTTGAACCTAAGAGCCTAACTATGTGGTGATGGTGGATGAGGAGGAGGAGGAGAAGGAGAAGAAGAAGAAGAGAAGAAGATATTGGATTTATACCCTGCCTTTCACTACCCAAAGGTGTCTCAGAGCGGCTTACAAGCTCCTTTCCCTTCCCCTCCCCACAACAGGCACCCTGTGAGGTAGGTGGGGCTGAGAGACCTCTTGACAGAAACTGCTCTTTTCCAAGAACAGTTCTTATTAGAACTACGGCTTTGCCCAAGGTCATCCAGCCAGGTGCAAGGTCATCTAGCCAGGCCTCCCAGGACATAAAAGGACAGTTTGGTGTAGCCAGTTTGGTGTAGTGGTTAAGTGCACGGACTCTAATCTGGAAGAACCGGGTTTGATTCCCCACTCCTCCACTCACAGCTGCTGGATGACCTTGGGCAAGCCATAGTTCTGCGAACCAGAAGGGTTAAGCTGACCTTATATATTATAAAAGTACAAAATTTATTCCCTAATAAATTTTGTACTTTTATAATATATAAGGTCGGAGCTGCGGTGGCTCAAGTGGTTAAGACGCTGAACTGCAGGCTGTGGAAGGTCAGCAGTTCAGCAGTTCAAGACTCAAGAGTGCTGCATGACGGAGTGAGCTCCCATCTCTAGTTCCAGCTCCTGCCAACCTAGCAGTTCGAAAGCAAGAAATTGCAAGTAGATAAATAGGTACCACTTCGGTGGGAAGGTAACAGCGTTCCGTGCACCTTGGTGTTTAGTCATGCCGGCCACATGACCACGGAAATGTCTTCGGACAGCGCTGGCTCTTCGGCTTTGAAACGGAGATGAGCACCGCAACCCTAGAGTCGGATTCGACTGGCTTTCGAGCAAGGGAACCTTTACCTTTACCTAATATATAAGGTCAGCTTAACCCTTCTGGTTCGCAGTGCTATCTTGGGTTGAGTTTTCCCCTCCCCCCCTACTTTTTTCAGTTTTTTTCAAGCCATAGTTCTGTCAGAGGTGTTCTTGAAAAAGAGCAGTTTCTGTCAGAGCTCTCTCAGCCCCACCTACCTCACAGGGTGTCTGTTGTGGGGAAGGGAAGGGAAAGGAGTTTGTAAACTGCTCTCAGACTCCATGTGAAGGGCAGGGTATCAATCCGATCCCTTCCTCTTCTTCAATCTCTTCTTTAACCACCGCCCCGCGCTGGCAGTATCTTGATATTGGTGACTTCCCGGTTTGTGTTATGTTACCAAACACTCAAACAAAGCATTCAGATATATGATGGTGGATCCGGTATCCATACGGCAAAATCAAATGTCAGTCAAGAATCAGCTCTCGGCATGCAGAAATCTCAGGTAGTGTAAGCACCTGTCTTAGCGGCCCATCCTGGGCTTTCAAGTCTGTGTTGTCATCATTAGACGCAACTCTTTAGCTTTCATCACCCATTGAAAGGGAATACGGATGAGTCAGCTGTTTCTATCGCTATCGTTTGGATCTATAAAGCTAACTATGACACCTTTCATCAAATTAGAGGGGAAGGAAAAGCAATCCTGCTCGACATTTCCAGAACAGCGTTTCTTTGGGCATGACATCATCGCAAAGGTTGTCTTTGAAACAGAGGAAGCCAGGATATGTGATCTCCTTTGGGGGGGGAGGGGGGGGTGCCGACAACAGTACAAAATAAAGTCAAACGAACAGAAGAACATAAGAAGAGCACTGCTGGATCAGACCAGTGGCCCATCTAGTCCAGCATCTGAAGAACATAAGAAGAGCCCTGATGGATCAGACCAGAGGTCCATCTAGGCCAGCATCCTAAGAACATAAGAAGAGCCCTGATGGATCAGACCAGTGGCCCATCTAGTCCAGCATCTGAAGAACATAAGAAGAGCCCTGATGGATCAGACCAGTGGTCCTTCTAGTCCAGCATCCTAAGAACATAAGAAGAGCCCTGCTGGATCAGACCAGTGGCCCATCTAGTCCAGCATCTGAAGAACATAAGAAGAGCCCTGATGGATCAGACCAGAGGTCCATCTAGGCCAGCATCCTAAGAACATAAGAAGAGCCCTGCTGGATCAGACCAGTGGCCCATCTAGTCCAGCATCTGAAGAACATAAGAAGAGCCCTGATGGATCAGACCAGTGGTCCTTCTAGTCCAGCATCCTAAGAACATAAGAAGAGCCCTGCTGGATCAGACCAGTGGCCCATCTAGTCCAGCATCTGAAGAACATAAGAAGAGCCCTGATGGATCAGACCAGAGGTCCATCTAGGCCAGCATCCTAAGAACATAAGAAGAGCCCTGATGGATCAGACCAGTGGTCCATCTAGTCCAGCATCCTCAGAACATAAGAAGAGCCCTGATGGATCAGACCAGGGGTCCATCTAGTTCAGCATCCTAAGAACATAAAAAGAACACTGCTGGATCAGACCAGTGGCCCATCTAGTCCAGCATCAAGAATCAGCTCTCAGCATGCCCTGCTGCCCTGCTGGATCAGACCAGTGGTTCATCTAGTCCAGCATCCTAAGAACATAAGAACAGCCTTGCTGAATTAGACCAGTGGTCCATCTAGTTCAACATCCTAAGAACAAAAGAAGAGCCCTGCTGGGTCAGAGCAGTGGTCCATCTAGTCCAGCATCCTAAGAACATAAGGAGAGCCCTGCTGGATCAGACCAGTGGTCCACCTAGTCCAGCATTCTAAGAATATCAGAAGAGCCCTTCTGGGTCAGACCAGTGGTCCATCTAGTCCAGCATCCTGTCTCACGCAGTGGCCAACCAGTTTCTCTGGAGGGCCAACAGTAGGGCACAGAGGCCAAGGCCTTCCCTTGATGTTGCTTCCTGGCACTGGGATCCAGAGGTTTAGTGCCCCTGAGTATGGAGGTTCCCTTTAGTCACCATGGCTAATAGCCACTGACAGACCTATCCTCCATGAATCTATCTAACCCCCTTTTAAAGCTGTCTACTCCTGACGCCATCACGACATCCTCTGGCAGCGAATTCCACGTTTTAACGAAGAAACAATTACGCCATGTCATTGTGTCTAACGGCCCAGAAGCTTAGGTTTTTATTAATACTTGCAAACCGAAAATCAAAAGTATATGCTTTAAAAGAGTCATTTCCTTCCGCAGTGGCAGAAATACGCATGGCCTATTTGATTATTGTGTATTGATTACTTTCCAGACTTTCAGAACGAAATTGCTACTATGGGGGTGGGTGGGAGTTGTGATCTGTGGAGAGAAACAGGCCTGGGGGACAGAGAGAACTATCTAACCCATTCCGTTTTGTGTCATATTTGCCGAAATCACCATGCCGAAATGGTTTTTGTCCATCCCCTGCTGAGGGAAATGTATGAGCCTCTCTACACCTCTCTCAACAGGGATAAAAGCAATTTAGGGGAGGTAGTAAAAAAGAAAAAAAAACGTATGGGAGAAAGAATGCACTAGCTTTTCTCCTCTGTTCCAATTTCCCCCCTTTAAATTGCACCAGCGTGGCCACAATCGCTTCAGAAAAACTTGGGAATTCTTAATTTGCAGCATGAAGTTCACGTAAAACTGCCTTCTACCAAGTCAGAACCAGGAAAGGAAGAACTGCCGAGAACAATGGCATATATAAATTAAAAAAAAAATACTTGAAGTAGAGCGTAAAAAGACTCTGAAACTAATTCTTGGCCGTATGGATTCATCCACACAACCCCTCCAAAAAAACCCCCAAAACACCTGTGTACATTTCAAAAGCAGGAATAGTAAAAAAAGAGAGAGCACCAGTTTGGTGTAGTGGTTAAGTGCGTGGTCTCTAATCTGGGAGAACCGGGTTTGATTCCCCACTCCTCCACATGCAGCCGCTGGTGTGATCTTGGGTTCTTTCAGAGCTGTTCTCCCAAGGGCAGTTCTCGAGAGAGCTCTCTCAGCCCCACCTACCTCACAGGGTGTCTGTTGTGGGGAGCAGAAGGGAAAGGAGTTTGTAAGCCACTCTGAGACTCCTTTGGGTAGTGAAGGGTGGGGTATAAATCCAATCTCTTCCTCTCTTCTTCTTCTGGGAGAACAGGATTTGCTTCCCCACTCCTCCACATGCATCTGCTGGTGTGACCTTGGGTCAGTCAGAAGTTCTCTCAGAGCTGTCCTCTCAAGGGCAGCTCTCTCAGAGCTCTCTCAGCCCCCACCTACCTCACAGGGTGTCTGTTGTGGGGAGGGGAAGGGAAAGGGATTGTAAACCACTCTGAGACTCTTGGTCCTGTATTGGGCAGCAGGTTGGACTGGATGGTCTGTATGGCCCGTTCCAACTCTATAATTCTATGATTCCTTTGAGTAGTGAAGGGCCTCCTCCTCCTCCTCTTCTTCTTCTTCTATAATAAAAAAATACACAAACTGTGAAATTCTAACAGTGCCAACTTGAATACTTCAGTATTTTCTTATTATAGCGCAGATATCTCTACGACAATACGTTTCTTAATCACAATAAATTATTTATTATCATTATCGATCATCTATTCTTAACTATTTGTATAGTGGAAAGATTGCCTGTAAATGTCCTTTCCAAGATTAAAGAGCTTTGTGCTGCAGTAAACGGTCTTACGTCCTTTGTTCTTTCAAATCCAGTAATTGTGGATGATTCAGATAGATAGATAGATAGATCGATAGATTGACAGACCGACAGACAGACAGACAGACAGACAGACAGACGATGATAGATAGATAGATAGATAGATAGATAGATAGATAGATAGATAGATAGATGATAGATAGATAGATAGATGATAGATAGATAGATAGATAGATAGATAGATAGATAGATGATAGATAGATAGATAGATAGATAGATAGATAGATAGATAGATAGATAGATAGATAGATAGATAGATAGATAGATAGATAGATAGATAGATAGATAGATAGATAGATATAAGAGATGATTGGATGGATGGATGGATGGATGGATGGATGGATGGATGGATGGATGGATGGATGGATGGATGGATGGATGGATGGGACGGACGGACGGACGGACGGATGGATGGATGGATGGATGGATGGACGGATGGACGGATGATGGATGGATGGATGGATGGATGGATGGATGATAGACAGACAGACAGACAGACAGACAGACAGATAGATAGATAGATAGATAGATAGATACACACACACACTTTAATAAGAAAATACTGAAGTATCAAAGTTGTCACAGTTATAATTTCACAGTTTTTGCATTTTTTGATTTGACTTCCAAGTGGTGGCCGGAGATCTCCTGTGTTCAGTTCCCCTGGAGAAAATGCCCATTTTGGATGGGGGACTTCATGGCATTGTACCCCGCTGAGGTCTCTCCACCCCCAAATCTCCAAGTACTTCGCAACCCAGAGCTGGCAACACTAGGGCCACTGGACTGAAATCTCGCTCTTCGGTCAGGGATTGTGCCGTCGATCAGTTCATCTCCAGGGCATCACAGCCTTTTTTGACACTTATTAGGACTATTTTTCCCCCATCTCTTTTACCACACATATTCTCCTCATCACCGTTCTGGAATGTTAGCGGGATCCCTTCTAGCCATTTCCCATTTGCGGTTTCAAGAACATTCCTCAGAATATTAAACAGCAGAAAGAGAAGTCCCACAGGGTGGAGACCCGGCCTCTTCTGACATGCGACAAACCATCGGGACGTGTCTTTGCTCTGTTCATTGTTCTCATTGCTCTTTTTTTTTAAGAAAAAAGTGGATTTCACTACATGGTGGGGTTTTGTTTTTTTGCGTGTGCCGAGATTTATGATAATTAGCAGCTAACGCTGTAATTAGCAAGTGGTAACAGATAGGCAGATCTATCCCGGGCGAGTGACATATTTGACAAGATGACATCTTTTGCGAAAATACCTGCGAGGGTTTTGCGCGTTCGGTTATGGCTATTCTCGGCGGCAGCGGGGGGGGGGCGTCTTGGCAATTCCCTCAACGTGCCAGGTGAGAAAACGGATGGGGCGGCGACGTGTGCTCACACGTAGGCGAGGGCTTCATGCAAAACGGCTCTGCTCCTGCAGCTACAGACATGTTCCGAGGCCTCGGCAGAGAAGCAACTTCGCAACCAAACAGGCCGAGTGACTTTTCACCTGGAAAGATGTTCACTACTCTCTGCGATACGTTGCCCGTGTTGAAAATGGTTGAGTCTGTCGAGCTGGAGGTTAATAGCTAAATGCTGGATGAATATTGAGGATTTAGGCAGCACGTTCGAGAGTTCAGAGCACCTCCACCTTTGCTGTCGAAGGCTTTCACGGCCGGAGTTCATTAGTGGTTGTAGATTTTCCGGGCTGTACAGCTGTGGTCTTCGCATTGTAGGTCCTAATGTTTCGCCAGCAGCTATGACTGGAATCCTCAGAGGTATAGCACAGAAAGATGGAGCACTCTCTGTGTCAAGGTTGACACTGTTCCACACCCACAAAAGGGCAAAAAAATCTCCAGGATCTCCCCAAACTGGCCTGGAGGAACATTGAAGAAGAAGAAGAAGAAGAAGAAGAAGAAGAAGAAGAAGAAGAAGAAGAAGAAGAAGAAGAAGAAGAAGAAGAGGAGGAGGAGGAGGAGGAGGAGGAGGAGGAGGAGGAGGAGGAGGAGATTTGATTTATACCCCACCCTTCACTTGGAGTCTCAGAGCAGCTCACAAACTCCTTTCCCTTCCCCTCCCCACAACAGACACCCTGTAAGGTAGGTGGGGCTGAGAGAGCTCTGACAGAAAATGCTCTTTCAGGAACAGCTGTGACAGAGCTTGTGACTGGCCCAAGGTCACATCAGCAGGTGCGAGTGGAGGAGTGAGGGATCGAACCCGGTTCTCCCAGATTAGAGTCCGAGCACTGAACCACTACACCAGACTGGCTCTCTTGCTTCGTGATCCCAAAGTGGTGATCAGCATTTCCCAGAGTATTATGAAAGGATGTATTCAGTGTTTACAACCAGAATCCAAAACCTCCTAGTGTAGAGATACAAACAGAAGACCAACTGCCTCCCATCTTCCTCCTGTATGGAGCAGAGGTCCATCAGTGGCTCTTAGCCACAAGGTATAGATAGGAACTTTCAGGCTGGGGCAGGTGATGCTCTGTATCAGGGGGAGCTCAGGGGGAGCAATTGGGGGAGGGCTTCTAGTGTCCTGGCCCCGCTGATGGACTTCCAGATGGCAACTAGTATTTTTGGCCACTGAGTGACAGAGTGTTGGACTGGATGGACCATTGGCCTGACCCAACATTGGCTTCTCTTATGTTTTCATGTTCCCCCAGAGGATGTTGTAAAGCACCAGGAAGAACACAATATGTGTGTTTTAAAAGGCACTCTGTTAACCCGATCATCAGCCTGAAACGTTGAAGAGTTTCTGTCAGAGTTAAGACATCACCTCGCGCCCTGATGTTTTGTTTGGCTCCGCCTCCTTCTGTAGCCATTTTGTGGTGGCATGCTTGTCCTAATGTCAGAATCGGAAGGTAATTCGGTGTAACCAGTTTGGTGTAGTGGTTAGGAGTGTGGACTCTAATCTGGGAGAGCCGGGTGTGATTCCCCACTCCTTCACATGGGTCAGCACAACTTCTCTCAGAGTTGTTCTCTCACAAGCAGTTCTCGAAAGAGCTCTCTCAGCCCCGCCTACCTTGCAGGGTGTCTGTTGTGGGGAGGGGAAGGGGAAGGAGATTGTGAGCCACTCCGAGACTCCTTCAGGTAGTGAAGGGTGGGGTATAAATCTAATCTCTTCTTATTATTATTTATTTATTTATTCAATTTATATCCCGCCCTCTCTGCCAAGGCGGGCTCGGGGTGGCTTACATAGCATTCCGTGAGATACCATACAATGAAAAGCCTGTGAAAACATATAAGCAAATTGCATAAAATAACAGTAATTTAAAATATACCTAAAAGCTCTGGAACATGCCCAAATAAAACAAGAGCAAACGGTCTTTACGGCCTGGCTTAGATGGCCATATAGTCACGCAATTGATGCTTTAGTTTTTGCATTTAAATCTTACCTCTATTATTTCATTAGACATTTTCTACATATATATATATATATTAGATACAGAACAGTAACATCTTTTACGACCTGTGCGTAGGGTTGCCCACCTCCAG
This sequence comes from Gekko gecko, assembly GCA_029375565.1. Lineage (NCBI taxonomy): Eukaryota > Metazoa > Chordata > Lepidosauria > Squamata > Gekkonidae > Gekko > Gekko gecko. The sequence continues at coordinate 21,572,551 of JAPDNY010000005.1, forward strand.
GTGGTATGCTAGAGAAGGAGAGATCACAGGACAGACTGTAGTTCTCTAGAAAAACAACCGTGAGGTGATAACAAAGTCGTGGTTTAAACAATTGGAAATATATATATATATTTTTTTAATGTGCCCAATGTATAACAAGTCATCAAAGCTGCTTCCTTTGAAGCAAAATGGTCTCAGATATATCTTATGACATTACAGCGCTCATTGGACCCTTTCACTTAAAGTTTCCTCAGATGAGACCTTTCACCCTTTGTATTTCCACCGCAACTTAATGCTCCCTCTGTCGGACTACCTGATAACTTCGTTATCACAACACGGTTGTTTTCCAACTGAACGACAACCTCCCAGTGGTGGCTGGAGACCTCTTGAGCTTACAACTGATCTCTGGGGGACAAAGGTCAGTTCGCCTGGGGAAAATGGCCACTCTGGAAGGTGGACTCTATGGCATTATACCCACTGATGTCCCTCCCCTCCCCAAACCCCGCCCTCCTCAGGCTCCACCCCCAAGCTCTCCAGGTATTCCCCAACCAAGAGCTGACAATCCCACCTGTGTGTAAGGACTGGACACATGTCTTAAGAGGCCTCATAAACATTCCTGTCTTGTGTCCATTACTCACTTTGGAAGTAAGTAATATAGGGGTTTTCAGCCATATGAAAAGTAAAATTAATCACATGACATTTTATGAATACCTAAACTGGTTATTTTCTTTCTTCCATCAGGGTTCTCTTTTCTGGTCCAGTATTGGCATATCCTTGGCCAGTTCTTTGTAATATGTACCTACTTGCAGGGCTTTTTTTGTAGAAAAGGCCCAGCAGGAACTCCTTAGCATAATAGGCCACACCCAACAGCAGGAACTCATTAGCATATTAGGGCACACCCTTGAGAGCACAGCTCATTGGCCTATTAGGCCACACCTCCATGTTACCGGAAATGTGGCCATTCAGCCACACCCACCTTTTGCTTCTTATTCTGTTGACATTGTTTGTTGTCAAAACCCAGGGCTTTTTTTTGTAGCAGGAACTCCTTTGCATGTTAGGCCACACACCCCTAATGTAGCCAATCCTAATGAGTTTCTGCTGCTGGGTGTGGCCTATTATGTTAATGAGTTCCTGCTGGGCGTGGCCAACTCAGGAGCCAGCCGGAACTCCGTTCCTGTGCGTTCCTGCCCAAAAGTAGCCCTGCCTTCTTGTACCTCTAATTGGTTGACCTCTGAAGGCCTTACTGGACAAAATGCACCAGGTTGCAAAAATCGGTCCTTGTGTCTATGCCATTTCTACTTCGTAACAAGGCTCTCATTGGGCCCTTATATGATTTTTTTATTTTATACTTTTTCTCAAAATAAATACATTATTTTTACTTATAACAAGTAAGTTTTTTTGGCATCTTCTGGGTATGGAATAGGGGTCACTGGGGTGGGGGTGGAGGTGGAGGTCTTTGTGAATTTCTTGCATTGTGCAGGGGGTCGGACTAGATGACTCTGGAGGTCCCTTCCAGCTCTATGATTCCATGATTTAGCCTGGGTTGCCAGGTCTGGGTTGGAAAATACCTGGAGACTTTGGGGGTTGGATCCAGGAGGGGCCAGGGTACGGGGAGGGAAGGGGCCTCAGCAGGGTCCAATGTCATAGAGTCCACCATTCAAAGCAGCCATTTTCTCCAGGGGAGCTGATCTCTGTCAGCTGGAGATCTGTTGTAAAAGCGGGAGTTCTCCAGGCCCCACCTGGGAGGCTGGCAACCCTACTATAATTCTATGATTCTAAGCAGGGCTCTTTTTGTAGCAGGAACTCCTTTGCATGTTAGGCAACACACCCCTCATGTGGCCAATCCTCCAAGGCCCCTGTAAGAAGAGCTCTGTAAGCTCTTGGAGGATTGGCTACATGAGGGGTGTGTCACCTAATATCCAAAGGAGTTCCTGCTACAAAAAGAGCCCTGATTCTAAGTATATATGAGGTTTGAGCTATTGACCCTCTACTAGGCTTCTTTCTTACCTTTTCAGTTCTTAACGGAATTCAAAAGCTGCCTGCAGGCTAGTAAAGGTCGGGGGCCGCTCCTGTGGTTTGTCACAAATGCTCTAACCAGTATGTCACACTGCCATTCTGAGAAATAACTCCCAATTACACCGGGAAGCCGCCCCCATCAGCCTAAGGGCTCTGAGTCACTTCGCAGTGAGGCAGGCCTCGTTTTCTACATACCCTCCAAATCCTTCCCTGTTCTTGCCGCTAACAGCTCCTCGTACCCAAAATGTGGAATGAGACGTACAACCCTTCCTCCTTTCCTGAACGGATCCATCCATTCATTTGGAAGTTGTTTTCAGATGGCTCGGAGAGATTAATTAAGCTAATGTTTGTTAAAAGTGCCTTGAAACACGGCTATAGATTAGAAAACACTGTTCTGAGTGTTAAGTATTATTGTTCCGACAGAGAGATAGCAAAGGTAGATAGACCGATAGGTGAGAAGATACAGCAGGCAGATAGCGGGAATTTGAATACTTACAGGGCTTCTGGAGCTTCAAAGAGCTTTACGAGCATTAACTAATTAATAATGTTAAGAAGGCAGATAATAGAGAGATAAAGCAGGTTGCTAGAGAGGAATGTAGCCTGCCTTCTCGTCTATACGCACCCACTCTGCTCTTGGTTACTCGCCCATTTATCTCGGTTATCACCCATTTCTATCAAACTTTGTTTGAAAGGCCATTTTGACGGATTCTTTGGCAAGGTAATTACACATGGTTTAGAGGCTGTAATAGTTTTATGGTCTCTAGGTTTATTAAATGGGGCATGAGATGAAGAGAACGTTTCCTTTTTCTCCTAGGGTTGGGTCACACTTTGAGATTTTGGGGGTGGAGCCTGAGGTGGGTGGGGTTAGCAGAAGGGAGGGACTTCAATGGGTGTAATGCCATAGAGTCTACCTTCCAAACCAGCCACTATCTCCAAGGGAACTGATCCCTGTTGCCTGGAGATCAGTTGGTATCCCAGGAGATAGAATCCTAGAATCACAGAGTTGGAAGGGGCCATACAGGCTACCTAGTCCAACCCCCTGCCCAATGCAGGACCAGCCTAGTGTAGGGGTGGCCAAATTTGCTTAACACAAGAGCCACATAGGATAAACACAGGGCTCTTTTTGTAGCAGGAACTCCTTTGCATATTCGGTGACACACCCCAAATGTAGCCAATCCTCTAAGAGCTTACAGTAGCCCCTGTAAGAAGAGCTCTGTAAGCTCTTTGGGGATTGGCTACATTAAGGGTGGGACACCTAATATGCAAAGGAGTTCCTGCTACAAAAAGAGCCCTGGATAAACGTCAGATGTTCGAGAGCCGCAAGACACGAACAAATATCACACACGCATTTTTATTGGAAAATATGCAGATCTGCTTTTTTATTAACATTAAATGAGACTGCCAAAACTAAAAACAAAAGGAGTAAAAACAGATATTGATAATGATATTTATCCAATGATATTTGTAGGTGGAGGGTGGCTTTGAGAACGCATTTAAAGTTAAAGTTGCTTTCTTTCTCTGCTCCCCCCCCCACCTCAAGCCTACCTAGGGAAGGGAACACTGGCTGGGGAAGAAGGCCCATAGTTCCAGTGGGGCATTTCGGGGCCTGGCCCCTGATTTTCCTGCCAAGGTTCCTTGACTTCCATGCAGCCCCCAGGCGTCCCGACTTTCTGGGCCACCTGGAGGACTCCCAACTAGGGGTGTGCAAAAAAAAAAAAAAAAAAAATCAGCTCGATACGGATTCGGCCGAATCGGGCATAATCAATTTCGGCTGGCAGAAAGACTCCCACATGTCAATTTCAGCAGTACCAGCCAATTTGGGAGTCTTTTGGCCTGCCGAATGTCCTTTTCTGCATTTTTTCCAGTGCTATAAATATTCTTTTCTAGGTGTGTGCGGTGTGAGTGGTCCAATGCAGTTGCACCATCAATTTATACAGGGCAGGGCCTGTATAAATGTTGTTCCTGTTGCTCTTTTGGGGTTTCTGTGTGGCACGGTGGCATGCTTGCGTTGTCGCAGTGCCACTTGTTCTGGAGTGTGCCACTTGTTCTCATGGCAAACAAGCACCTCCAGAGACAGGTCACTTTCCCTGAGATTCTCTGGGAGAGTCTGCCTGCTGGGTGCTGCCTGCTTGCCTGCTACTGGCTGGGTTTCCCCATTGGAAACAATGGAGGTAATGGGAGTAACCTGTTTGGGTGCCCATAGAATTGGGCCCACTGGTCAGATTGCTTTGGGACATGGGGGTTTATGTGGAGAGAGGCTCCAGACGCTACCATGAAAATTTGGAGCCTCTCCCTCAAACCCCCTCCCCCCCAGAGCCACTAACAGCACCGTGGGGAAAAAGTAACTGTGTTTCCCACCAAAGAGAACAATGGAGGGGATGGGGGCAGCCTGTTTGGGGGCCCGTAGAATTGGACCCCCTGGTCCAATGTTCTTGAAACTTGGTGGGTATCTTGAGGAGAGGCTCCAGTAGCTACCCTGTGAGCTTGGAGCCTTTCCCTCAAACCCCCTCCCCTCCAGCCCCCAGAATATACCCTATGTTTTTGCCATTGACTTCAATGGCCCATAGGCGCCGAATTGCCGCCGAATTTCGGCAGAGAATCTGAATCCGCCCTCAGCAGCCTGAAAGGGGCCCGAATGGGCCATTTTGTGGGGTGCATTCGGTTCAAACGAACCAAATCCACATCCCTACTCCCAACTCTCTGGGCCGCCTGGAGGACTCCCCAGCACCACCCCTTCCCCAAGAGCAGCTTGCTTCCCCGCATAGGCAAGCAGACTGCAAACGCTGCAAAAAGTGAGTTTTTACAATTTTATTTTTTTTTCATTTTGTGACTTCAGCGCCCCCCAACTTATTTAAAGGCCCCCCGAATCACAAAATCCTGGCTATGGCCCTGCGGGGAAGAGAAGACCAATCGGGGAGGCGGGCCTTCCCTTCGATTCCCAAGCTGTCCTGCCGGGAGCCACACAATATGTGTGAGAGAGCCGCGTGTGGTTCCTGAGCCACAGGTTGGCCTCCCAGTTGTGGACTTTGCTGCCAGAGGATGTGATGATGGTCACAGGAAGAAACAGCTTTAAAAGAGATGAGATAGATCCATGGAGGATTGGTCTATCAATGGCCATTAGCCATGGTGACTGAGGAGAACCTCCACATTCAGAGGCACTAAGCCTCTGAGTCCCACAGCCAGGAGGCAACATCAGGGGAAGGCCTCCGACTCTCTGCCCTGTTGTTGGCCCTCCAGAGGGATTGGTTGGCCACTGTGTGAGACAGGATACTGGACTAGATGGACCACTGGTCTGATCCAGCAGGGCTCTTCTCATGTGGTTGAGCAGTGGAACAGACTGCCTCGGGAGGTGGTGGATGCTCCTTCGCTGGACGTTTTCAAGAGGAGACTGGACAACCATCTTTTGGGTATGTTGTAGGTATGTAGGGGTTTCGGCTGTGTTCCTGCAGAGTGCAGGGGGTTGGACTGGATGGCCTGCAAGGTCCCTTCCAACTCTAACATTCTATGATTCTATGATTCTATGTTCTTATGAAGGCCTCGAACTCTCTGCCCTGTTGTTGGCCCTCCAGAGGGACTGGTGGGTCATTGTGTGAGACAGGATGCTGGACTACATGGACCACTGGTCTGATCCAGCAGGGCTCTTCTCATGTTCTTATGAAGGCCTCAGACTCTCTGCCCTGTTGTTGGCCCTCCAGAGGGACTGGTTGGCCATTGTGTGAGACAGGATGCTGAACTAGATGGACCACTGATCTGATCCAGCAGGGCTCTTCTCATGTTCTTATGAAGGCCTTGGCCTCTATGCCCTGTTGTTGGCCCTCCAGAGGAACTGGTTGGCCACTGTGTGAGACAGGATGCTGGACTAGACGGACCACTGGTCTGATCCAGCAGGGCTCTTCTCATGTTCTTATGAAGGCCTCAGACTCTCTGCCCTGTTGTTGGCCGTTGTGTGAGACAGGATGCTGGACTAGACGGACCACTGGCCTGATCCAGCAGGGATGTGCTCATGTTCTTATGAAGGCCTCAGCCTCTTTTGCCCTGTTGTTGGTCCTCCAGAGGAACTCGTTGGCCACTGTCTTAGACAGGATGCTGGACCAGATGAACCACTGGTGATTGGTCTGATCCATAGAATCAGCGAGTTGGCAGGGGCCATACAGGCCATCTAGTTCAACTTGCTACTCAGTGAAGGATCAACCTAAAACATCCCTGACAAGAGTCTGTCCAGCCGCTGCTTAAAGACGGCCAGCGAGGGGGAGCTCACAACCTCCCCAGGCAGCTGATCCTACTGTCGCACAACTCTGACTGTCAAAAAGTTTTCCGCAAGACCGAACCGGTACCTCCCCGCCCTTAATTTAAACCCATTATTTGGATCTCTGGCTACCACCACCTCTCAGGCCCAGATCCATTCAAACAAATGCAATTTGTGTTGCCAAAGTACTAGGATGTATCCCGTCACATTTCAGCGATGGGGCGTGAATTTAAGGAGATTTAAAAATAAATTTACCCCCACCCTTCCACCAAGTCCACTAGCAGACTTGCTACATAGACTGTATTTTTCAAAATAGAGCTTAATCCTATTTTTTTTAAATAGACTGATACAGAGCTAAGGGTGGCATGGTGTACTTATATGTGTTTCTAAACCCACATTAAGATGTCTGCCCCAGGGGATGAGATGGGTTAATTAACATGGTTACATATTTCAAACTGACAAATCCTTCTGCTAACAGATTATAGATTGACCAATTTGATATACCTCCTACACCTTCTTTTATTCAGCGGTACCCATGTTGGGATGGAAAGACCAAAAACAAACAAACCCAAAACTTTTAATTCTTGATCCAAAGCTGCGGAACATGCCTTTAAGACAGCTTCAAGAAGGGATTAGATAATTATATGGAGCAGAGGTCCATCAATGGTATTAGCCACAATATACAGATGGAACACTCTGTCTGGGGCAGTGATGCTCTGTCTTCTTGGTGCTTGGGGGACAACAGGGGGAGGGCTTCTGGAGTTCTGTCCCACTGGTGGACCTCCTGAGGGTACCTGGGTTTTGGCCACTGTGTGACACTGACTGTTGGACTGCATGGGCCATTGGCCTGATCCAACATGGCTTCTCTTATGGTCTTATGTCTCAGGCAGTGGTGCTCTGTCTTCTTGGTGCTTGGGAGACAGCAATGGGAGGGCTTCTGGAGTTCTGGCCTCACGGGTGGACCTCCTGATGGCACCTGGGTTTTGGCCACTGTGTGACACTGACTGTTGGACTGCATGGGCCATTGGCCTGATCCAACATGACTTCTCTTATGGTCTTATGTCTGGGGCAATGGTGCTCTGTCTTCTTGGTGCTTGGGGGGTAACAGTGGGAGGGCTTCTGGAGTTCTGGCCCCAAGGGTGGACCTCCTGATGGCACCTGGGTTTTGGCCACTGTGTGACACTGACTGTTGGACTGCATGGGCCATTGGCCTGATCCAACACGACTTCTCTTATGGTCTTATGTCTGGGGCAATGGTGCTCTGTCTTCTTGGTGCTTGGAGGGCAACAGTGGGAGGGCTTCTGGAGTTCTGGCCCACTGGTGGGCCTCCTGATGGCACCTGGGTTTTGGCCACTGTGTGACATTGACTGTTGGACTGGATGGGCCATTGGCCTGATCCAACATGACTTCTCTTATGTTCTTATGTCTGGGGCAGTGATGCTCTGTCTTCTTGGTGCTTGGGAGTCAACAGTGGGAGGGTTTCTGGAGTTAATTTGGCCTCACCAGTGGACCTCCTAATGGCCCCTGGGTTTTGGCCACTGTGTGACACAGAGTGTTGGAGTGACCAACATGGCTTCTCTTATGTTCATGGACTCCAGGCCCGTAGCCAGGTTTGTTTTTTAATTTGAGGGGGGCATAATTCTTTTAGGGGGCAGTTAATCTAATCAAAGCCGATGATATCAATGTTAATCTAATTACCTCCTACCGAAAGGCAGGTTCTCTTGGACTGTCAGGCATGGGAAGGAGAGAGGAATCCCTCCCTCACCCAAGAAGACTCCAAGCTAGGAAAGAAGCCCCTCCTCACACACTCTCAGTCATCAGCCAATCACATCACACTTGTCTTCCTCTATCACTCTCCGTACGTTACTGCAGTCACACTAAACATTTAAAGAAACACACACACCAAAACAAGAAATCATTACAACCTCTTTCTGTGATCATAATTCCTAGGCAGGAACATCTGTGAGAAGACGGTCCTTCAAATACCCTGGTCCCAAGCCATGAGGGACAAAACCTACACCTCGAATAGGGCTTGGGAACAGTAGCCAGTGTAATTGTTATAATATCTGGGCCACATGCTCCTGAAAGCTGGCCCAACTATCAGTCTGGCCACTGCATTCTTCACGAGCTGCAGCTTCCAACGACTCTTCAAGGGTGGCTCCAAGTTGAGGTCATTGTAGTTGTCCAGTCTAGATGTAACTAAGGCATGGATCATCTGTGTCTAGATCTGACCGAACCAGCAATGGACATAGCTGATGCAACAGCAAAATCTGGGCAAAAGGTGTCAGTTGCCCTGGAGGAATATCTCTGACCCAACACACAAGGATAGTACTCGGAGGAGGAGGAGAAGAAGAGGAGGAGGAGATTGAATTTATACTCCGCCCTTCACTACCTGAAGAAGTCTCCGAGCGGCTTACAATCTCATTTCCCTTCTCCTCCTCTCAACAGTCACCCTGTAAGGTACGTGGGGCTGAGAGAGCTCTTTTGAGAACTGCTTGTGAGAGAACGGCTCTGAAAGAGCTTGTGACTGACCGAAGGTCACCCCAGCAGCTACATGTTGAGAAGTGTGCAGCATGAAGAAAGGTTAAAGTGCTTGGGGCTCTTTAGCTTGGAGAAACGATGGCTGAGGGGTGACATGACAGAAGTTTATAAGATTACGCATGGGATAGAGCAGATAGAGAAAGACCGGAGGCCTCCCCACCAATGTTCCCTCTAAGCTGTGGAGTCTTGTGAGCAAAAACTCTACTTTGTGAGCTACTGACATTGAAGCCGTGAGCGAGCGGTTTGGCCACTGCGTAAATGAGTTTGCTCTGGAGCCCTCCTTCCTGAGCGAAGGCAAAAAAAAAGTGTGAGCTGGAGGCTAAGAAACTATGAGCTGGCTCACACTAACTCAGCTTAGAGGGAACACTGCCCCCTCTGCCGCTTCCCCTTCCTCAAGTGCGGCTTGCCTCCCCAGGCAGAGTGTGAATGCTGCAAAAGTGAGTTTTTAAAACGTTTAATTTTAATTTTTATTTTGTGATGTCAGTGCCCCCTGGCTTATTTAAAGGCCTCCCGAATTACAAAATCCTGGCTACGGGCCTGGGGAAAGGGGGCTTTGCCCTCCCCCCGTACCATTTTCTGGATCCCAAATGGCCCTGGGGGTGTTATTTGTCCCACGGGGGGGAGGGCTGCATGTGTATATATGCAGCCCCAAAGAGGGTAGTTAGTGCCCCCGGGCCCCGGAGCAATTCCAAGGCAGGAAAAATGGTTCCGTGAACTTAGGCAGATCATGAGATGGGAGGGCAGGGATGGTTGCCTCAGTGCTTAGTTCTCGTGGCCCTTTCTTGCATGCCCAGGGGAAATGCTGATCGCCACTTTAGGGGTCAGGAAGCCATTTTCCTCCAGGCCAGTTTGGCCGGGGATCCTGGAGGTTTGAGGGGGGTTGCCATCTTCTGGACATGGAATTGGGGTCACTGGGTGGGGTTTCCTGCACTGTGCAGGGGGTTGGAGTAGATGACCCTGGGGGGCAAGGTTCCCTCTAAGTTGTGAAGTCTTGTGAGCAAAATTTCTGCTTTGTGAGCTACTGGCATTAAAGTTGTGAGTGAGCCATTTGGCTCCTGCGTCAATTAGTTTGCTCTGGAGCCCTCTTTCCTGAGCTAAGACAAAAATGTGTGAGACGGAGGCTAAAAACCTATGAGCTAGCTCACACTAACTCAGCTTAGAGGGAACACGGCTTGGGGGTCCCTTCCAACTGTATGATTCTATGGTTCTATTCTAGAAAGGCACAGGGGGAGGTTGAAGCTACCTCTCCCCCACTTACTGTGCATGGGTATGTGAAGTGCTGTATGGTTGTTTCTGATTTATGGCAACCCTATGGATTAATGGCTTCCAAATAGGGTTGCCAGGCAACCAGTGGGGGGTGGGGGGAACCTCACTTCTGGAGTACACAGGAAGTGATGTCATCAAGCAGTGATGTCTCAGTGGCACCCTGGTATCTGGAGGGGTGGAGTGGGGGAGTTCCCAGAACCAAACAGAGGCCTGGGCAGGTCTCGCTGGTGACTTGGGCAAAAATTCTGTGGTAGAAGGCATTTTTACCACAGAGTTTTTGCCCAAATACCAAAGCATCCCCCCCTCATTGCTACTGACTTGATGACATCACTTCCAGCATGCACCAGAAGTGACATCACCACACTGTGATGAAGCAGGCCTAGGCCTCCTTTCACTGCTGCTAAGTAGGGTTGCCATCCTCCAGGCAGTGGCTGGAGATCTCTGGGGATTACAACGGAGCTCCAAATGACAGAGATCCGTTCCCTTGGAGAAAGCAGCCACTTTGGAAGGGGGGGCTATGGCATTTATACCCCCACTGGACCCCTCCCTTCCCCAAGCCCCACACCCCCTAGGCTCCACCCTCCCCAAATCTCCAGGAATCTCCAAACCTGGAGCTGGCAACACTGCTAGTAAGTCCACTGCAAGCCAGCTATTTGGCACCAGGAGGGAGAGACCCCAGAGCGGGGAGATTTCAAGGGATGGGGCCTGCTGAGGAGGATGGTTTTTGGGGGAGGAGAAGGACCTCAGCAGTAGAGTTCCCCCAGCCCCCAGCAAGGCTTGGGGGTACGGTTGACAGCTCCAGGCTCGGAAACTCCTGGAAGATTTGGAGGTGGAACCTGGGGAGGGCAGGGAGACTTCAGTGGGGGAACGATGCCATTAGAGTCCACCCTCCAAAGCAGCCATTTCCCCCCAAGGGGACTGATCTCTGTCGTCTGGAGATGAGCTGTAATCCCAGGGGATCCCCAGGTCCCACCTGGAGGCTGGCATCCCTAATCAGCAAGGCAGAATGCTGTAGAGTCCACCCTCCAAAGCAGTCATTTTCTCCAGGAGGAACTACTCTTGGTCGCCAGGAGATCAATGGGAATAGTAGGAGACAGGGCTGCCAGCCTCCCAGTGAGGCCTGGAGATCTCCCGCCTTTACAACCAATCTCCAGACGACAGAGATCAGCTCCCCTGGAGAAAATGGCTGCTTGGAAGGGTGGACTCTATGCCACTGGACCATACCGAGGCCCCTCCCCTCCCCAAACCCCACCCTCTCCCGGATCCACCCCCCAAAGTCCCCAGGTATTTTCCAACCCACACCGGGCAACCCTAGCAGGAGATCTCCAGGCCCCAACCTGGAGGCTGGCAACCCTAGACCACGCCTCGCCTACCCTGAAAGAAAATCAAGCTGCTGAGCCTTTTTCCTTTCCCCTTTGCCCCTTCCGGAGCCGGGCTGGCGTCCCTGGCGTCTCGCACGAATTAACAAACGTGTTTGGCTGTTGGCTTGGATGTTCCCCTCTCCCCCTCGGAAAAAAAAAAGAAAGAAAAACCCAGGGCGGACTTCAGAAGGAAGACGCTCCATATCCATGCAAATCCCCGTGGCCGCGGCTCCCACACCTGCAGCACACCTGCGTGCCCCTTGCATCATCATGCCACCCCTGCAATCCCAGCCCCGGTCCTGCGTGCGCGTCTCCCGGATGATTGATCACTCGGCTCAGGTGCTGACTCAGCCTCCGCCTGCCAGCACAAGTCGCTCCGTCCCCATCCTCCTCCTCCTCCTCTCCGCAACCATCTTTGATTCCCAGAGCATCTGTTCCCTTGACTCATCGGGGCCGGGAAGAACCGAGGGGGCCGGCGCGTCCACTTGCTCTGCCGGAGGGCAGATCCCTTAATTTGGCATCTCTCCCCGACGACGTGAGCCGGAGCATCGTGTGTCGCAAGCGCACGGTGGGGCTCTGTTGCTAAAGATCTGCTGCGGGGCAGAGCGGCTGAGCTGGGGAAGGAGGAAGTTTGGATGCTTCAGAGAGGAAGTGTTGGGCAGTGGGTATAGTGTTTGTCGGGTTCTCGGGTGTTCCCTCGCTTTTAGCGGGGGGGGGGCTCTTGGGTCTGTCCTGCAGTCTTCTCCGCATGTGCATTGATGTGGGCACGTCGATTGTGTTGATGCTCTAGCATTTTGGCCCAAAACTCTATGCTAGAGCATCGATGCCTCGGCGTCCCTGGCATGATGACGTCACTTCCGGGTAATTAACACATGGCATTCACTGCCACAGGAGGTGGTGGCAACTACAAGCATGTACGACTTCAAGAGGGAATTAGATAAACATATGGAACAGAGGTCCATCAGTGGTCTGGGGCAAGGGATGCTCTGTATTCTTGATGCTTGGAGGGGCAATATGGGGAGGGCCCCACTGATGGACCTCCTGATGGCCCCTGGTATTTTTGGCCACTCGATGGGCCATTGGCCTGACCCAACATTGACTTCTCTTATGTTCTTATATGAACTCTCAGTCTGGGGCAAGTGAGGCTCTGTATTCTTGGGGTTTGGGGGGCCAACACTGGGAGGACTTCTAGTGTCCTGGCCCCACTGATGGACCTCCTGATGGCACCTGGTATTTTTGGCCACTGGATGAGCCATTGGCCTGATCCAACATTGGCTTTTCTTATGTTCTTATATGAACTCTCAGTCTAGGGCAAGTGAGGCTCTGTATTCTTGGTGCTTGGGGAGGCCAACACTGGGAGGACTTCTAGTGTCCTGGCCCCATTGATGGACCTCCTGATGGCACCTGGTATTTTTGGCCACAGCGTGACATAGAGTGTTGGACTGGATGGGCCATTGGCCTGATCCAACATTGGCTTCTCTTATGTTCTTATATGAACTCTCAGTCTGGGGCAAGTGAGGCTCTGGATTCTTGGTGCCTGGGGGCGGGGGCAGCAGTGAAAGGGCTTCTAGTGTCCTAGCCCCACTGCTGGACCTCCTGGTGGCACCTGGTGTTTTTGGCCACTGTGTGACACAGAGTGGTGGACTGGATGGGCCGTTGGCCTGATCCAACATTTGACTTCTCTTATTTTACTTTTATTTATTTATTAAATGTATACCCCGCCCTTCCCAGCCATGGAGGGCTCAGGGCAGCTAACAACATACGTGTGAATATATATATTAAAACTCCATCATACGGTAAAAAAAAAATTAAATCATGTTTATGTTCTTATGTGATGTCATCGTGCTGACCACATTGGTACAGGAGGGGGCTGTTCGGGGTGGGGCTTCATAAGAACATAAGAACATAAGAACATAAGAGAAGCCAATGTTGAATCAGACCAATGGCCCATCTAGTCCAACACTCTGTCACACAGCGGCCAAAAATACCAGGTGCCATCAGGAGGTCCAGCAGTGGGCCAGGACACTAGAAGCCCTCCCACTGCTGCCCCCTCCAGCACCAAGAATAGAGTGCATCACCTGCCCCAGACTGAGCGTTCCCATCTATACCCTGTGGCTAATAGCCACTGATGGACTTCTGCTCCATATGTTTATCTAATTCCCTCTTGAAACTGTCCATGCTTGCAGCTGCCACCACCTCCTGTGGCAGTGAATTCCATATGTTAATCACTCTTTGGGTGAAGAAGTATTTCCTTTTATCTGTTCTAACCCGACTGCTCAGCAATTTCATAGAGTGCCCACAAGTTCTTGTACTGTGAGAAAGGGAGAAAAGTACTTCTTTCTCAACCTGCTCAATCCCATTCATAATCTTATAAACCTCGATCATGTCACCTCTCAGCCGTCGTTTCTCCAAGCTAAAGAGCCCCAAGCATTTTAACCTTTCTTCATGGGGAAGGTGTTCCAACCCTTTTATCATTCTAGTTGCCATTCTTTGCACTTTTTCCAATGCTATAATATCCTTTTTGAGATGTGGTGACCAGAACTGTACACAGTATTCCAAATGAGGTCGCACCAATGATTTATACAGGGGCATGATGATACTGGCTGGTTTGTTTTCAATTCCCTTCCTAATGATCCCCAGCATGGCGTTGGCCTTCTTTATTGCAGCTACACACTGTCTAGACATTTTCATTGAGATATCCACTACGACTCCAAGATCTCTCTCTTGGTCCGTCTCTGCCAGTTCAGACCCCATCAACGTGTATTTATATTTAGGATTTTTGGCTCCAATGTGCATCACTTTGCACTTGGCCACACTGAACCCCATTTGCCACGTTGACGCCCACTCACCCATCCTCGACAGATCCCTTAGGAGTGCCTCACACTCCTCCCTGGTTTTCACCACCCGGAACAACTTCGTGTCATCTGCAAATTTAGCCACATCACTGCTTACTCCCAATTCCAAATCGTTAATAAACAAGTTAAAAAGCATCGGACCGAGTACTGATCCCTGCCAGCCAGCCGGCCAGCCAACCAGCGGTGGATTGAAGCCCCTGAAAACAGGGGACACCTTGCCCCAACCGTACGTCTGAGAACCCAAAGTATTGGACCGGGATCTGAGAGACTCATGGTTGAATTCCCACTCTGCCGTGTAAGTTCGCTGGGTGACCTTGGGCCACAGTCACACAGTCTCAGCCTAACCTACCTCACAGGGCTGTTGTTAGAATACAATGGGGGTGAGGAGACCGATATGAGTTGTGCAGGGTCCCCATTGCAGAGAAAGGCAAGGCATAAATGAATGAAATAAAGAAATATGTAAATGAATGCATTGAATAAGTGCAGAAGGACGGTGCATCTAGTTGTATCCTCCTTAATGCATCTGTCAAGAATGTTTCATTATTTATTTGTTTACTTATTATTTACATCACTTATAGCACAGCTTTCTCCCCCCTGGTCCCCACTAGGAATCGCTGAAGACTCTACAGATTTACCATAGAGTTTCAGCCAATTCCTAGAGAGGTGTGCTGTTACTTACAGGTTCCCCAGGAAATGACATCACATGAACCCATGAAGCTTCCTTATACAGAATCAGACCTTTGGACCATCAAAGTCAGTATTATCTACTCAGACCAGCAATGGCTCTCCAGTTTGAGCCAGTTTGGTGTAGTGGTTAAGTGCGCGGACTCTAATCTGGGAGAACCAGGTTTGATTCCCCACTCCTCCACTTGCTCCTGCTGGATGACCTTGGGCAAGCCATAGTTCTGTCAGAGCTGTTCTTGAAAAAATAGCAGTTTCTGTCAAGAGCTCCCTCAGCCCCTCCTACTTCATAGGGTGTCTGTTGTGGGGAGGGGAAGGGAAAGGAGTTTGTAAGCCGCTCTGAGACTCCCTTGGGTAGTGAAGGGTGGGGTATAAATCCAACCTCTTCTTTTCTTCTTCTTCTTCTATCCACGTTCTCAGGCTGCGGTCTTTCACATCACATCCTACCTGATCCTTTTAACTAGAGATGTTGGGGATCGAACCTGGGACCTTCTGCATTCCAAGCAGCTGCTCTGCAAGTGAGCCACAGCCCACATCATGCCACTGGCTGATGCCCATCCCCCTGCCTCCTAGTCTCCTGGCTTTGCTAGGGGAGAGAGTTAATCCTCCCATGTCTTAGAACTGTGGCCCCGGTCCAAGATGGGAACTGCCCACCGTTTGGCAGCTTTATAACAGGACATATTCAGAATACATCAAGAAAAATAATCTGTCCGGTGAAATTTACGTAAAATTCTCTAAAAGGCATATCAGAGACCAGATACTAAAAGCGACTAACAAAACTACCTTGAAAATCAACGACAGAGACACTAAAGTATTAAAAGACATTCCCTTTGAAATAATGAAGAAGAGGAGGAAATACAAAGACCTGGTCTTATTTTTACAAAAGTCATCCACCCCCTACAAATGGATTATACCAGAAGGCATCTTCTTCAAATACAACGACAAGAGAGAAAGGATTGACTCTGTCGTGAAGGCTAAAGACTTTATGGAACAGTTACAAAAGCCAGAAAAGTCAGCAAAGCCTCGGGAGGACGACAACGAAGAAGATAACTTTTATCTCTAGAGCTTGAATTTTACCTATTCTTAGCAGACTCTCAGATGTTCTTTATATAGTTAACAATACCGGATATATTTTACTAACCTTTTTCATTTATAAGTCACTTATATACTATCAAAACATAAAAAATGACTGTAACCATTTTATGATCACCGCTTCTTGGGTTTATAGTGGTTGTCTTTACTTTCTCCCATAGTTTGTAGATGCCCCTTCCTTATGATTTCTGTGTAGTTTTTAGAAAAGCAATAAAAATGTTAAAACAAAAAAAAAAAGCTTACCTGATCATGATTCTTGGTACAATGTGTTATGTGACCATGGACAGTAAACAATTAGCCCAAGATCCCTCTGAGTGTGATCAAGCCGGGTTTCAAAACCCACCGTGGTCAGCTCTAAGCAGGGCTTTGCAATTTCGGCACACGCTCCCCCCAAGGAACATGCCACATGAATGATGTTGCATGCCAACAAAATCCAAATTCTGCACCCTGAATGATAAATCATGCCACTGAAGAGAGTTGGCAGGCATGGTACTTAGCAGTACACAGGTTGCAGAGATAAAGGGGCACAGGATATGACCCCTGCGGGCAGGGGCAGGAAGTCCCACAGAGAGTCGGAGTAATGGATGCTCCCCAGTTCAGGTTGCCAACCTCCAGGCGGCGGCTGGAGATCTCCCAGGATTATAACTGACCTCCAGGCGACAGAGAATGTTTCACCCGGAGAAAATGGCTGCTTTGAAAGGTGGACTCGATGACATTATGGAAGTCCTTCCCCTCCTTGAACCCTGCCCTCCTCAAGCTCCACCCCCAAAATCTCTCAGTATTCTGCTACTCGGCACTGGCAGCTTTATCCCTAGTTCATTTCTTCTTAGGTTCATTTATATTTTTATTAACTGTTTGGGGTCTCGACCTTTCTGCTATTGAGCCTGTAGGCTCCTTTGTATGGCGCGCACACACTGTAAGTTTTTACGTGCAATTTATATGATTGACAGAAGCGTATTTTGAGATTGGGTGGTGTAGCAGTTCAAGAATCCCATCGGGCCTAGAGAAACCTGGGTTCAAACCAGGCCCGTAGCTACAGTGGGGGCATTTGGGGGCCTAGCCCCCTGACTTCCTGCCAAGGCCCCCCAACTTCCCATCCAGCCCCCAGCCCCCCCAACTCTCTGGACCGCCTGGGAGACACCACCACCACCCCTTTCCCAAGTGCGGCTTGCTTCCACACGTAGGCAAGTAGACTGCGAACGCTGCAAAAGTGAGTTTTTTAATTTTTTTGTTATTATTTTATGTTTTATTTTGTGATGTCAGTGCCCCCTGACTTATTTAAAGCCCCCCCCTCCCCGGATTACAAAATCCTGGCTACGGCCCTGATTCAAATGCCTGTTTACTGTGCATTTCATTGGCTGAGCTTGGGCCAGTCGTTCCCTCTCAGCCTCACTTACCTCACAGGGTTATTGTGAGGGCAAAATGAAGAAGAGGAGGAGTGCTCTGAGCGCCTTGGAGGAAGGATGGGGTTAAAAAATAGAGGCACGAAAGAACCGAACCGCGAAACGGAATCCGTCATGAATTTGGCCCTGCTCGTGGTTCGTAACCAGAAGTTCGTGACGGGTCTGCCGTCGTGAACTTTTGTGGCGGTTTGTGGTGGTTTGTGGTGGTTTGTGGCTGGAGCAGAAGGCAGGGGTTTAAAGGGACTCAGAGTCCCTTTAAACCCCTGCTTTTGGTTACCTGCAAAAGCTGCGAAAACAGCTGAGCAGAGGGGAGACGCTCCCTGCCACTCAGCTGTTTCAAGCTGTCTTGTGCAGTCATGGCACCTGTGGGCTTCATGTTAAGGACCCCTGTTTTAGATGCTACCGTATTTATTTATTATTCCCAGCCCACCCTACTCCCTGAGAATGAAGGCAGATCGCCCAGGGTAAAACAAGGCAATCAAATAGTATGAGGCATATCTAATAAGGAGCGCAATAGGGCTCAAATTACAAAAATTAGAAACTACAGAAATCACACCTGTCCTTAGAGTCACGAGGGATGGGTTCATGCTTTTAAAAACAGTGTGAGGGCGTTGAAGGATGGTACCCAAGTGAGTGGCAACCAGTCTTCAAGGTTCTTTCTTATGTGCCAAAAGTGTGACTCTGGGAGCAATTGAAAAAGAGGGAGGAGGAGGAGGAGATTGGATTTATCCTTGCCCTTCACTACCCGAAGGAGTCTCAGGGTGGCTTACAATCTCCTTTCCCTTCCCCTCCCCACAACAGATACCCTGTGAGGTAGGTGGAGCTGAGTGAGCTCTTTTAAGAACTCATGAGAGAACAGCTCTGAAAGACCTTGTGGATGACCCAAGGTCACACCAGCAGCCGCATGCGGAGGAGTGGGGAATCAAACCTGGTTCTCCCAGATTAGAGTCCACACTCCTAACCACTGCCCCAAAACTGGGTCTCAGAGTAGGGTGGTCTGTTCAGAAGTCAGTCCCTTGTTATTCAATCAGGCTTACTCCCAAGGTCACAATCTTCCATTTCTCCTTTCCTAACTCCAATATTCCATAATTAAAAGGATGTGAATGGATCCCCTTGATTGTAATGTTGGTCTCTGGAAACCCCAAATGCCCATTTTAGTTCAGTTGGAATGGAGCCATATAGAAATGTTCTGAAAGCACAAATTGTTCACAATTTGTCATCGCAACCGGTGGCAACGCCAAGGCTAGGTAGAGACGGAGCAACGTCTTATCCGTTCCGGAGTTCAGCTCCAGGTTCTCTCGATCTCCAGTTTCCCATGGTTCTTTCCCTTTTTTTGGCAGTCTAAGCCACCCGTCAATCACCTTCTATTTGTTTGTGCCAAAGGGTGGAGCCAGGCAGTCCAAACCCCACCCCTTCGATCCCGGCCCACTCCCCACCTACCTGCTGTAGGGCAGATTAAAGAATGGGCACCAGGCCAGTGCTTGGATCCACCTACATAAGGAGTAATCCTCAGCGTTGCTACACTTTGGCTGCTCAACCCAATTTAGGCAATGGGAGTGAAAGTAAGACTGACTCTGAAACCTAAAGTATGATGTTTCCACCTCTCAAGTCTCCAAAGGCCCAGCCTGCCAACTCATAACTATAATCCTGACATCTACGTCTGGGGTGTCTGGGGCAGTGGTGCTCTGCATTCTTGATGCTTGGGGAGGGCAACAGTGGGAGGGCTTCTGGGGTTCTGGCCCTGCTGGTGGAGTGCTGAGTGCACCTGGGTTTTGGCCACTGGGTGACACAGAGTGTTGGACATGTCTGATCCAACATGACTTCTCTTATGTTCTTATGGTCCCACTGGTGGACCTCCTGATGGCACCTGGGTTTGGGCCACTGTGTGACACAGAGTGTTGGGCTGGATGGGCCACTGGCCTGATCCAACATGGCTTCTCTCATGTTCAGAAGGAATGAGGCAAATGGGTTACCACCCTCCAGATGGAGCCTGACAATCTCCCAGAAATACAACTGATCTCCGTACCACAGGGATCAGTTCCCCTGGAGAAAATGGCAGCTTTGGAGAGTGGACTCTGTGGCACTGTACCCTCCTGAAGTCCCCCTCCCCAAATTCCACCCTCCCTAGGCTCCATCCCCCAAATCTCTAGGAATTCCATAACTCAGAGCTGGCAACCCAATGAGATGCTGATGCCCCGCCCTGAGTCAGGCCATTAGTCTATCAAGGTCAGTATTGTCTACTCCAGTTGGTAGCAGCTCTTCAAGGTCTCTGCTGGAGGTCTTCCACCTCTTCTACTACCTGATCCTTCTATTTCTAACTGGAGATGCCAGGGATTGAACCTGAGACCTCGTGCATGCAGAGCAGATGTTGTACCTCTGAACCATGGTCCCACTCCAGGACATTTCCACCATGCATGAAACCATCTCAAGCAAAGAGTCCTCTCCCTGGGATCTCCTACCATTACAATTGATCTCCAGATGACCTAGATCAGTTCCCCTGGAGAAAATAGCTGTTTTGGAGGATGGAGTCTGTGGCATTATACCTGATGGAGGTCCCTCCCCAAATCCAGAGCTCCCCAGGCTCCGCCCCCCAAAATTTCCAGGTATTTCCTAACCAAGAGCTGGAAGCACTACCCAGGCCTGTAGCCCAGATTTTGTGGCTTGTTGGGCAATTTTTCCCCCTGGTGGGGCTGAAGTTCTCAGTGCAGAAAGAAAAGCCATTTGGCCAATAGGAAGCTGTGACCAGGAGAGATCTCTAAATTGCAAGCTGTCCACCACTTGAGATGACAGTTCTCAGCTGCTGCAAGTTAATCACTTCCGCCAGCCTAAGCAACAGTTCTGAGAACAAGCCGGCAGGTGGGGGTGATGACTCCTATAGTCCAGGAAGTTAACACTTAGGTAGAAAACCTCTCTTAAAGGAGACCAGTTTCTTGACACAGGGTTAGAAGGGATCCTAGAGGTCACCTACTCCAACCCCCTCGCTCAGTGCAGGAATTAGTCAACTACGGCACCTCATTCTGCTTAAAGGAGCACACACCTTTAAAAATGTTCACAAATGATTGAAAAAAGCATTTAGGGGAGAAATTCTTGTGGGGCCTGGCACTACCCAGAGGGTTTCCTAGCTTGCAGCTTTCAAAAAAAATAAATAAATAAAAAGCAATTCCAAACCGGATTTGTAAAGTTCTGCTGAGGCATTGTTCAGTTCTGAATCAGATGTCCAAGAACGGAATTAGCAACTGAATATGTTCACCTGAAAATCATATTCAATTATTCTTTTCTTTTTTAATTTCAGCGTTTGTACCTTACACCTTGATACCCTTCCCCCCAAAAAAACAAACAAACCCGGTTCTTGGGGTTGCAAATCACCATCATGGAGTCTCAATCATTAAAGACATTGACAGAGAGGAAAATAAAAACACCCAGCAAAGGGTGTTAAAACCATCAGTCGAACCAACAGAGCAAACTGGAGAGCCAGTTTGGTGTAGCAGTTAAGTGTGCAGACTCTAATCTGGGAGAACCGGGTTTAATTCCCCACTTATCCACTTGCAGCTGCTGGATGACCTTGGGCGAGCCATAGTTCTGTCAGAGCTGTTCTCTCAAGGACAGTTCTCTCAGAGCTCTCTCAGCCCCGCCAACCTCACAGGGTGTTCTGGTGCGGGGAGGGGAAGGGAAAGGAGATTGTAAGCCGCTCTGAGACTCCGAGTGAAGGGTGGGGTATAAATCCAATCTCCCCTTCCTCCTCCTCCTCCTCCTCCTCCTCCTCCTCCTCCTCCTCCTCCTCCTCCTCCTCTTCTTCTCCTTCTCCTTCTTCTAGAAATGCAGACCTAAAACTAAAAACAATGCATGAAGAAAGAGGCTTTCCTAAAAGCGGGGGAAGATAAAATGGGCGTAACACGTCACACTTTGTTGTTGTTGTTGATTGAGGGTGTTGTTGTTCTCCTGCTACTGTCGCTGAATGTCTTCATCTTGGGCTTAGAGCACCTCCTGCTCTCTTCTTTGAAGGGCACTTCTTAGAAATAATAATCAATAAAGGCCGTACGGCATTGCGTGTAGTATAGTCAGGAGAGCATACGAGCCTAAGGTGGCGAGCTAGACTGGTTTTTAAGGCAAGAGATGTTTCAGAGGTGGCTTGCCATTGCCTGCCTCTCCATCATACCCCTGGTATTCCTTCAAGGTTGCCCATCCAAATACCAAGACCGACCCTGTTTAGCTTCCAAGATCTGACGGGATCAGGCTAGCCTGAGATAACTTCAGGAAGGAGACAACAATATGATGTTGTTCCTTTATTGCCAACTGAAGATTGGAGACTTTCTGGGGATTTGGGTGTGGACCTTGGGTTAGGGGGAGGACTTCAGCAGGATATACTGCCATAGAGTCCACCCATAGAGTGGGGAATCAAACCTGGTTCTCCCAGATTCAAGTCCGCGCTCTCAACCACTACACCACACAATACTAGGGCATCTGCTCGGCACGCAGAAGGTTCTCTATATATCTGAAATGCGCCGTGCGGGATCCCTAGTGGGAGGGGAACCATGAACGAGAACGTTCCAGTTGGAGGGGGGAAGCAAGTTGATGTCAGAAATGTGTCGGCTCTTCTAAGCAATGAAAACAAAGAAGGAACGACGGACGACATCAAGAATAACACAAGCCTAATTAAGTTTTTGCAAATGAATAATAAATGCGGGGGGGGGGAGTCTCTGTCATCAATAGAGAGGGTAACATAAGAACATAAGAGAAGCCAATGTTGAATCAGGCCAATGGCCCATCTAGTCCAACACTCTGTCACACAGCGGCCAAAATATACCAGGTGCCATCAGGAGGTCCAGCAGTGGGGCCAGGACACTAGAAGCCCTCCCACTGCTGCCCCCTCCAGCACCAAGAATAGAGTGCATCACCTGCCCCAGACTGAGAATTCCCATCTGTACCCTGTGGCTAATAGCCACTGATGGACTTCTGCTCCATATGTTTATCTAATTCCCTCTTGAAACTGTCCATGCTTGTAGCTGCCACCACCTCCTGTGGCAGTGAATTCCATATGTTAATCATTCTTTGGGTGAAGGAGGACTTCCTTTTATCTGTTCTAACCCGACTGCTCAGCAAAAAGGGTAGACCCGTATCAGAATAAACTCCCCGGGTAACCTGGTCATCTGCATCCGATCTTTCCGGCAGAACTCGAACTCACTTTGACTACACCCACAAATTCGGAATCACTCCTTGAATGCGCAATCAGATCAGATGGGAAAGTGATTGTGCAAATCGGCATCAATATAAACAAACATGGCTCGGTTGTTTACTTGAGTAATTATTTATCCGGGCTATAATTATGCAAATGGCCAGGGTTTTCAATGATCTACATCCATCGTTTGTTTGTTTGTTTTGAAAAGTAGACTACGGCTCCCTTTCAATTAATAACACGGCAAGGATATCCTGAGCAGCATACTCTAATCTGTGTGTGTGTGTGTTGCTTTGAGGGTTGCCAGCCTCCAGGTGGGGACTGGAGATCTCCTGGAAATACAAGTGATGTCCAGGCAAGAGACATCAGTTCACTTGGAGAAATGGCAGCTTTGGAGGGTGGACTCTGTTGCCATTAGCTCTCCAGGGTCTCAGGCATAGGTCTTTCCCATCACCTATCACCTGGTCCTTTCAACTAGAGATGCTGGGAACTGAACCTGGGACCTTCTGCCTGCCAGGCAGATGCTCTGCCACTGAGCTACAGCCCCGCTTCATGGCTCCCCAGGGTCTCAGGCAGAGGTCTTTCCCATCTCCAGACGTCAGAGATCAGTTCCCCTGGAGAAAATGGCTGCTTTGGGGGGTGGACTCTATGGCATTGCACCCCGCTGAGGTCCCCCCCTCCCTGAACCCCAGGGTCCATCCTCAAAACCTCCAGGGATTCCCCAGCCCAGAGTTGGCAACTCTAAGCGTGCTAGGGTTGCCAACTCCAAGTTGAAAAAGTCCTGGAGATTTGGGGGCGGACCCGGAAGAGCAAGGGGAGGGATCATAACATTGTATACGGCCATAGAGCCCACCCTCCGAAACAGCCATTTTCTCCAGGGGAACTGATCTCTGTCGTCTGGGATTCCAGGAGATCCCCAGGTCCCACCTGGAGGCTGGCGTCATGCCTTCTCCGTGGTCCGAAGATCAGTTGCAATTCCAGGGGATCTCCAGGCACCACCCATCAGCGGACAACATCAGTTGGCAATCCCCATCAGCGGACAACAGCCGCATAAGACTGAGGTCCCCTGCCACATGCAGACAAGCAGCAAGCCAGCTTGACGGCAGGATACGCCCCGAGGCCAAACGTATACAGAAGCAAGCGTCTTTAGGTTCTTCCCCTTCTCGATAAAGTGTTGCGCATGCAAATACATGCGCCATGCACAGCGCCTCTCCCCAATTCTGCTCCAAAGGCTGCATGCCCAGCGTTTCCTGGAAAAAGGATTATGTGTATCAGTGAGCACGTGGGAGCGAGGAATCCTGGCAATATGCATTAGAGCTCTGATTCCAAAATCCAACATGCGGAAGAGAGCCCTGCTGGACCAGAGCAAAGGCCCGTCAAGACCAGCATTCTGTTCATACTAGGCTGGCCAGGTCCCGGTGGGCCATCAGCGTGGGGTGGGGGTTAGGGTTGCCAGCTCTAGGTCTGGAAACTCCTGCAGACTGGGAGTGGCGGAGCCTGGGACCTGGGAGTGAAATGCAGTAGAGTCCACTTTCCAAAGCATCCATTTTCTCCAGGGGAACGGATCTCTGTAATCTGGAGTTTCCCAACCTGGAGTAGGCATCCCTGCCCCCCCATTCCCTGCCGGTGGCCACGCAGTATGTGTGGGGTATGCAGGGACTTACCAGGCGTGGGAGGGAGGCCAGCCGACATTGCAGCGATGTGCCTGCATCACTTCTGACACGACTGGGAAGTGATGTCATCACACAGCGGTGTCAGGGTGATGCTCTGGTATTGTCAGGTAGCCCTGTCATGTATTTGGAATGTACGGGAGTACTTTCTCCTCTGGGTTCCTCACCAGTTCTTTTCACTGTACGCTTGTTATCATGTGTCTGACCTTGTGGTATCTCAGCCTACTAGGCACTACGCTGGGAAACAACGACCTTTAAATTGTTTTTCTCTTCTGCCTGCTTGCTTTGCCTGCGCACGTGAATTATAATCATTGGCTTCACTTAGACCAGGGGGTTGTTTGAATTTGCTATAATTCAGGGGCCTCCATATCTACAGCCATTCCTGACACGAGCTGTGTATGCATCTTCAGTGCTGATTTACCAATAAACAGAATCTTCTTATGAAGCCCTGAGTTGTGTGATCTGACTAAGGAGCCTGACAGGTATTTAGGTAAAAACTCTATGGTGAATTAGTTGCTACCACAGAGTCCTTGCACAAATACCAGAGCGTCGCCATGATGTCGCCAATGTGATGATGTCACTTCCAGGTTAAATTGGAAACGGCTTAGATATGTCACTGGGATGTCAACGGGGCCTCCTCTTATTCTGAGTAAGTCCCTCACCTGCTGGCCAGCTGATTGGTGGCGTGGTGGGGGACGGTCTTGAGGATGCCCAGAAAGGCACTGGAATATGCAAGACCTATAGCGCAGCCTTATGAAGAAGATATGAAGATCACCCTACAGGGGGACGGCTGAAGGACTGGTAGTCAGCCTAGCTAGACTAGGGACTGCCCACAGTTTCAAATTGTGTCCTCCCTGTCCCCTGATTGGCTCTTCTGGAGGCTTCCTGCTCCTGCAGAGCTTCCTGTTGCACCTTGTCCCTTTTACAGCAGACAGACTGGTTAGTTTAGGCTTTCTCTGTGTACGTTCTATAACAGTTTGTTCTTCTATAATAAACCTACTGATTTTTTTCTCTAAACAGTCAGTGCTCCACTTCCTTTGCATATTGAAACTCTCGAGAGTCCCTTGGACTGCCAGGAGATCAAGTTAGTCAATCCTAAAGGAAATCAACCCTGACTGTTCCCTGGAAGGCCAGATGCTGAAGCTGAAGCTCAAATACTTTGGCCACCAAATGAGAAGGGAGCACTCCCTGGAGAAGACCCTGATGCTGGGAAAGATGGAAGGTAACAGAAGAAGGGGACAGCAAAGGATTAGATGGCTGGACAGTGTTATCAAGGCAACAAACATGAAATTGAGCAAACTCCGGAGGACAACGGAAGACAGGAGGGCCTGGTGTAATGTGGTCCAGGGGGTTGCGAAGAGTCAAACTGGATTGTGCAACTGAACAACGGCAGCAGCAGCAACAACAACAGAAGGAAGGGTGTCGTCTTCTCAGCAAGTCCCCTGTCGATGGCAGAGCCTCGCTAACTAGGGTTGTCAACCTCCAGGTGGGAACTGCAGGCTCCCCAGAATTACAAGTGCTCTCCGCACTAGAAGAAGAAGAAGAGATTGGCTTTATATCCTGCCCTTCACTACCCAAAGGAATCTCAGAGTGGCTCACGATCTCCTTCCCCTCCCCACAACAGACACCCTATGAGCAATGAGCCGTCTAAGCTGTGGAGTCTTGTGAGCAAAAATTCTGCTTTGGGAGCTACTGGCATTCAAGTTGTGAGTGAGGAATTGGCTGCTGCATAAATTATTTTGCTCCGGAGCCGTCCTCCCTGAGCTGAGACAGAAAGGCGTGCGCCGGAGGCTAAAAAACTGTGAGCCAGCTCACGCTAACTCAGCTTAGAGGGAACACTGCCTATGAGGCAGGTGAGGCTGAGAGGGCTCTCCTGAGAACTGCCCTTGAGAGAACAGCGCTGAAAGAACTTGTGACTGACCCAAAGTCACACCAGCGGCTGCATGTGGAGAAGAAGAGGCAGAAGAGATTGGATTTATACCCCGCCCTTCACTGCCCAAAGGCATCTCAGAGCGGCTTATTACAAACTCCTTTCCCTTCCCCTCCCCACAACAGACACCCTGTGAGGTCGGTGGGGCTGAGAGAGCTCTGACAGAAACTGCTCTTTCCGGAGCAGCTGTGCCAGAGCTTGTGACTGACCCAAGGTCACATCAGCAGGTGCAAGTGGAGGAGTGGGGGAATCAAACCCGGTTCTCCCAGATAAGAGTCCGCGCACTTAACCACTACACCAAACTGGCTCTCTCCCACTGTGGAGCAGTGGGGAATCAAACCTGGTTCTCCCAGATTGGAGTCCGTGCTCCTAACGACTACACCAAACTGTCTCTACACCAAAGATCAGTTCCCTGGAAGAAAATGGCTGCTTTGGAGGGAGGGCTCTGTGGCATTACAATTTCCTGAGGTCCCTCTTCTCCCTAAACCCTGCCCTCCCTGGGCTCCGCCCCTTAAATCTCCAGGTCTTTTGCAACCCAGAGTTGGCAACCCATCTGCCGACCCACCCCCTAGCAGTGGCCCTAAACAGGGGAATGCACTCCCCTAAAGAAATGATCTCCTTTGTATACGATCTTCCTTTCTCGCCGGCAGAAAGCTCCGTACATGCCTAACCTATCCCTTTCCTGATGGAGCACTTTCATATGTTTTTTTCTTTCCTTTGGCGCATCGAGTACATTAGATGATTAGGTGTCAGCCGAGAGGCTCTTAGCGGCTTCTTGGCACGGACGCCTAAGCCCTCTAATGCTATATGTAATGTGGTATCTCCGATATCTGCCCAAGATAATACCCAAGTGTCTACTGGCTATAGAATCCGAAGCCAAAGTTAACAACCAGAAGAGGTCTTTGTAGCAGACGTACAGCCGTTTCCTCACAACAATAAAACGTTGTCACTCAAAACCGATAGCGGTGTCGATAAGCGGCTTTAGAGGTGGCCTGCTCCTCCTCCGCTGTGTTCCTCAGACAGGCATCAACAAGGGGGACTGTGGAATCACGGGCTTATTGATCAGAATCAAACCTAGGGAGGTTATAAATAACTAGAGATTTTGGGGGTGGAGCCCGAGGAAGGCAGGGTTTGGGGAAGGGAGGGACCCAAGCAGGGTACAATGCCATAGAGGCCACTCTCCCAAGCAGCCATTTTGTCCAGTGGAACTGATCTCTGTTGTCTGGAGATCAACTGTAATAGCTGGAGATCTCCAGGTGCCACCGAGAGGTTGACAGCCCTAGGAGGCTGGAGTTTGGGAAGAGGAAGGACCTCAGTCTGATACAATTCCATGCAGTCCACCCTCCGAAGCCGTCGTTATCTCCATGGGGACCCATCTCCATCATTTGCGGATCAGTCATAATCCCAGGAGATTTCTAGGCCTCGCCTGGTAGTTGGCAACCTTACCCAAGATGGCAGCCATGTTCTGATGGTGGCCACTGTCCTCATCAACCCAAAAGTGCCTGCAGACTCGTGCATGAGCACATGACGCTGCCTTATACTGAATCAAATCATTGGTTCATCAAAGTCAGTACTGAGAGCCAGTTTGGTGTAGTGGTTAAGTGCGAGGACTCTAATCTGGGAGAACCGGGTTTGATTCCCCACGCCTCCACATGCTGCTGCTGGTGTGACCTTGGGTCAGTTCTTTCAGAGCTGTTCTCTCAAGGGCAGTTCTCGAGAGAGCCCTCTCGGCCCTACCTACCTCACAGGGTGTCTGTGGTGGGGAGGGGAAGGGAAAGGAGATTGTAAGCCACTCTGAGATTCCTTCAGCTACTGAAATTGTTGTTGTTGTTGTTCAGTCGCACAGTCGAGCCCGACTCTTCGCGACCCCACAGACCACATCACGCTAGGTCCTCCTGTCTTCCACCGTGCTTCGGAGTTTGCTCAATTTCATGTCCGTTGCATCAATAACACTGTCTAGCCATCTCATCCTTTGCCGTCCCCTTCTTCTTTGACCTTCAGTCTTTCCCAGTATCAGGGTCTTCTCTAGTGAGCACTCCCTTCTCATTTGGTGGCCAAAGTATTTGAGCTTCAGCCTCAGAATCTGGCCTTCCAGGGAACCATCAGGGTTGATTTCTTTTAGGACTGACTGATTTGATCTCCTTGCAGTCCAAGGGACTCTCAAGAGTCTTCTCCAGCACCATAGTTCGAAAGCATCTATTCTTCGGCGCTCAGCCTTCCTTCTAGTCCAACTCTCACAGCCATACATGACTACTGGGAATACCATTGCTTTGACCATATGGACTTTTGTTGGCAGGGTGATGTCTCTGCTAAATCCAATTTCCTCCTCCTCTTCTTCTTCTTCACCTCCCCCATCGGTCCTCTCTTTCCTCTTCCTCCTCCTCCTCCTCCTCTTCTTCTTCTTCATATGCTCAGTGCACGGCGCAGGGACAAGATTTTCATGTTTGGTCTCACCATCCCCTCCCTCTCTCCTTGGACTTTTCAAAGGCAAACCGACCAGAGTAATGCAAACGCACCACTTTTTTATGGTTTGTCCTGATATGACTCATTGCTCTGGCTTTATTGTTCAGATATCTGAAAAGCCGAACAGGGAGGTCAGAACGACCTCGCATTGTGTCAAGGGTGCTGCTCATTATGAACTCTGCAGACGAGGCTGTCCGGGGGGGGGGAGCAGAGACCACGGCTTCCAGCCCTCCAGTTCTTCAGTCTGTGGTTTGAAAGGCATCCTGGGCAGTGTTCCCTCTAAGTTGAGTTAGTGTGAGCCAGCTCACGGTTTTGTAGCCTCCGGCTCACGCATTTTTGTCTCAGCTCAGGCAGGACGGCTCCAGAGCAAACTGATTTATGCAGCAGCCAAGTCGCTCGCTCGCAACTTTAAGGCCAGCAGCTCGCAAAGAAGAATTTTTTGCTCAGATGACTCCACAGCTTAGAAGAGAAGAGATTTGATTTACGCCCCGCCCTTCACTCAGAGTCTCAGAGCGGCTTACAAACTCCTTTCCCTTTCCCTCCCCACAACAGACACCCTGGGAGGTCGGTGGGGCTGAGAGAGTTCTGACAGAACCTGCTCTTTTTCAAGAACAGCTGTGCCAGAACTATGGCTTGCCCAAGGTCATCCAGCAGCTGAAAGTGGAGGAGTGGGGAATCAAACCTGGTTCTAAAGTCCATGCACTTAACCACGAAGAAGAAGAAGAAGAAGAAGAAGAAGAAGAAGAAGAGGAGGAGGAGGAGGAAGAGGAAGAAGAAGAAGAAGAAGAGGAAGAGGAAGAGGAAGAGGAAGAAGAAGAGGAAGAAGAAGAAGATGAGGAGGAGGAGGAGGAGGAGGAAGAGGAAGAAGAGGAGGAGGAGGAGATTGGATTTATACCCCGCCCTTCAATCAGACTCTCAGAGCGGCTTACAATCTCCTTTTCCTTCCCTCCCCACAACAGACACCCTGGGAGCAAAGCTCCCTCTGAGCTGTGGAGTCCTGTAAGCAAAAGTTCTACTTTATGAGCAACTGGCATTAAAGTTGTGTGAGCGAGCGATTGGGCTGCTGCATCCGTTAGTTTGCTCTGGAGCCCTCCTTCCCGAGCGGAGACAAAAATGTGTGAGCCGGAGGCTAAAAAACCTGTGAGATAGCTCACGCTAACTCAGCTGAGAGGGAACACTGCCTGTGAGGAAGGTGGGGCTGAGAGAGCTCTTTCGAGGGCTGCTCTTGAGAGAACGGCTCCGAGAGAACTTGTGACTGGCCCAAGGTCACACCAGCAGCTGCATGTGGAGGAGTGGGGAATCCAACCCAGTTCTCCCAGATCAGAGTCCTCGCTCCTAACCACCACACCAGACTGGCAATGCAATCGTCCTCCCCTGAATCCCCTCCCTCCCCAAACCCTGCCGTCTTCCAGCTCCACCCCCCCAAAAAAACCCAGCAGGTATTTCCCAACCCGGAGCTGGCAACACTAGTCCAAACGTTTTCTGTGTTGCCGTCGACAGGGCGCAGAACAGAGAGGCCTCTACAGTGAAGTCTTCACCTGCAGGAACGGTGCCAGGTCCGGCTCATACTTCTCACAGCTACCCCCCACGCCCACGGGCCCAACCCCGCCGAAAGCCTCTCGGGCACAACGCAACTTTTCATCTCCTCTGAGTTATTATGCCGAGTCCTGTTTTCTATTCAGCGCCGGCTGTGGTAGCTGATTTCAGGTTGCCCAGGTCTCTCTTCTTCTCCCCCCGCTTCCCCCATGCGGTACGCGATGTGCTTAATGGAGCGAGTAGGTGGAGAGGGTGGAAGCCCTGTTCCAAACTCTGGGAACTCCTGCAGGGTGTCGCCTTGCCACGGGCAGGCTGTCTCCGTGCCAGGAAGTGAGAAAGCCACTTGGGCTGGATCCAGTGAAGTTGCAAAGAGAGGAGTGGAGAAAAAAAGACACACACACCTGGAACGGAGGAAGGGGAAGTTCTCGCCAGGCCAACCAAACCAGCCTGGTGTTCAGCCGGAAGCCAGGTTGGGTGAGTTCTGGTGCCCGTCAGAGGAGTAACAAAGAACGAACTGAGGAACGACTTAGATGGAACAGAGAAGTAAGGATGCAAGAACTGATGAACAGCCTAGATGCGTCAGAGAAGGATGCAAGGATGGAAGAGCGGCCTAGATGGAGCACATAAAGGTCCATCTAGGCAAGCCTTCTGCTTCCAGAAATGGACAGCCAGATGCTTCTCGGCATTCATAAGTAGGTGATGTTCCTACAATAAAGCTGTGAGAGGAGGAGCTAAGAACATAAGTAGAGCCCTGCTGGTTCAAACCAGTGGTCCATCTAGTCCAGCATACTAATAACATAGGAAGAGCCCTGCTGGATCAGACCAGTGGTCCATCTAGTCCAGCATCCTAAGAACAGAGGAAGAGCCCTGCTGGTTCAGTCCAGTGGTCCATCTAGTCTAGCATCCTAAGAACAGAAGAAGAGCCCCGTTTGATCAGACCAGTGGTCCATCTAGTCCAGCATCCTAAGAACAGAAGAAGAGCCCTGCTGGATCAGACCAGTGGTCCATCTAGTCCAGCATCCTAACACAAAAGAAGAGCCCTGCTGGGTCAGGCCAGTGGTTCATCTATTCCAGCAGCCTAAGAACAGAAGAAGAGCCCCTGCTGGTTCAGACCAGTGGTCCATCTAGTCCAGCATCCTAACAATAGAAAAAGAGCTCTGCTGGTTCAGACCAGTGGTCCATCTAGTCCAGCATTCGAAGAACAGAAGAAGACCCCTGCTGGATCAGACCAGTGGTCCATCTAGTCCAGCATTCTGTCTCACACAGCGGTCAACCAGTTCATCAGGAGGCCGACAACAGGGCATGAGGCTGAGGTCTTCACCTGATGTTGCCTCCTGGCACTACTGGTATTCAGAGGCTGACTGCCTCTCAATGTAGAGGTTCCCTTTAGTCACCTTGGCTCGTAGCCACTGATTGACCTCTCCTCCATGAATCTGTCTAATCCCCATTTAAAGCCGCCTATGCCTGACACCATCACTACATCCTCCGGCAGCAAATTCCACATTTTAATCACTTGTTGTGTAAAGAAGTGTTTCCTTTTGTTCACCCTGAATCTACTGCCCATCAGTTTGGATGCCCTAAGAACATAAGATGATCAGACCAGTGGTCCATCTAGTCCAGCATCCCAAGAACATAAGGATGCCCTCGAGATCTAGTATATTAGAGTAGGAAAAAAGGTTCTGTGCATAAAGAAGTGACGTCCCTATGATGAAACTGAGAAACAACTTCTTCAGCCAGTAGGAGGCAACACTGGGGGAAGGCCTCGGCCTCTATGTCCTGTGGTTGGTCTTCCAAAGGAACTGGTGGGCCGCTGTATGAGACACGATGCTGGACTAGATGGACCACTGGTCTGATCCAGGAGGGCTCTTCTGATGTTCTTATAACACATTTAGATTTAACATTAAAAGTAGTGAACGACCAGCTGTGTAAATTTTGGTGACATGTTTGCCATGGAATGGAGATACCATTTGGGGTCTGGGGGGGATGATAGACCTCCTCTTGAAATAACATCTGCTATTGAGAGCCATGGTGGTGTGGTGGTTAGATTGCTGGATTCGGAATGAGAAGGCCCAGCGCGGAAATCTTGGCTCTGGTTCTGAGTGACCTTAGGCAAGTCACACACTTTCAGCATAGACTACTTTGACTGGGTTGTTGTGAGGATAGAATGGAGGAGAGGCAAATGATGTCAGCTCCTTTGGGTTCCCATCAAGGGGAAGGGCAGAGATGAAATGAAGCAAAGAATAAAATAAAATATCTGAATGGATGCTACCTCTGTGCACAGAGGTTCCGCTAAGGCCCATTATGCACACACAGCATACTGCAGAGGATCCAAGCAGTCAAAACTTGAAGCTGGACTTCCGGTTCTGTGCCTGCAGCATGCAACATTCTTTTCCCACCCACCCCCCAAGTGTATTTATTCTGCAGGGCAGCCCAGTCCAGTCGGGGGCCAGGAAACGGGAGGGAGCAGCCCAGCTGGGGTCGCTGGGTCTGTGGGGACCTGATGAAGGAAGGAAGGAAGGAAGGAAGGAAGGAAGGAAGGAAGGAAGGAAGGAAGGAAGGAAGGAAGGAAGGAAGGAAGGAAGGAAGGAAGGAAGGGAGGGAGGGAGGAAGGAAGGAAGGGAGGGAGGGAGGGAGGGAGGGAGGGAGGGGAGGAGGGAGGGAGGGAAGGAAGAGAAGGAGGAGAGGGGGAGGAGATTGGATTTATACCCCGCCCTTCACTACCCAAAGGAGTCTCAGAGCAGCTTACAGTCTCCTTTCCCTCCCCCTCCCCCACATCAGACACCCTTTAAGGTAGGTGGGGCTTAGAGAGCTTGTGACTGACCCAAGTTTACACCAGCAGATGTATGTGGAGGAGTGAGGAATCAAACCTGGCTCTCCCAGATTAGAGTCTGCGCTCCTAACCACTACACCAAACTGGCTCAGCCCAGCCGGGAGTCTTTTTTTACAATGACCTGAGACTAGCAATAGTCTCATATTGCTAGACTCGTGCCGCTTGTAAAGATAAATAAATAAATGTTGGCGGGGAAGCGGTGGGGACAGGGAAGGGGTGGAAATCTGTATGCTTTTTAATTGCCTTTGGCCTGGAAGTGAAACAAGGGGGAAACCGGCACAAAAGCACTCTCAGAAAATTTGGGGGAATAGCAAACGAAAAGCGAACTGAGCACTGAAGGGGAAAACAACGCAGGCCAAAAAAGAAAACCTGAAGGACATGCACAGTGAAAGCAAGGCGAAACATCCGTGCATAATAAGCCTAAATTCTCATGACTATTTGCCGTGACTAGCTCTATCCACTGTGAAGTTGCCTAACCCTTTTAAAAAACCATCGCGGCTAGCCTCCCTCACCAGGGAAGGGCCATTGTTAAGCAAGAAGACTGCACAGTCAGTTCTTGGACTCTCTAATTACTATTGTAGGCGATGTGAAAGACCTCAACGTGAGGCTCTGCAGTCACAAAGGAACTCTATGGTAAGAATTTCCTGTAAGTAGACCAGGCCCTATTTTTCTTTTTAACTTTACTCCCAGGATGCTGCCGACCACACACAACTGTGTGCCATTGGCCAGTCAACTCTACTAGAGAAAGCGCAGATGTGAACACACTGGCTCCACCACCCAGTAACACCTAAGCAGGTAGGCCTAGAGTTGCCAAGTCCCCTCGTTGCTCCAGCGGGGGGGGGATTTAGGGCTATTTCAGGATGTCCCCGGCATGATGACATCACCTGGAAGTGATGTCATCATGCCGGGGACATGGCACGGGGACACACTGTTTCGAGGGGCAAAACTCTGTGATAAAACTGGCTTAGAACCGTAGAGTTTTGTCCTCCAACCAGAACGTCCCTGCACAGTGCCTGGGTATGATGATGTCACTTTCAGGTGTGTTACGGGGAAGTCATGCGGGGATGTTGTTGTTTGAGGGCGGGTTTCCCCTACCAGCCAGCTGTCTAGTGACAGCCATAAACCCTGAAAACCGGAGGACTGGCAAGCCTAGGTAGGCCTCAATTAGCCTAGGCATCTTCTGCCAGAAACGGGTGCATTTACACCAGTATGGACCATACAAATGTAGGCACCGTCCCTACGCTTAGAATGTTGGAGTGACTCAGCATGTCCGGACCTTGGGGGGGGAGCTACATCACCAACTTCGGTGCCGCGTGTGGGCTCACGTTTGGCGGGTGCCTTGTCAGCTGCACTGGTTACCAGTTGAGTACCGGATCCGCTTCAAGGTGTTGGTTATCACCTTCAAAGCCTTACACGGCCGGGGACCGACATACCTAAGGGACCGCCTCTTCCTGTATACGTCTCAAAGAGTGTTAGTCATCACCTCCTGGTGATCGCTGGCCCAAAGGATGTCCGCCTAGCCTTTTCCGCCCTGGCCCCCACCTGGTGGAACATGCTCCCTATTGAAATCAGGGGCCCTGTGGGATCTTATTCAATTCCACGTGGCCTCGGAGATGGAGCTGTTCTGCC
This sequence comes from Gekko gecko, assembly GCA_029375565.1. Classification (NCBI taxonomy): domain Eukaryota; kingdom Metazoa; phylum Chordata; class Lepidosauria; order Squamata; family Gekkonidae; genus Gekko; species Gekko gecko. Next base: position 21,607,222 of record JAPDNY010000005.1, read on the forward strand.
AGGCCTTTGGCTGAGGCAGTGGGCGTCCACACATTTCCTGCCCCCCCATGGGCTGGTTTCTCCCTACGGCAAGCTGCGATGATTGATTTGATATGTTTACAATGTGTTTTGAATTTGATTGTATTCATTGAAATGTCGTAAGCCGCCCTGAGCCTGTCTAGGGGATGGGCGGGATATGAATGCGAAAAATAAATAAATAAATAAAGATATAGAGGTGCTTTCTCTTTAAATGGGACGGCTCTCTTTGCCTCAACCTGGGAGCTGCCTGCTGACCCCTCTTCTTGCTTCTATTTGTCCTCTCCCTCGCTCAACATGGCCTTCCATGGAGACAACATGTCTCTGCAGGTCCCTTCTGCAGAGACAATACCTTCATGCTCCCACACACATGATGCCGCACAAACTGTGATAGGGAAAGTAGGCTTCGGTTTGATTGCCCCACTCCTCCACGGGGAGCCAACTGGGTGACCTTGGGTCAGTCACAGCTCTCTCAGGACTCTCTCTCAGCCCCACCTACCTCACAGGGTAGGTGATTGTAAGCCTCTTTTCCTGCTGCCTTCAACTCTTCCTAGCATTGTGGTCTTTCCCAGGGACTCTTGTCTTCTCTTGTCTTGAGAGCCAGTTTGATGTAGTGGTTAAGTGCGCGGACTCTAATCTGGGAGAACCGGGTTTGATTCCTCACTCCTCCACTTGCACCTGCTGATGTGACCTTGGGTCAATCACAAGCTTTCGCACAGTTGTTCCTGAAAGAGCAGTTTGTGTTAGAGTTCTCTCAGCCCCACCTACCTCACAGGGTGTCTGTTGTGGGGAGGGGAAGGGAAAGGAGTTTGTAAGCCGCTCTGAGACTCCAAGTGAAGGGCAGGGTATAAATCCAATTTCTTCTTCTTCTTCCTCATCATAATATGATCAAAGTGAGATAGCCTCGGTTTAGTCATTTTAGCTTCTAGGGAGAGTTCAGGCTCAATTTGATCTGAAACCCACCGATTTGTCTTTTTGGCAGTCCGCGGTATCTGTAAAACTCTCCTCCAATGCTGCATTTCAAGTGAATCAACTTTCTTCGCTGTCCAACTTCCACACCCGTACATAGTAATGGGGGATACTATGGCATGAATTATCTAGGTCTTAGCCCCTGGTGACAAATCCTTTCACTTAAGGATCTTTTCTAGCTCTTTCGTGGCTGCTCTTCTCTGTCTCCAGCTTCTTCTGATTTTGGGGTTGCAGTCTCCCTTTTGGTTGAGGAGCAGCCCTGTAGCCCACCCTGTATATCTGCAGTACCAGTGTCCTGGGTGGGTGTGCTAATATTGACCCATGCAGGAAATTCACTGTTGGTGCTAAGTGCACGCATCACATTTGTGGATAATGGCAGCCAGGGCTTTTTTTCTGGGGGGATGTGCCAGAATAGAGTTCCGGAACCCCTTTGACGAAATTCTTTTTAAAATGTTTAAAAGTTTGTGAGTTTTCAGTAGACAGATTGAAAACCTCATTTCCCTCTTGAGAGTTTTGGCACATCTTTCCAGAAGAAGAAGAAGTAGAAAGAAGAAGAAAGAAGAAAGGAAGAAGGAAGGAGGAGGAGGAGGAGGAGGAGGAAATTGGATTTATACCCTGCCCTTCACTCAGAGTCAGAGTGGCCTACGATCTCCTTTCCCTTCCCCTCCCCACAACAGACACCCTGTGAGGTAACTTGTGACTGACCCAAGGTCACACCAGCAGCTGCATGTGAGGAGGGGGGAATCAAACTCGGTTCTCCCAGATTAGAGTCTGCACTCCTAACCACTACACCAAACTAGGTCCCTGACAGCAGCTATTCAAGACCACCAGAATCATACCAGCATCCGAGACTGGTGGAGGGCCTTCTGTTCTTAACACCCATAATGCAGTGGGTTGTTTTTTTTCATCCGTCTCCTTCTCCTAATCCTTCCGTGTCCCCTTTAAGTGGGGGGTTTGTTGACTTCCTCGCGCTCTGCATTAAAAAGCCAGGGAGATGCCTTCCATCCCCGGAGTTTATAACCTCAGCCCGCACAAGTCCGGCACTGAAAGATCTACAGCCTGCAGGCGGTTCAGGGAAACTCTTTCAAGATGAATCATTTTCATAAATGAGTGCAGAGGGAGGTCAGGCCAGAGGACATTGAAGGTTACGTGTGTGGCTGAGATAAGACCTCATTCATCCTGCTCCGACTGTCAAGGCGGGATGGGAGAGCATTGCCTGGAGCTCCCATAAAACATGTTGTTTGCAGAAAACTTGCAGGTGGTTTATAAAAAAAAAAAAACAGAAAAAAAGAAAGGAAAGGAAAGAAACAGAGAGAGAAGAAGAAGAAGAAGAAGTACAAACTGGTTATTGCACAATTTATCTTCCCAACAGTCCAGTCTGTTATAAGAGAAATGGGAACTGGGGAGGAATCCTTGGAAAGAAATCCCGCATTGCCGGCTTCCCCTCTCCCAAAGTTTCCTCCTTCTTAACAACAGCACTAAAAACATTGTTTGTATAGACCTTAAATCCGGGTTCAACCCTGTCCCCGAACTTACATTCTACACTACACTCGAGTTCATCCCTGTAATTATCTTGGAGTATTTTCACATTCTACACTACACTCGAGGTCACCCCTGTAATTATCTTGGAGTATTTTCACATTCTACACTACACTCAAGGTCACCCCTGTAATTATCTTGGAGTATTTTCACATTCTACACTACACTCGAGGTCACCCCTGTAATTATCTTGGAGTATTTTCACATTCTACACTACACTCGAGGTCACTCCTGTAATTATCTTGGAGTATTTTCACATTCTACACTACACTCGAGGTCACCCCTGTAATTATTTTGGAGCATTTTCACATTCTACACTACACTCGCGTTCACCCCTGTAATTATCTCGGGCATTACATTGAGGTCACCCCGGTTTCGCCCCACACTTGTCCCGGGATAAACGGATGCTGTTATAACCAGGGATAAATGCAAGTTATTGTGTCACGAGTCGAACTCTGATAAAACCAGGGATGAGATCCAAGTGCGGAAAGGATTTGCCCTACTGAGCAAGAGGGTTCAAAAAGAGAGAGGTGGGGAGGTGGTAGAAGAAGCCAATTTGGGGCCATTTGCGGAGGGAAAGTCTCCCTGGGGTTGAGAGAAGGGGATCGGAGAATTGCACAGAAGATATTTAATCGACCCTTGGAAACTGCTCAAGAATATCAAGGATGCTTTATGGTGGCGCTTCCCTTGGGAGTGTGCCACTATAAGCTCTGCAAGCAGGAGAAATCGTGCAAGCTGTGCAAGCAGGGGAGGCCAAAATTAATTAGATGTCTGCCACCTCGGTCAAAGGCCGGGCGGAACAGTTCCATTTTACAGGCCCCATGGAACTGTAATGGATCCCGCAGGGCCCTGATTTCAAGGGGGACCATGTTCCACCAGGCCGGGGCCAAGGCAGAAAAGGCCCTGGCCCTTGTCAAGGCTAGATGGATGTCTTTCAGGTTGGGGACTATCAGAAGATGATGGTCTGCTGGTCTTACAGCTCTTTCGGGCACATATGGGGAGAGACAGTCCCCATATAGAGAGATGGGGCTTCTTTTTTCCCTCCAGGCAGTTGGCAACCTTATACCTAACCAGTAAATTTCCTGCAGGCCCTGCCTTCCGGCTAATGAAGGTGTTGTCCTTGTTGTAACACAAAAGTTATCCGAAGCCACTCTACTCAGAACCCTATGAGGGCTGCCAGACCTCCCTCTGTGGGGGGAAGCCTCCTGCCGGTAGCCCTAATTGCCAAGACAATTGTGATGTCAACTGCGTTTCTATGTCACTTCCAGGTTTTACACAGGGTAGCTCTAGGAATCACTGGAAACTCTATGGAAAACCATAGAGTTTTTGGTGATTTCTAGAACAACCCACATCACTCCCGGGAGTGACGTAGAATGACAGCTGACATTGCACCTGCTTTGTCCCTGCTTCCAACCCTCCCAATGGTTGCTATGCTTAACCTGGCAACCCTAAACACTACTCATCTTCATATTTATTCAGTGGGGTTTAACCCCAGAAAAGTGTTCCTACCATTGTGCTGTAAGTGTGCATTTGTCAGACTCCTGCAGCAATCAGTTCCCAACGGCTTTCAATCAAAGAATTAAAGTTTATTGAGACTTTAACAGCATGCAGCTATCTTAACCGTTTCGTGTTAGAACTATAATAAAGCGCTTTAAGCAAGCAGTTATATATTGTTCAGAGAGGCCCACCGATGGCCTAGGGCCAATCAGGGACCAGGTAGAAGCCCGTCAGAGTAACGGGCTACTTTTCCCAGGAGAAACACTACACCAGGCACTGAAGTTCAGACAGAGATAACAGAAACATAGAAGACATGGAAGAATTGAAACTTAACGTTCCAGAGTCACCCGCACTCCCATGTCAACCAGGGTTTGAGACAGGCCTAGCTGACAGCATTTCGGGAAGTGGGGGGTGGCGGAATGGCCATAGATGTTTTCATATGAGGTACAGGATGGATTGACTAAAAAATATATATGACTGACCTTTCTGACCAAATAGGACAATGGAGGCCGCTCTCGAGGTAAGGTTCAACCGCTACAGTTCCCCAGATCCTCAAAGCAGTTTGGAATCTGGACGCGGGGGACAGAAAGTGATAAACCAGCATTCTCCAACTCCAGAACTAGAAAGCCTTTAAAAGTCCGCGACAATTAATGCGAACGAGCCCCAAATGCCAAATAACTGCTGTTTAATTACGTAGCAATTTAATGAGGTTTATTGGTAAATAAATTCCAGGTGGTTATAGAGTAATAGCATGTCCCTACAGACTACTGAGTAACTGCATTTATCAGATTTGGGAAGAATTTCCATATAACCTGTGCTGAGAACTGGGAGGAAAAGATAATTAGGTCTGTGTTTCTTGCCATTGTGTTGGTCTTTTTTAAAGGGCTTTTTTTTTTTTTTTGGTTCTTTTAAATTTGTCTTTCCTGGTGCTTGGTGATTATTGGGCTGTGAACATGCCTCCCATTTTTAAGAAAACCTCAAGAGAATGGAACACCAAAAATGGACGGTCTCATTTCATTTTCATTGAAAAATCAACATGGAGGGAGGTGTGGGATGGAAACTTCCAAACAATAAGGTTATAGAACATCAAAAATGTTTGTTCCCGAGTCAGACAGGACCTGATGTCCCTTTTGAGTCACATTAATATTTGATTCACATTACTATTCAGGGCTCTTTTTGTAGCAGGAACTCCTTTGCATATTAGGCGACACACCCCTAATGTAGCCAATCCTCCAAGAGCTTACAGAGCTCTTCTTACTGGGGCTACTATAAGCTCTTGGAGGATTGGCTATGTCAGGGGTGTGTCGCCTAATAGGCAAAGGAGTTCCTGCTACAAAAAGACCGATAGATAGATAGATAGATAGATAGATAGATAGATAGATAGATAGATAGATAGATAGATAGATAGATAGATAGATAGATAGATAGATAGATGGATGGATGGATGGATGGATGGATGGATGGATGGATGGATGGATGGATGGATGGATGGATGGATGGACGGACGGACAGAGGGCTCTTTTGTAGCAGGAGCTCCTTTGCATATTAGGCGACACACCCCTGATGTAGCCAATCCTCCAAGAGTTTACAGTAGCCCCAGTAAGAAGAGCTCTGTAAGGTCTTGGAGGACTGGCTACATTAGGGGGGTGTCGCCTAATATGCAAAGGAGTTCCTGCTACAAAAAGAGCCCTGGGCAACACATCCCTCATGTAGCCAATCCTCCAAGAGCTTACAGAGCTCTTCTTACAGGGGGCTACTGTAAGCTCCTGGAGGATTGGCTACATCAGGGGTGTGTGGCCCAATATGCAAAGGCGTTCCTGCTACAAAAAGAGCCCTGATAATATATCTGGCAGTGCAATCCTAAATAGAATAACTCCCTTCTAATCTCAGTGATTTCAGTGGATTTAGATGGGTGTGACTTGGCCGAGGAGTGCATCAATAAGCATCTTGGCAAACTGGCATCACATAGAATCGTAGAAGCTTAGAATCCCAGAATTGGAAGGGGCCATCCAGGCCATCTCATCCAACCCCCTGCTCCATGCAGGATCAGCCTAGAGCATCCCAGAATTCCTGCATCCCTGAATCCCTAGAGCATCCCTACATTCCCTTCAGAATGTTCAAGAATGTGTCACCTGAATCGGATGAGAGTTTGGTGACATGCTGTTGACATCTCTCAAGTCCTATTGATTTCATTAGGACTTGGCTACAGTGACCCATGCAATGGTCGCTTCCAGGCTTGATTACTGTCACTCGCTTTACGCTGGCTTGCCCTTGGCGGTTGATCCGGAAACTCCAGCTGGTGCAAAATGCTGCAGCGCACCAGCCATCGGCGTTGCCTTCAAAGCCTTGCGCGTCCTGGGACCCACATACCTAAGGGACCACCTCTCCTCATATGTATCCCGGAGAGCCTTGCACTCCATTGATCAAGATCCTCTGGTGTCCTCGGCCTGAGAAACATCCATTTAGCTCCTACCAGGGCCAGGGCCTTTTCTGTCCTGGCCCCGGCCTGGAGGAACATGCTCCTGTGTGAGATCAGGGCCCTGCAGGATTTATTACCACATGGCCTGCAAAACAGAACTGTTCCATCAGGGCTTTGGGTGAGGTGATGGCCATCCAGGAAAAAAGCCGGCCCCTCTGCTGAAGATTCCATCTCACACAGCCCGGATAATAAAGCCTTGGTTTTCAGCAGGGCTTTTTTTGTAGAAAAAGCCCAGCAGGAACTCATTAGCATAATAAGCCACACCCAACAGCAGAAAATCATTAGCATATTAGGCCCCCCAGTCACCAGAAGTGTGGTCATCCAGCCACACCCACCTTTTGCTTCTTATTCTGTTTACCTTATTTGTTGTTAAAACCCAGGAATTCCTTTACATGTTAGGCCACATACCCCAAATGTGGCCAATCCTAATGAGTTTCTGCTGTTGGGTGTGGCCTATTATGCTAATGAGTTCCTGCTGGGCATGGCCAATTCGGTAGCCAGCCGAAACTCTGTTCCTGTGCGTTCCTGCCCAGAAATAGCCCTGGTTTTCAGTGATGCCGGTACTGGGATCTATGAAACTGTTGTTTATTGTTTTGATGCTGTTTTCTTGGTTTTAATCAATTATTACTATTTTATTTTGTTGTAATGTTGGATGGCCTAAGTGGAAATTGCAATCTACCCTGAGCCCCGTTCGTGGGAAGGGCGGAATATAAATGTGATGAAATAAATAAATAAATATATTTTATTTTTTTTAAAAAGAAAGAATGTCAATATTTGGAATAATATGAAAGCTAGCGAATAAAAAGATTTTAGAACTTTAAAATGTTTCACTATGTTGTCGAAGGCTTTCATGGCTGGAGTTCATTAGCTGCTGTAGATTTTCCGGGTCGTGTGGCTGTGGTCTTGGCACTGTAGGACCTGACTGTTAAGTATGCAACTCAACACGATTTGATTTCAGCAAAAGTGATTTCAGCTTTATTGTAACAGCAAACTCAACTCAACAACACACACACAGAATAGTGGAGCGCACCTCCCTTTTTTAATGATCCGGGCTGCCAAAGCCACACCCATAAATAAGTTAACAACCAATAAGCATACACGGATAAAGACCAATAAGGTCTGTTCCCTCCAGAAAGCTATGTACAGTCAGGATTGGTTATTTACAAGGTTTCACAGAAACCGACCAATGGGAATGCGACAACTTACAATCCCATTTTATGTCTGAAGCTTAACATTGGAAAAGATAGGACAGATTCCAGCTTCAGGATGTAACACTGACGTTTCACCAGTAGCTGTGACTGGCATCCTCAGAGGTATAACACAGACTGATGCAGTACTCTCTGTGTCAAGGTGAGCAGAAAAATGGTAGGCAAGTAATTTATATCTACCCTGGAAGATAATGACTTAGCCATTATAAAGGGCCGGCCCCAGGTGTCTGGGCACCCTAGGCAGGACAGCCTGGGGCGCCCACCCCACTGGGGATGCCAACCTCCCGGTGGGGCCTGGAGATGGCCCAGCACCATTGTCCTGGAAGCCTTGCAGCTGCGAGGCACCCAAGAGAGCTGGGGAAGGGGTGGGCTTAGAACGCCCGCCCCTTCCCTCCCAGTGGCGGCGCCGGCTCTCCTGGGTGCCTCGCAGCCGCGAGGCGCCCAGGAAAGCCGGGGCTGCCGATGCTGGGCGTAAAGGGGGCTTTTCACGGGGGGCAGGGGACATTTTGGTGCCCCTGCAGGGCCGGTGCCCTAGGCGAGTGCCTAGTTTGCCTAATGGGCGAGCCGGCCCTGCAGCCATACCCCACCTTCCAGGGTAGATATAAATTACCTGCCTATCATTTTTATGCTCACCTTGACAGAGAGTACTCCATGTTTCTCTGAGGATGCCAGTCACAGCTACTGGCGAAACATCAGGTCCTACAATACCAAGACCACGGCCACACATCCCAGAAAATCTACAGCAACTAATTTAAAATGTTTGTCGCCATCTAAGACAGGGAGGGCTGACTGTGCTAGAGCATCTGCTTGGCATGCAGAAGGTCCCAGGTTCAATCCCTCTCTATCTTCATTCGAATGTACCAGGAAGTGGGTGATGTGAAAGACCTTCACCTGAGACCCTGGAGAGCTGCTGCCAGTCTGAGTAGAAAATACTGGCCTTGGGGTGGACCAACAGTCTGATTCGGTATAAGGCAGTTTAATGTGCATTCATTATTCTTTAAGGGAAGGGCTGTGGCTCAGTGGCAGAGCCTCTGCTTGGCATGCAGAAGGTCCCAAGTTCAATCCCCGGCATTTCCAGTTGAAAGGACCTGGGATTCGGTGATGGGAAAGACCTCTGCCTGAGACCTTGGAGAGCCGCTGCCTGTCTGAGTAGACAATACTGACTTTGCTCGACCAAGGATCTGATTCAGTATAAGGCAGCTGCAAATTTTATCAGCTTGAAAGTTAGGACAGACCTATTAAGGCCTTTATTTTGTAACAGCATTCCGTGCACCTCGGCATCTAGTCATGCCGGCCACATGACCACGGAAATGTCTTCGGACAGCGCTGGCTCTTCGGCTTGGAAACGGAGACGAGCACCGCAACCCTAGAGTTGGATTCGACTGGCTTTCGAGCAAGGGAAACCTTTACCTTTATCTTTGTCACTTCAGAATGTTTAGAAGTCTGTCGATTTCACACCAGGGGACAGTTTCCTGGAATGAAATTGGCACACTTCAAGCCACGGAAGGGCCACTGCGTACTTATTTATCGACTCCATTTATACCCTACCTTTCTTCCAAAGAGAGAACCAACACAGCTCATCTCATTCTCCTCTCCTCTATTTTATCACCCCAACAGCTTGTGGCTCCTTCTCCTATGGAGGTGATCGAATGGCAACTGCCCAGGATACCTACTGGCCAGCGCCTGTATCGTCACGGACTCATCTCCCCTCGCCAATCCCCAGAGCAGTTTTGCAACTTTACTTGAAATGTTTGTTCGTGTGTTTTCTTTGGCTGCCAGTACAGAAACAGAAAAAAACATAACACCTCTTTTAAAAAAAAAGATGGAAAGAAATGGAGAATGAAGCAATAGAACCGTTTCTTTTAAAGAAATCACGTGGGAGCAAAAGAAGCTTGATTTCTTTATAGACATGGGGTGAAAATATATATCCTGGCTGCTCCTTTCAGAATGGTATGCAAAGAAAAGCACCTTTGCAGATCACGTGCATAAAACGGAAAGTTGGCAGGAGCCCCGGATGGCTCTCCTAAGTTTGACCAGCCTTGTTAGTCTACCTGTAGCAACAAAAAAAAAGAGCGAGAGTCCAGGAACACCTTAAAGACTAAAAAAAAATGTGGCAGGGGAGGAGCTTTCCTGAGTCACTGAACACTTCTTCAGACGCAGCTAGAATGTGAGCCCATCTGTCCTTCTGTCTTGGAGATTGGAGTGATTTCAGACGAAAGCAGCAGGCAAATGGCAATAGCAGGTGAATGACAACAGCAGGCATGATTGCATGAGGTGCCGTGTGCAGAGGGGTAGTAGGTGTGGAGAAATCAGCCTCGAGACAGGAAACCTAGGTCTCTATTTAGTCCCGGAGGATGCATTGTCTTCAGCTTTATTATCAATTGCAATTCTGCAGTCCCTCTAATCTCCCTTTGAAATTCCTCTGTAAGAGAACTGCTACTCTTAGGTCCGCAACTGAATGCCCTGGAAGGTTAGAATGTTCTCCCACTGGTTTTTGAACGTTGTGGTTTGTAATGATAGACTTGTGTCCATTTATTCTCTATTATTTATTTTCCCACGTTCTAGCTGTGTCTGAAGAAGTGAGCAGTGACTCATGAAAGCTCCCCCACTGCCACAAATTTTGTTAGTTTTTTTAAGGCGCTCCTGGACTCTCGCTCTTTTCTCCCGCAACAGAAGTTTGGTTTGCATACATAGCTCCTACACGGAAAAGAGGTCTATCAAAGCGTTGGACTGGATGGGCCATTGGCCTGATCCAACATGGCTTCCCTTATGTTCTTATAAATGGAACACTATGTTTGGGGCAGTGATGCTCTATATTCTTGGTGCTTTGGGGGGGTCAACAGTGGGAGGGCTTATGGAGCTCAGGCCCCACTGGTGGACCTCCTGATGGCACCTGGGTTTTGACCGCTGTATGACACAGAGTGTTGGACTGGATGGGCCATTGGCCTGATCCAACATTGGCTTCTCTTCTGTTCTTGGTGGTCTCCCATCCAAGTCTTAAATTAGACTAACCATGCTTAGTTTCTGAGATTTGATGAGACTGAGGTAGCCTGGGCCAACCTGCATCACTCTACATTTACTTATATAGAACCTTGTTTGCTATTTTGAATAACCCATCCACACAGCTACTTTCTGGATTCGGTTTCCATTTACTGCCAAGCATTCAAAGCTTATAAATGATGTAGGCACCAATACATCAGAGGCACAAGGGTTAAAGGGAGGGACAATGGCCCGTCCAGTCCAACGCTCTGTGTCACACAGCCACCTCTATGCCCTGTTGTTGACCCTCCAGAGGAACTGGTTGGCCGCTGTGTGAGACAGGATGCTGGACTAGATGGGCCACTGGTCTGATCCAGCAGGGCTCTTCTTCTGATGTTCTTAGGATGCTGGTCTAGATGGATCACTGGTCTGATCCAGCAGGGCTCTTCTGATGTTCTTAGGATGCTGGAGTAGATGAACCTCTGGTCTGATCCATCAGGGCTCTTCTGATGTTCTTAGGATGCTGGAGTAGATGAACCTCTGGTCTGATCCAGCAGGGCCTTTCTAATGTTCTTAGGATGCTGGAGTAGATGGACCACTGGTCTGATCCAGCAGGGCTCTTCTGATGTTCTTAGGATGCTGGAGTAGATGGACCACTGGTCTGATCCAGCAGGGCCCTTCTTATGTTCTTATGTTCTTAAACCAAGCTGAGTGAAATGACTTGGAGTAAGAGCCAAATCAGTGGCAGAGGCCAGTCGTCATCCAGTTTACACTCAATGGCCCCGATCCTTAACCACCACCCCTCAACTCAATCGCCAGCCATGTAGGAAAGGCAACATGTGTGAAATCACACCCAGCCCGGTTCCCAGCTGCCTCCCTTTGTCCTTGCCTTTCCCACCCCTCCCCTCCCCTCCCCACCTCCAGCAAGGCCTCGGCAGTCCGGGCAGGAGATTGCTTTCTTTCTCTCTTCCTTCCTCTTTCTTTTTTGCTGCCATTCCAAATGATGTAACCTTAATTAATTTTAATTGCTCGATTCATCTAATTGAATCACTGGAGGGGAATTCAATGGCACCCAGGATGGGGTGTGATTCGCACCAAGGCCCTCCCTGCCAGCTGGCCAGGATGGAGCAGAAAGTTGTACGTCTCGTACTTCGGAATCATAACAGGAACTCTCCTCTCCACCATCACCCTGATGCCTCCAACTACCCCTTCACTGCACTAGCCCTTAAGGAGGATTGAATTCTGGGAACTTTAATGTGGGTTAGATGTTTCATAAGAACATAAAAACATAAGAGAAGCCAATGCTGAATCAGGCCAATGGCCCATCCAGTCCAACACTCTGCCACACAGAGGCCAAAATATACCAGGTGCCATAAGGAGGTCCAGCAGTAGGGCCAGGACACTAGAAGCCCTCCCACTGCTGCCCCCTCCAGCACCAAGAATAGAGGGCATCACCTGCCCCAGACTGAGAGTTCCTGTATATGCCTTGTGGCTAATAGCCACTGATGGACTTCTGCTCCATATGTTTATCTAATTCCATCTTGAAACTGTCCATGCTTGTAGCTGCCACCACCTCCTGTGGCAGGGAATCCCATATGTTAATCACTCTTTGGGTGAAGAAGGACTTCCTTTTATCTGTTCTAACCTGACTGCTCAGCAATTTCATGGAGTGCCCACGAGTTCTTGTCTTGTGAGAAAGGGAGAAAAGTACTTCTTTCTCAACCTGCTCCATCCCATTCATAATCTTATAAACCTCAATCATGTCACCCCTCAGCCGTCGTTTCTCCAAGCTAAAGAGCCCCAAGCATTTTAACCTTTCTTCATAGGGAAGGTGTTCAGAACTGCCTTGATTTGTTTTGTCTTTGCTGTAGGGTCCTGTTCATGGCCGGATCACCCATTGGACGAAGTAGGCACTCGCCTAGGGCGCGCCGGCCTCAGGGGCACCAAATGGCGCCCCGCTCCCCCCGCCGCCACCCTAACCGGGCGCCCCGCAGCAAAAAAGAGCCCAGCTAGGGTGCAAGTCGCCCTCCCCCTCCTCCCTGGAGGGGGGAGGAGGAGGAGGAAGCGGCCGCCAGCGGCCAGCAGGATCTCCCTGCTGCCGCCGCGGAAAAGCACCCACCGAGGGCACAAGTCGCCCTCCCCTCCTCCCTGGGGGGAGGAGGAGGAGGAGGAGGAGGCGGCCAGCGGCGGCCAGTCGGGGCACAGCTTGCCCGTCCTCCCCCTCCTCCCTGGGGGGGAGAGGAGGGGGGCAGCATGGCTGGGTCTCCAGGCCCAACCGGGAGGTTGGGATCTGCGCCTGCCTATGGTGCAGAAATACCTGGAGCCGGCCCTGGTCCTGTTCCTGTTACTCTGGGAAGTGCCTCCAAGATTAGAAAGCACAATATCTGCTCTGAGAGCTTGGAATTGTAAGATCATAAGGAAGGAGACCTAGAAAGCAATCCAGGAAAATCTGATGGGATTTTCTACGCAGGTCTATTTCGGGGGGGGGGGGGGGCAGATTGCAAATCCTACTTTTAATTGGGGATATTTGGTTAATATAGCAGCATCTTCCCCTGTCATAGAAGTGTGATACGGAGCGCTGTAAATAAATCTCCCAAGAAGTATATTGCAGGGGAAAAAAAGGTAAACTTGCATTTATCCAAAAAGATGTGTGGGAGTATGAGGACATTGTCTCTTCAGGAGAGACCTGCAGAGACATGTGTCTCGAGGAAGGCCATGTGAAGGAAGTGAGACAGACAAATAGAGGGAAGAGGGGTCAGAGGGCAACTCCCAGGTTAAGACTAAGGGCAGGGCTATTTGTTGGCAGGAACACACAGGAATGGAGTTCCAGCTGGCTCCCGAGTTGGCCACGCCCAGCAGGAACTCATTAGCATAATAGGCCACACCCAACAGCAGAAACTCATTCAGACTGGCTACATGAGGGGTGTCTGGCCTAACATGCAAAGGAGTTCCTGCTACAAAAAAAGCCCTGGGTTTTGACAACAAACAAGGTAAACAGAATAAGAAGCAAAAGGTGGGTGTAGCTGGATGACCACACTCCTGGCAACATGGGGGTGTGGCCTAATATGCTAATGAGCTGTGCTGTCAGGGGTATGGCCTAATCTCCTAATGAGTTTGTGCTGTTGGGTGTGGCCTATTATGCTAATGAGTTCCTGCTGGGCTTTTTCTACAAAAAAAGCCCTGACTAAGGGAGACATCTCATTCAAGGAGATAGATGAAGACGGGTGGCCGTGTCAGTCTGTCTGTAGCAGTGGAACAGAGCAAGAGTCCGGCAGCCCCTTAAAGACTAACAAAATATGTGGCAGGGGAGGAGCTTTCGTGAGTCACGGCTCACTCCTTCAGATATCTGCGTAAAGCAGTATCTCCGAGGCTAACCTACCTCACCGGGTGGTTGTGGAGAGGAAGGGGAAAGTCATGGACCTTCATAAGAACATAAGAGAGGCCAGTGCTGGATCGGGCCAATGGCTCATCCAGTCCAACGCTCTGTCGCGCACTGGCCAAAAATACCAGGGGCCATCTGGAGGTCCAGCAGTGGGGCCAGGACACTAGAAGCCCTCCCACTGCTGCCCCCCTTCCCAAGCACCAAGAATACAGAGCATCCCTTGCCCCAGACCAACAGTCCCTATCTTTACCTTGTGGTTAATAGCCACTGATGGACCTCTGCTCACTTGAACCGCACTGAGAAAACAGATTTGAAAGCATCTCATTGGAAGTTTGCATCAATTCCATCGCTGCAAAAATGGCACTTGAAGTTATGGGATTTCTTCACCTTGGATACAATTACGTTGTTGTTGTTCAGTCGCACAGTCAAGTACGACTCTTCGCGACCCCATGGAACAGATCACGCCAGGCCCTCCTGTCTTCCGCTGTCCTCTGAAGTTTGCTCAATTTCATGTCCGTTGCATCGATGACACTGTCTAGCCATCTCATCCTTTGCCGTCCCCTTCTTCTTTGACCTTCAATCTTTCCCAGCATCAGGGTCCTCTCCAGTGAGTGCTCCCTTCTCATTTGGTGGCCAATTACATACCACCTGGATAAATTTAGAGATACTTCAGGCCAATCCAGGCTCCTAGAGAAATGACAACCTCTAATGCTCAAGGGTTGGTCTGATCTCTCAAATGACTGCTGTATTTTCAGCCAGGTTGGAGTAGTGGTTAAGTGCGCGGACTCTAATCTGGGAGAACTGGATTTGATTCCCCACTCCTCCACTTGCACCTGCTGGATGACCTTGGGCAAACTATAGTTCTGGCAGAGCTGTTCTCTCAAGGACAGTTCTCCTAGAGCTCTCTCAGCCCCACCTACCTCACAGGGTGTCTGTTGTGGGGAGGGGAAGGGAAAGGAGTTTGTAAGCCACTCTGAGACACTGAATGAAGGGTGGGGTATAAATCCAACCTTGTCCTCCTCCTCCCCCTCTTCCTCCTCCTCCTCTTCTTCTTCTCAGTAAAAGCCAGCTCTCTCTTCTCCGCTCATGCTCTATAGATTGTATCGATTCCTTAGTCCAGGGGTCCTCAAACTACGGCCCGCGGGCCACATGCGGCCCAGCAAGGACATTTATATGGCCCGCCAGGTGTTTCTGCCCGCCTCCTCCTCCTCCTTGGGAAGCGCAGCAGCAGCGCCCCTGCCCGCCTGCGGGCTCCTCCTCCGCCAAACTGCGCCCCCCCCGTGGAAAGCCCCGCTGCCGCTGCCAGGCTGTGAAGAGTGCCCCAGCGGGGGTCCCTGGATGGGCAGCAACCCACCCTTGTGCGTGTCCAGCCGAGCCAGCAACAAGCGGTGGCCGAGAAGCTCCAGCCCAGCTCGCAGGGTCCGCGCACAGCCAGCCTGGCGCACGCCTGCAGGGTCCGCCCCCCCGCGCCGCGCTCTTGCCGCCCCCAGCCCGCACCAGGCCAAGCCTCGTCCGGCATCCTTCCGGGTTCCTCCGCCTCCTCGGGCAGGAGGGCTTGGAAAGTAACTCCCAGCACCCCGCCTCAGCCTCTGCCGCACCTCCTCGGCCAGCCGGACTCCCGCCGGGCCCGCTCCTCACACCCCCGGCCCTTCACAGGTGCCCTCTCGCCTGCCCCTGCACACCACGCCGCGTCCCTCTCCCCGGAGCCAGTCCTAGGGCACAAAAAAACCTGGAGCCGGCCCTGCTCCTCCTGAGTAGCCCCATTGGAAAGGTCTGTTGGGGGGGGAGAGAACCCCCCCATGGGAGCAATGCCCGTGAGCCCCCCTCCAATGCCACAAGGGCCCCCCGGGGGACTGATCCCTTTCAGCCGGAGGGGGATGTCATCCTGGGGGCGGGGGCTAAGGAAGTCCCATTGAAATACTGGTAAGTTTGTTGATTTAACTTTACTTCATTTTAAATATTGTATTTGTTCCCATTTTGTTTCTTCACTTCAAAATAAGATATATGCAGTGTGCATAGGAATTTGTTCATAGTTTTTAAAGTTTTTACTATAGTCCGGCCCTCCAACGGTCTGAGAGACAGTGAACTGGCCCCCTGTTTAAAAAGTTTGAGGACCCCTGCCTTAGTCTAACACACTGTTCCACTGCTGGTGTAAATCTGTGTTGTTCAACAAACTTCTCAGTCCTGCATTCGTATTTCTAGTTTTCTGTGTTTAGTGGTTCACACTCATAAGAACATAAGAGAAGCCAATGTTGGATCAGGCCAGTGGCCCATCTAGTCCAACACTCTGTCACTCAGTGGCCAGAAATACCAGGTGCCACCAGGAGGTCCAGCAGTGGGGCCAGGACACTAGAAGCCCTCCCACTGCTGCCCCCCCCAGCACCAAGAATACAGAGCATCCCTTGACCCAGACTGAGAGTTCCTATCTATACCTTGTGGCTAATAGCCACTGATGGACCTCTGCTCCACATGCTAAACACTCAAGTTTACTGACTGTAACCTTATTATATTGTTCAATATTTCAGTTCTGTATACTCGAACGATGGTGCTCTGAAAGACTGTACTGTTGGTACTGAAAGACGGTACTGAAAGACTGTAATGTTATATGGTTGGATGGTACTGAAAGATGGTGCTGAAAGATGGTGCTGAAAGACTGTAATGTTATATGATTACATAAAATATTTAATTTTTTGTAAAAAAAAATAATAATAATGTTTTGCTACAAATGTGGACCAGACGCTTAAATTTCACGGGACCGTCTGCCCCAGCGAAGCATGTTTTTGGCGGGGAGTCTGTCTTTCTCCGTTCTGTACAGGTGTGCCAGTTTTGGAAAGGTAAAGGGCGTGTGAGACAATGAAACGTTCTGCGCATTCCAGCACTATGGGAGTAAAAAAAAAAAACAGCTGTGGGCATTGCCCGGCCCACCTTACCCTACTCCACTTTTCTATGAGATCATTCCTTCGTGGGGAAGAGACAAAATTGAGGGTAATTGAGCCTCTTTCTCTTTACGTCTGGCACACGGGCCAGGCTTTTGCTGCGCCTAATTGCCGCCGGGGCTGCCAAGTTGGCAAAGCGGGGGCAGGATTCCTCAGACGGGTGGCTGTTAATCAGGGAGACACCCCTTTTATGGATTTTTTTTAATAAGGGGGCTGGGGGCAGGGAATACGGGGCAGATGCCTATCTCCTTTTACAACGGGAGGAAGCCTGAAGAGAGAGGCCTGTAAAGTACCTGCGTGAGTTTTGGAATGGAAAATTGCACAGGGGGGAAATTTATACACATACATAACCAAGTTAATAACAGAACCTCAGAAGAGCTTTAACCTGCTGCATCAGATCCACGGTGATCCTCAGAACTGTCCGAGTCTAAAATGGGGCTAGAACCCCAGAAGTCCACCCAGTGTTCACCCTGAGCGTCAAGAAGACAGAGCATCGCTGCCCCAGACAGAGTATTCCATCTGTAAAAAGGTAAAAGTAAAGATTTCCCTTGCTTGAAGCGCAGTCGAATCCAACTCTAGGGGGAGGTGCTCATCTCTGTTTCCAAGCCGAAGAGCCAGCGCTGTCCGAAGACGTTTCTGTGGTCATGTGGCTGGCGTGACTAGATGCTGAGGTGCACGGAATGCTGTTATCTTCCCACTGAAGGGGTACCTACTTATCTACTTGCAGTTTCTTGCTTTCAGATTGCTAGTTGGCAGGAGCTAGTTGGCAGGGACCAGAGACGGGAGCTCGCTCCATCATGTGACACTCGGGTCCCGAACTGCTGAACTACCGAATTTCCAGTCTGCAGCTCAGCATCTTAACCACTGAGCCATCGCACCTTGTGGCTAACAGCCACTGATAGCCCTATGCTCCAGATGTTTATCCAATGTCCTTATCCAAGTTGCGGACGCCTATTCTAAACACTGGACCATAATAATTCCCAGAATGCCACTGGTATGTTTTGGGGATGCACAACCTGAATGATACACAACCCAGTACTTAATTTAAAGCATCCGTGATATTCTTTAGGTGAAGACCAGGTTAGAACATAAGAACATAAGAGAAGCCAATGTTGAATCAGGCCAATGGCCCATCCAGTCCAACACTCCGTCACACAGCGGCCAAAATATACCAGGTGCCATCAGGAGGTCCAGCAGCGGGGCCAGGGCACCAGAAGCCCTCCCACTGCTGCCCCCTCCAGCACCAAGGTTATAGTTTCAGCTCTGCCTCTCTTTAACACAAGTCCTGTTTCACCATTTGTCATGATCACGGGCCTATACCGGTGCGGCCTACAGGCTCTGGGGAGGCCTAGTGGCTCCAGGGAAGCCTGCATGGGAGTTGTCATCAAGGCCTACATTTCCCAGGTTCACCCTGGACCTTGTGATTGGGTAACAGATTTTGGAGGGAAAACTACACCAGCAGGGGAACAGAAGGCGGTGCCTGGGAGGAGGAGATAAAAGGCCTTGCACAGAATGGGAGGAGGGTTCTCTCTCAGGAAGCAGGGCTGGTGGAAGCTGCTGCTGAACATAAGAGAAGCCAATGTTGAATCAGGCCAATGGCCCATCTAGTCCAACACTCTGTCACACAGCGGCCAAAATATACCAGGTGCCATCAGGAGGTCCTGCAGTGGGGCCAGGACACTAGAAGCCCTCCCACTGCTGCCCCGTCCAGCACCAAGAATAGAGTGCATCACCTGCCCCAGATTGAGAATTCCCATCTATACCCTGTGGCTAATAGCCACTGATGGACTTCTGCTCCATATGTTTATCTAATTCCCTCTTGAAGCTGTCCATGCTTGTAGCTGCCACCACCTCCTGTGGCAGTGAATTCCATGTGTTAATCACTCTTTGGGTGAAGAAGGACTTCCTTTTATCTGTTCTAGCCTGACTGCTCAGCAATCTCATGGAGTGCCCACGAGTCCTTGTATTGTGAGAAAGGGAGGAAAGTACTTCTTTCTCAACCTGCTCAATCCCATTGAGAATTTTATAAACCTCGATCATGTCACCCCTCAGCCGTCGTTTCTCCAAGCTAAAGAGCCCCAAGCGTTTTAACCTTTCTTCATAGGGATCCCTCATCCAAAAAAGGGGTGAGTTAGACTGTGAACAGGCACCTGGGGAAGACTAGGACTGTGTAGACAGATGCGTCCTGTAAAAAGAGGTAGGGTGGGTGCTCTGGGCCCTCCCAGCAAGACCCGTATCAGAGTGGTGGCAGCCACTGGTGAACCTTTCTAGACGCAGCCTGCGACGCCATTACTGGCCAGCAGAGTGGCAACAAAGTTCAATGTACTATCAACACAGTGTCCATTACAATGGTTTGATTCCCCACTCCTCCACTTGCACCTGCTGATGTGACCTTGGGTCAGTCACAAGCTCTGGCACAGCTGTTCTCTCAAGGACAGTTTCTGTCAGAAGTTCTCTCAGTCCCACCTCCCTCACAGGGTGTCTGTTGTGGGGAGGGGAAGGGAAAGGAGTTTGTAAGCCGCTCTGAGACGCCTTTGGGCAGTGAAGGGCGGGGTATAAATCCAAACTCCTCTTCTTCTTCTTCTTCTTCTTCTTCTTCTTTTGCTCCCTCTAAGCTGTGGAGTCTTGTGAGCAAGAATTGTACTTTGTGAGCTACTGGCATTAAAGTTGTGAGGGAGTGATTTAGCTGCTGCATAAATTACTTTAATCTGGAGCCGTCCTTCCTGAGCTAAAACAAAAATGTGTGAGCCAGAGGCTAAAAAGACTGTGAGCTAGCTCACACTAACTCAGCTTAGAGGGAACACTGGTCCCTACTTTCCAAACTGTGTGGGTCTGATTCAGTCCAGGACCACAGTGCATGGCAAGAGTGGGTTTCGACCTTCTACCTGGTGCTGAACTAGAGGCACAGAATCACTGTTTCCCCTGTTTGTGTAGCACAGGGATTGAACCGGGACCTTCTGCATGCAAAGCAGATGCTCTACCACTGAGCCACAACCGTGCCTTTGAGTGTCTAGGAAATATCATGGTCCAGATCGCTCATAATATGTTGGAGTGGCTTCTGTTGAAAGCTGCAATTCTGTCTCTCTTTCTCTACTGGGCCTTGCGGTAGGCAGAGACAAGAACCCAGGAACTACACCCAGATAGCAATTCTCAACATCTCTCACAGAGCTTAAGAAGATGAGCTGTGCCATTAACCAGCCATTCATCTGGCCTATCTTTCAAGATATTGGAATCTCATCAGTTCCTAGCAGTGCTCTTCTGCTTGCAGATAGGACACACTCTTTGTACACAAGTAAATACAATGGACACCCCCAAAAGTAAAAAAAATGGGATAGGCACGAGCCAGCTGATGAACTAAATTTCATCATGGATTTTTGCCGGTTCATGGTTCGTGAAGCAATGTTTGTGAACCGAAGAACCTCCACGAACTTCCATGAATTTTGATACAGTTCATGGTGGTTTATGGTGAGCAGAAAGCAGGGGACCACCACCCAGCTGTTTGCAAACCCCTGCTTTCTGCTCCCCGTGGCTTTTCGCAGGGAGCAGAAAGCAGGCGTTTAAGTGGCCTGGGCTGTTTGGAAACCTCTGCTTCCTGCTCCCCACAAAAAGCAGTGGGGAACAGAAAGCAGGGGTTTAAACTTTAAAGTGCTCACAAATCGATAAGAAGTGGTTCGGTTCACAAAACGGCATGTCGGTTTACGGTTCAGTTCGTGTTTCAGCCACAAACCACAAACCGAACCGCAAAAACACAGTTTGTGCTCATCCCTAGTCAAAGTTGGAAATATTCAGAAACCAGATGGAGGACGTTTGATGGAACACACATGAAGCTGCTTTGCATTGTATCAGATGTTTGGACTGTCAAAGTCAGTCTTCATTTGAGTCCAGTACCACCTTAAAGAACAATGAGATTTGGGGGATGTGACCTTTCGAGAGTCAGAGCTTCAACAGATAAAAGTAGCAAAGACCGTTCTCGTCTACTCAGACTGACAGCAGCTTTCCAAGGTCTCAGTCAGAGGCCTTTCACATTTTGATACAGTTCGTGGTGGTTTATGGTGAGCAGAAAGCAGGGGCTGAATTCATTGAACTGGAGATGCCCGGGGTCGAACTTGGGACTTTCTGCATGCCAAGTTGATGCTCTTCCACGGAGCCTTGGCCCCCATCCCATACACAAAGCTGCATTGGACTAAATCGGACCCTTGGTCTATCAAAGTCAGTACCACCTACTCAAACTGGCAGAGGCTCTCCTGGGACTCAGGCAGAGGACTTTCCCATCGACTACTGCCAGATTCCTTGAACTGGAGCTACCGGGGATCGAACCTGGGCCCTTCTACAAGCCAGTCAGAAGCTCTACTGCTGAGCCACAGCCTTTCCTGGAGCACTCTGTCCCCATACTTCATTTTTTTACCCCAAAAAAATCCTTATTTGGAGTCTCCCTTATGAAACTTCCCAACCAGGCCTGTAGCTACAATGGGGCATCTCGGGGCTAGGCCCCCTGACTTGCTGCCAAGGCCCCTGACTTCCCATCCAGCCCAGGTCCCCCAAGCAGTGGCAGGTATGGGGAAGGAGTTGGGTATTCCTTTAATTCAATTAGCCAGTGCCCCCCAAGAAATGTAAATGCCCCCCAACTTAAAAAATCCTGGCTACGGGCCTGTCCCCAACTAGACTGTATCGGCACAAGTGATTCTGCTCCATTTGGGCTTAACCGGAACGGAGGGTTTCTAGCCCACTGCAAGTGTGAAATTGGCATAGCCAGAGAGACACCGTCGCCCGGTGCCTGACGTTGCGAATGAGTCGTTTTGTTCTTATCTCACTTACATGTGTTGAAAAGGCTGACGAGTCCCCTTTGGGCTTGTTTGTTTGCCCCGGCTGGTTGCGAAATCACAATCTGCCACTGACGGAGTAGGAGCCAATCCGGGAAAAGGCGGGCCACAAAGGGTCTGTTAGATTGCCGTTGTTTTGCGTGGGTCCCCCTCCCCGTTTTCTCTTTGCCCTTGTGCGAGCGGCAAGGAAGCATCAGTTCGATAAAGTTCGTATGGGATGAGTCCTCCTTTCCAAGCCGATCCCCTCCGTTTGGAGGGGAGGGGGAGACGCTCGCCATGAATCATAACATCTACACCTTTGGGACTGGCAGCGCTTTAGGTTCTGAGTCATCCCGGCTGGCTGAAAGACTCGGTTCTCCCACTTCGGCATGCATTAATTGCCGTACAATTATATTAATCAAGATAATTACCCAGACCCCGCAGGTAACAGTACGCTTCTAATGGGATCTTCTGCGCTAAACAGGTTTCCCCTTCCCTGCCCTGCATCATTCCACGACTCACCCCCCCCTTCCCTGAAAAATACAACCCAGCCACCTATTGTTGCCAGGGCTTGTATACCTCCCAGCTCCCGGACTTTATGGGAGAGACGGGAGTCCTCGAAGGATGGCTCAGCACATTCATTTTCAACAGAGTTCTTATTCATGTTGTTTCGCTGGCCGGGCGCCATTGGCGTGGCCCGCCCGCTCGGTTGGCACAGCCCGTCCCAGGCCTGCCATTGCACAAGGCAATGCTCTGTAGCCTCTTCTGCACCATTCAGCCCCATGAGACGGTTCACGCCGTCTCCTCTGCACCTTCAGTCACAAAAAAGCTGTTTGCTTAATCCCTTCTAAGTCTTCAATCAGACCGAGCTCAAGTCGGGTGTGGCAGAAGCTTCCAACCATAAATCCTTGGCGAGGTGCTTGGGAACTGTTCAGACTCTCTGCTCTTAATCCTTTACATATATGGATGCTTGAATGGACAGAGAGGGGAGGTTAGACCAAGAAGGGGAGCGTCTTAGAGCTATGGACGGCAGGGGCCAGGGTGGCCTCGGCCAGCTACGGGTTGAGAATTCCCTGGAGATTTTCAGGGTGGAGCCTGGGGAGGGTGGGATTTGGGGAGAGGAGGGACTTTTGGGGAGGGATTCCCGACTCCTCCACATGCAGCTGCTGGTGTGACCTTGGGTCAGTTACAAGTTCTCTCAGAGCTGTTCTCTCACAAGCAGTTCTCAAAAGAGCTCTTTCAGCCCCACATATCTCACAGGGCGTCTGTTGTGGGGAGGGGAAGGGAAAGGAGATGGTAAGCCGCTCTGAGACTCCTTCGGGTAGTGAAGGGCGGGGTATAAATCCAATATCTTCTCTTCTTCTTCGGTAGTATACAATGCCACAGAGTCCACCTTCTCTTTTCTCCAGGGGGACTGATCTCTTGTCGGCTGGAGGTCAGTTGTAATCCCAGGAGATTTCCAGCCACCATCTGGAGAATACAAGAATACAGAGCGTTGCTTGCCCCAGACCCAGAGTTCCTATCTATATCTTGTGGCTAACAGTCACGGATGGACCTCTGCTCCATATGCATATCTAATCCCCTCTTGAAGGTGTCCATGCTTGTAGCCTGTGGCAGCACCACACTACTCTGTGGCAGTTATTATATTCACATCCGCAGCAAGGGCTCTGAGAACTTACATAGAATCATCTAGAACCATAGAATCACAATCATCAAGAGCAACTCTAGAATCATCAAGTTGGAAGGGCCCCCTGTGCAACGCAGGAAATTCCCTGTGCAATGCAGGAAATTCACAACCCCCTGTGCAACCCCCTGTGCAATGCAGGAAATTCACAAATACCCCCCACATGCCCAGTGACCCCTGCTCTATGCCCAGAAGATGACAACAAAGAAAAGCCCTCCAGGATCTCCATCCAAATTGACCTGGAGAAAAATGGCTTCCTGACCCCAAAGCGGCGATCAGCATTTCCCTGGGCATGTAAGAAAGGGCCACGAGAACTAAGCGCTGAGGCAACCCTCCCTGCCCTCCCTCTCGTGATCTACCCAGGTTCACAGAATTCGCATTGCTGTCAGATGGCCATCTAGCCACTGCTTCAAAACCTCCAAAGAAGGAGAGCCCACCACCTCTCGAGGAAGCCTGTCCCACTGAGGAACTGCTCGAACTGTCAGGAAGTTCTCCCGAACGTTTAGCCGAAAACGCGATTGCCCATGTAGAAAAGCCTTCTTGAAGAATTCGGTTTTGCATAGTTTGCCGAAACTCGGGAGAGTGGGAGCCTTCCTGAGCTCCTTGGACAGTTCGTTCTAGAAGGGGAGACCCGCAATAGAGAGAGCATTTGTACGGGCAGTTGTTTGATTTTGCCCATTTGCCGGTTGGAACCTCATCACACTGAATGCCTCCATGTTCATGTGAGCACATTGATGCGCATGTGCATTAGTGACTCTCTAGAACTGTACCTTCTAGGGAGGTGAGTCAGGGCACTGGAACAGGAATGAAGGAATGTGAGTGACTCGTAATAAGAACATTCCCACATCTTCATGGGGTGATGGAAAGCGGCATCAAGTCACGGCGGACTTAATCTGCCCCAGACTTAGAATTCCCATCTATACCCTGTGGCTAATAGCCACTGATGGACTTCTGCTTCATATGTTTATCTAATCCCTCTTGAAACTGTCCATGCTTGCAGCTGCCACCACCTCCTGTGGCAGTGAATTCCATATGTTAATCACTCTTTGGGTGAAGAAGTATTTCTTTTTATCTGTTCTAACCCGACTGCTCAGCAATTTCATGGAGTTGCCCACGAGTTCTTGTATTGTGAGAAAGGGAGAAAAGGACTTCTTTCTCCGCCTGCTCTATCCCATGCATAATCTTATAAACCTCGATCATGTCACCCCCCAGCCGTCGTTTCTCCAAGCTAAAGAGCCCCAAGCGTTTTAACCTTTCTTCACAGGGCAGGTGTTCCACACGGGGTTGCTGGAGCCAGACACATTTCGAGGAGGAAGACAAAGGCAGGGCTCTCCAGGCTGAAGTTCGAATGGGGTGTGTGATTTTATGGGGCACATAAAAATCTCAAATGAGACAGAGGCACAGGCAGAGACTGATCTTGGGACTCCTCGTTATTGCAGCTTTGATGGTTTTGTTTATGGCGATGAGCTCCAGGAAGCCTCCAGTTAGGTGGGGCTGAGACTTTTCTAGGCAGGCGCCCCCCCCCCCAGTCCATTGGCTGAGGGGAGCAGTGACATCATCGCTGCTGGGGGAAACCCCAAATGGCTTCTCTGGGAAGGATTCAGCACCCAGACTTAAGGCGCATCCAAACATTCCTCCTTTACAAATGCCCCTTTGTTTCCCTTCAGCCAGGCCTACAGTCAAAAACAGCTACAGGAGATCCCAGGACATCACAA
The DNA here is from genome assembly GCA_029375565.1 of Gekko gecko. Taxonomy (NCBI): domain Eukaryota; kingdom Metazoa; phylum Chordata; class Lepidosauria; order Squamata; family Gekkonidae; genus Gekko; species Gekko gecko. The sequence continues at coordinate 21,632,424 of JAPDNY010000005.1, forward strand.
GGCCAGCAGGATCACTCCTACTGAGGGTTGCCAGCTCTGGATCGGGAAATTCCTGGAGATTTGGGAGCAGAGCCTGGGGAGGGCAGGGTATGGGGAGTGAGGGGATCTCAATGGGGTGAAATTTTTGGAGTGAGCGACTCAGCATGCCTGGACATTAGAGACGCTACATCACTCTAAGTGTGTATGGGAGTTATTTCCTTGAATGGGATGCCTCTCTTTGTCTCATCCTGGGAGCTGCCCTCCGACCTGTCCTCTCTCACTTTGTCCTCTCACACTCTTCACATGGCCTTCCATGGAGACACATGTCTCTGCAGGTCTTTCCTGTAGAGAAAATGCCCTCATACTCCCATACGCATGATGCCAGACAAGCTGGCCTCTCTTTGTCTTAACCTGGGAGCTGCTCTCTGACCTCTTCTCTCTCTTTGTCCTCTCTCTCTCTACACATGGCCTTCCATGGAGACACATGTCTCTGCAGGAGCAGACAATGCCCTCATACTCCCACACACATGATGCCGGACAAGCTGGCCGTTTGCGATGGAGAAAGGCCTCTTTAGATTAGGCTTCTCGCTCTCCTTTCGACCGCAACCTGAATGTGAACTGGATCTACTTGAATCAATGCAAGTCTACCTTTTTTTGCAATATACTTCTTGGAAGGTTTATTTACTGCACTCAGTATCACGCTTCTATGACTGGGCAAAACTCTGCTCTATTAACCAAAGATCCCAATAATAATGCCATAGAGTCCACCATCCAAACAGCCCATTTCCTTCAGGGGAACTGATATCCGTACCCTGGAGATTACTTGTCATTGCCGGAGATCTTCAGGCCCTACCTGGAGTTCATAGAATCATAGAATGTTAGAGTTGGAAGAGACCTTGCAGGTCATCTAGTCCAATCCCCTGCACTCTGCAGGAGCAGAGCCGAAAGATAGCCCAACATACCTACAACATACCCGAAAGATGGTTGTCCAGTTTCCGCTTGAAAACCTCCAGCAAAGGAGCACCCACCACCTCCCGAGGCAGACTGTTCCACTGCTCAGCCACTCTTACAGTTAGGAAGTTTCTCCTGATCTCTAGCCGGTAACGACTCCCTTGTAATTTCCACCCATTAGATCTAGTCTTGCAATCCGGAGCAAGAGAGAATAGATACACTCCATCTTCTAGTTTGACAACCCTATTAAAAGCCAGGGGGGTTGTCCCTAAAATTATTTTAGAGTGAGAGACTCCACCTTGTAGTCTCACTTGGCTGTTGTGCCATATGACTAACTGAAGCTCTGCCATAGATGATAGATAGATGGTAGATGATAGATAGATGGTAGATAGATGGTAGATGGTAGATAGATGGTAGATGGTAGACAGATGGTAGATAGATGGTAGATGGTAGATACATGGTAGATAGATGGTAGATACATGGTAGATGATAGATAGATGGTAGATAGATGGTAGATGGTAGATAGATGGTAGATACATGGTAGATAGATGGTAGATAAGTAGATACATGGTAGATACAGGATGAGATATGATGATGATAGATAGATGGTAGATACAGTAGATGGTAGATAGATGGTAGATACATGGTAGATACATGGTAGATACATGGTAGATGATAGATGATAGATGGTAGATGATAGATAGATGGTAGATAGATGGTAGATGGTAGATAGATGGTAGATAGATGGTAGATGGTAGATACATGGTAGATAGATGGTAGATACATGGTAGATGATAGATAGATGGTAGATACATGGTAGATGGTAGATACATGGTAGGTAGATGGTAGATAGATGGCAGACAGACAGAATAAAGTTCGAGTCCAGTGGCACCTTGAAGGCCAACAAAGTTTTCTCCTTGGTATAAGCTTTCATGTGCATGCACACTTCTCCAGATACATTGAAACAGACAGAAGAAGTGTACATGCACATGAAAGCTTATACCCAGAATTAAACTTTGCTGGTCTTAAGGTTGCCACTATACTCAAACGTCATTCTATTGTGATCAGGGCTTTTTTTTTGTAGAAAAAGCCCAGCAGGAACTCATTAACATAACAGGTGCCACCCAACAGCAGAAACTCCTTAGCATATTAGGCCACACCCCTGACAGCACAGCTCATTCACATATTAGGCCACACACCCCACGTTACCAGAAGTGCGGTCATCCAGCCACACCCACCTTTCGCTTCTTATTCTGTTTACCTTCTCTGTTGTCAAAACCCAGGGCTTTTTTTGGAGCAGGAACTCCTTTGCACACCCCTCATGTGGCCAATCTTAATGAGTTTCTGCTGTTGGGTGTGGCCTGTTATGCTAATGAGCTCCTGCTGGGCGTGGCCAACTCGGGATTCATCCGGAACTCCGTTCCTGTGCGTTCCTGCCCAAAATAGCCCTGATTGTGATCGATCGATCGACAGACAGACACTTACTTGACCTACAGGTTGGGATCACTCCTGCAGTAGATCCAACAGCTCTGGATAACCCAAGCCAACAAGCCCGCCCTTATGATCGGTGAGTTGTAGCAGAAGGCCGAGAGGCCGAGAGTGAAACTGTGTCTGTGGCGTGCCGGATTTCCAGGTCTTAATAATGCATTGCATTTCCTGACTGCGCCACGCTTGGCCACTCAACCTGAAAACTGCATTAAAGCAAAATTACTCACGTGGAATCAGAATGAACTTCTGTCAGTTTCCACAGGGTGCTGGTCGAAGGAAACTATTTTGTTGAACTTCTGGAAGGATGGGGGGGAGGGTAGGAAAAAACAGATTTAAGGGGATGTCAGTGGCGGAAGTGACTTGAGGATATGCTCACGATAAGCCACTTGTAGACACGTGTATTGGCCAAGTGAGATCATTGGTGAAGATGCTGAAGATCTGATCTTGGAGAAAAATGGGAAGTTGACGTAGGGTCACCAGCCTCCAGGTGGGGTCTGGAGGGCTTCCATAAGAACAAAAGAGAAGCCAATGTTGAATCAAGCCAATGGCCCATCTAGTCCAACACTCTGTCACACAGTGGCCAAAAATACCAGGTGCCATCAGTGGGGCCAGGACACGAGAAGCCCTCCCACTACTGCCCCCTCCAGCACCAAGAACAGAGTGCGTCACCTGCCCCAGACTGAGAGTTCCTAGCTATACCTTGTGGCTAATAGCCACTGATGGACTTCTGCTCCATATGTTTATCTAATTCCCTCTTGAAACTGCCCATGCTTGCAGCTGCCACCACCTCCTGTGGCAGTGAGTTCCATATGTTAATCACTCTTTGGGTAAAAAAGTATTTCCTTTTATCTGTTCTAACCTGACTGCTCAGCAATTTCATGGAGTGCCCACGAGTTCTTGTATTGTGAGAAAGGGAGAAAACTACTTCTTTCTCAACCTGCTCTATCCCATGCATAATCTTATAAACCTCGGTCATGTCACCCCTCAGCTGTCGTTTCTCCAAGCTAAAGAGCCCCAAGCGCTTTAACCTTTCTTCGTAGGGAAAGTGTTCCAACCCTTTTATCGTTCTAGTTGCCCTTCTCTGCACTTTTTCCAATGCTATGATATCCTTTTTGAGGTGTGGTGACCAGAACTGTACACAGTGTTCCAAATGAGGTCGCACCAATGATTTATACAGGGGTGTTATGATACTGGCTGATTTGTTTTCAATTCCCTTCCTAATAATCCCCAGCGTAGTGTTGGCCTTCTTTATTGCAGTTACACATTGTCTAGATATTTTCATTGAGTTATCTACTATGACTCCAAGATCTCTCTCTTGGTCAGTTGCTGCCAGTTCAGACCCCACTATTACGCCTGATCTCCAGATAATAGAGACCAGTCCTGCAGGAGAAAATAGCCGCTTCGGAGGGCGGACTCTATGGCATTGTCCACTGCTGAGGTCCCTCCCCTCCCCAAACCCTATCCTCTCCAAGCTGCGCCCTCAAAATCTCCAGGAATTCCCCAGCCTTGAGCTGCAACCCTATATATACATAAAGGGCCCTCTCTCTAAGGGATCCTTTCTTCCAAATAATTAATGCACCAATAATTCATAGGAGCTGCGGTGGCTCAAGTGGTTAAGACGCTGAACTGCAGGCTGTGGGAGGTCAGTAGTTCAGCAGTTCAGGACCCGAGAGTGCCGCATGACGGAGTGAGCTCCCGTCTCTAGTTCCAGCTCCTGCCAACCTAGCAGTTCGAAAGCAAGAAATTGCAAGTAGATAAATAGGTACCACTTCGGTGGGAAGGTAACAGCATTCCCTGCGCCTTGGCGTTTAGTCATGCCGGCCACATGACCGACCACGGAAATGTCTTTGGACAGCGCTGGCTCTTCGGCTTTGAAACAGAGATGAGCACCGCAACCCTAGAGTCGGATTCGACTGGCTTTCGAGCAAGGGAACCTTTACCTTTACCTTTAATTCATTCATTAAGGGATCCTTACTTCCAAATAAATAATTCATCCTAGCTGGTGGGGGGAGGAATTACAGCAGTCAAGAAGGCCTAGACCAGCATTTCAGTGTTAGAATCATAGAGTTGGAAGGGACCTCCAAGATCATCTAGTTCAACCCCCTGCACAATGCAGGACATTCACAAATACCTCCACCCCACCTCCCGTGACCCCTGTTCCATGCCCAGAAGATGACAAAAAACCTCCAAGATCCCCGGCCAAACTGGCCTGGAGAAAAAATTTCTTCCTGACCCCTAAAGTGGCAATCAGCATTTCCTTGGGCGTGTAAGAAAGGGCCACGAGAACTAAGCACTAAGGCAACCCTTCCTGCCCTCCCTTCTCGTTATCTGCCTCAGTTCAAAGAATCAGCATGGCTGTCAGATGGCCTCTGTTCGAAAACCTCCAAAGAAGGAGAGCCTGCCACCTCCTGAGAAAGCCTTTTCCACTCTGTCATTCTTCCTAATGGTTAGCCGAAAACTCATTTAATTTCAACCCGTAAGTTCTGGTCCAACCTTCTGGGGCAACAGAAAACAACTCTGCACCATCCTCTCTATGACGGCCCTTCGAGTCCTTGAAGATGGTTATCATATCACCTCTCAGTCGTCTCATCTCCAGGCTAAACATACCCAGCTCCTTCGACCTTTCCTCACAGGACGTGGTCTCCAGACCCCTCACCATCTTCGTTGCCCTCTTCTGGACACCTTCCAGCTTCTCTATATCCTTCTTAAATTGTGGTGCCCCAAACTGAACACAGTACTCTAGGTGTGGTCTGACCAGAACAAAGTGTTGTTGCCAGAGAGGCAGTGACATCACTTCCAGAGCTCTCTGGAAGTGATGTCATCACACCAGCAGGAACAGAAGGTCATTTGACAAAGTTTCTCATGGTATCCTTAAGGATAAGCTGGTTAAACGTGGGCTGGATGGTGCAACCGTTGGATGGATCCATGGTTGGTTGAAAAATCGTACCCAACGAGTGTTCGTAAATGGCTCTGCGTCTACGTGGAGGGAAGTCTCGAGTGGAGTGCCACAGGGCTCCACGTAAATGACCTGGAGGAGATTCAGGTTTCCTGCCCTGAAAAACACAAAATGCTCTATAGCTACAGATAAGATTAGAGTTTCAATAGCCATTCCACACACAAAAGAACCTCCTCAGGAAACAGGAAACCTCCTCAGGAAACAATCCATAGACAAAAGAACCTCCTCAGGAAAGCTCCTCCATTAGCATGTCCATAGCCTGGAGAACTACTACAAAATGTCTCAGCCCTACCACATCTTCCAGGGTAGATATAAATTACCTGCCTACCATTTTTCTGCTCACCTTGACACAGAGAGTACTCCATCTTTCTGTGTTATACCTCTGAGGATGCCAGTCACAGCTACTGGTGAAACATCAGGTCCTACAATGTCAAGACCACAGCCATACAACCCAGAAATTCTACAGCAACTAATGAACACCAGCCGTGAAAGCCTTCGACAACATATAGAGGGGATGCTTATCAAATCTGCAGCTGACACAAAGCTGGGTGAGATTGTTAATTCTGAAGAAGACAGAGTCAGGATTCAAAATGATCTAAATAGGCTGGAACAGTGGGGCTGAGGCAAATAAAATGAATTCCAATAGAGATAAGTGCAAAGTCCTACACTGAGGTACAAAAAACCATAGGCACAGATATAGAATGGGAGGGACTTGGCTTGACAGCAGCACATGTGAAAGGGATCTGGGTGTTCTGGTTGATCACAAGCTCAACATGGGCCTGCAGTGCGATGTGACTGCGAAGAAAGTTAATGCCAGCTCCAGGTAGGGAAACTCCTAGAGATTTAGGTTTTGAAGCCAGGGGAGGGCAAGAACCTCAGTGGGGTGTAATCCACCCCTCCAAAGCATCCATTTTCTCCAAGGAAACTGATGTCTGTAGTCAGGAGATGAGCTGTAATTCCAGGGCATCCCCAGGTCCCACCTGGAAGCTGGCATCCCAAAATGCCATACAGGCCAACTGTCCAAATCAGCCATTTCCTCCAGGGGAACAGATCTCTGTTATCTGAAGATCCGTTATAATTCCTGGAGATCTCCAGGTCCCAGTTGGCGACTGGCAACACTAGGCAGAATATTAGAACTAATATCGTTTCCCCGCATCACACATGATTGATTGGATGGTTTCATTCTTTTCGTATCGAAGCTGATTGTACCGTAATTGTTAATAGACGGGCAGCTACTTCAGGGAGCCGTTGGTAGAAATACGGGGAACGAACAGGGTCAAAATAAACCCACTCGATTTGATCCCTGAACTTGCCTCCCGTTTATTTATTTATTTGTTTTTTTTGGGGGGTTGTTTGTTAGATTTCTTTATAGACCCCACGCCCCCGAAGGGTTTCATTGGCGACCTACAACATGAAAACCGATAAGGGTAAAACAACATAAAAAGAAATCAATATAAAATCTTAACATTAAAATATTAAAATACGTGGCTATCTCCATACCACTATTAAAACAGCCCAAGCATGTGGTAACCCTCCAAAGGCCAACCTAAAGAATTCAGCTTTGCGTGCCCTGCAGAAACTCAACAAGTTCTGCAGGGCATGGGTGGCATCCGAGAGTGCATTCCACAGGGTAGGGGCCACAGCTGAGAAGGCCTTTCCCCTGGTGGCAGCTAAACAAGGCATCTTGGGGCCAGGCTCCTGCAAGAGACCCCTAGATGATGACCAAAGGGTGCACGGGGGGTTGTAATGGGAGAGGTGGTCCCATAAGTATGAGGGTCCCCAGACCTAACGAGATTTGATCCAGGAAGATCCAGATTTTACCAGAGTTTCCCCCCACACCTTTGCAAACAGCAGCCATGCAGATACCTTAATATGGAACGTGGGTGAGGGATAATTACAGTTACCAACCTCCAGGTGAGGCCGGGAGGTCTTCTGGAATTACAACCAATCTTAGGGATGCCTGCCTCCAGGTTGGTACGGAAGCGCCCCGAAGAGCCTTGCGCTCTGTGGATAGTCATCTGCAGGGCTCTTTTTGTAGCAGGAACTCCTTTGCATATTAGGCGACACCCCCCTAATGTAGTCAATCCTCCAAGAGCTTACAGAGCTCTTCTTACGGGGGCTACTATAAGCTCTGGGAGGATTGGCTATGTTGGGGGGGGTGTCTCCTAATATGCAAAGGTGTTCCTGCTACAAAAAGAGCCCTGGATCTGCTGGTTGTCCCTGGCCTGAAAGATGCCCGCCTAGCCTCAACGAGGGCCAGGGCTTTTTCGGCCTTGGCCCCAGTCTGGTGGAAATGCTTCCGACTGGGATCAGGGCCCTGCAAGACCTGTTAGAGTTCTGCAGGGGCCTGCAAAACAGAGCTGTCCCGCCAGGCCTGTGGTTGAGGCAATGAGGATCTACCAGTAGGCGTCCCTATTTTTGCTGCTGCATGAGACCACTACGCCTCGGCACTGGCCTACTCAGTTCCCGGCTGTAGGAACTGAATCTGAATATACTGCTCTGCCCACTTTGAATGTTTTAAATTGGTTTTATTGCATTGATTCAATATTGTTATTTATGGTCTGATTGAATTGTTTTAAGATTGTATGATTAACACATGGAATTAAAGACGTGGAATTCACCACCACAGAAAGCAGTGGCGGCTGCAAGCATGGACGGCTTCAAGAGGGAATTGGATAAACATACGAAGCAGAGGTCCATCAGTGGCTATTAGCCACTATCAGTGGAATTAAAGAGTGATTAACACATGGAATTCACTGCCACAGGAGGTGGTGGCAGCTACAAGCATGGACGGCTTCAAGAGGGAATTGGATAAACATGTGGAGCAGAGGTCCATCAGTGGCTATTAGCCAGAAGGTATAGATAGGGACTCTGGGGCAGGTGATGCTCTTTATTCTTGGTGCTTGGGGGGCAACATATGGAGCAGAGGTCCATCAGTGGCTATTAGTCACTATCAATGGAATTAAAGAGTGATTAACACATGGAATTCACTGCCACAGGAGGTGGTGGCGGCTACAACCATGGACGGCTTCAAGGGGGAATTGGATAAACATGTGGAGCAGAGGTCCATCAGTGACTATTAGCCACAAGGTATAGATAGAGACTCTGGGTCAAGTGATGCTCTGTATTCTTGGTGCTTGGGGGGCAACATATGGAGCAGAGGTCCATCAGTGGCTATTAGTCACTATCAATGGAATTAAAGAGTGATTAACACATGGAATTCACTGCCACAGGAGGTGGTGGCGGCTACAACCATGGATGGCTTCAAGGGGGAATTGGATAAACATGTGGAGCAGAGGTCCATCAGTGGCTATTAGCCACAAGGTATAGATAGAGACTCTGGGTCAAGTGATGCTCTGTATTCTTGGTGCTTGGGGGGCAACATATGGAGCAGAGGTCCATCAGTGGCTATTAGTCACTATCAATGGAATTAAAGAGTGATTAACACATGGAATTCACTGCCACAGGAGGTGGTGGCGGCTACAACCATGGATGGCTTCAAGGGGGAATTGGATAAACATGTGGAGCAGAGGTCCATCAGTGGCTATTAGCCACAAGGTATAAAAAGGAACTCTCAGTCTGGGGGGCAAGTGCTGCTCTGTATTCTTGGTGCTTGGGGGGGGCAACGGTGGGAGGGCTTCTAGTGTCCTGGCCCCACTGCTGGACCTCCTGAGGGCACCTGGTATTTTTGACCACTGTGTGACAGAGTGTTGGACTGGATGGGCCACTGGCCTGATCCAACATTGGCTTCTCTTATGTTCTCTCTTATGTCCTCTTATGTTCCCTTATGTATTGGATTTATTATTATGAGCTGCCCCGAGCCCTCTTGCGGGAAGGTCAGGATATAAATTGAAATAATAAACAAACAAACAAAGTCATCTAATCCTTTTTCAATGCCCATTGCGGCATTAAAAAGATGGTGGCCCGTATGTTAAATAAAAGGGGCGCGCATTTGATATAAAATATTATATAGAGGCCTGGCTCCAGCCGGGGCAGTTTCCTCAAAGTCAGCCGAGCCGACGGCCTCTCAAACTTCCAGCGCCGGAGCCCTGCTCGAGGAGGGGACGGCGGGTCGGGGGAGGAGGGGACGGGGGAGACGGGCGGCCGGTTCCTCTGAAGCACCCTCCTGACATTTCCAGACTTATTAGCCAGTTTTCACACTGACTTCAATCAACCCCTTTAATCCTCCGAGGAAAGAGCATTTTTAATTCACCGATTGGCTGATAAGCCCGGAGCCAGAAAAAAAAAAAAAATGATTTACACGTAGATGAATTGTGCTTACAAGATGGAACTCGGAGCATTAGAGGCAGATCTGAATTTCCTATCTGTCATTTTCGGTGCCACATTCATTTTTGCTCTGCCATTACCCTTCCCGATTAGGATCTTTCAGCGCTATTGGGCCCCTGCTTCCACAGTTTTTAATCTGCCTTTAATCCCATAGATTTTAAATATTCCCCGGCACCGAGAGACTGGAGGCAATTAACTGCCCTTCTGATGCTCTCCTTATCAGTTGCCTCCTTGTATCTCTCCAAAGCAGCCTCAAGACACTTCCCGGCTGACAAATACTACCGGCATTCCGCGTCAAGCAGCCGCGGCAACGCTGAGTCCAGCTGGCGCGGCTAAGGCAGAGTGCTCCTCCAACCCACACGTGTGCAAGAACAAACACAAAAAAATAAGGCACGTTTTAAATCCGGGTAGATGCGGTACGGGCGAGTCGGCCCAGGAACACAGGGCCCTGCCTTATGCGGAGTCTGACCCCTGGCCTATCAAGGTCAAGATTACGCACTCAGACTGGCAGCGGCTTCCCTAGGGATGCCAGCCTCCAGGTGGGACCTGGAGATCCCCCGGAATCACAGCTCATCTCCAGGTTACAGAGATCAGTTCCCCTGGAGAAAATGGATGCTTTGGAGGGCGGGCGCAATGGCATTGTGCCCCCCTGAGGTCCCCCGTCCTCCCCAGGCTCCATCCCCAAATCTCCAGGAGTTTTCAGACCTGGATCTGGCAACCCTCCCATCCCCTGCAGGTGGCCAGAGGGGAACTGGCAACCCTAAGTGCTTTGTGGTTTCACATTCACCTACAACTAAGAACATAAGAGAAGCCAGTGTTCAATCAAGGCCAATGGCCCATCCAGTCTAACACTCTGTCACACAGGGACCAAAAATACCAGGTGCCATCAGGAGGTCCAGCAGTGGGGGCAGGGCACTAGAAGCCCTCCCACTGCTGATCCCCCCCTCCCAAGCACCAAGAATACAGAGCATCCCTTGCCCCAGACTGAGAGTTCCTATCTGTACCTTGTGGCTCATAGCCACTGATGGACCTCTGCTCCATATGTTTATCCAATTCCCTCTTGAAGCCATCCTTGCTTGTAGCTGCCACCACCTCCTGTGGCAGTGAATTCCATGTGGTAATCATGCTGAAGAAGGTAATCACGCTGATTCCTTTTATCCATTCTAACCTGACCACTCAGAAATTTCATTGAGTGCCCACAAGTTCTTGTATTTTGAGAAAGGGAGAAAAGGACTTCTTTCTCTACCTGCTCTATCCCACTCATAATCTTGTAAACCTCGATCATGTCACTCTTCAGCTCTCGTTTCTCCAAGCCAAAGAGCTCAAGCCTTTCTTCATAGGGGAAGTGTTCCAATCCTTTTATCATTCTAGTTGCCCTTTTCTGCACTTTTTCCAATGCCATAATATTTTTTTTTTTGGGGGGGGGGGGTTGGTGACCAAAACTGTACACAGTACTCCAAATGAGGTCCCACCATCGATTTATACAGGGGCATGACGATACTGGCTGATTTGTTTTCAATTCCCTTCCTAATAATCCCCAGCATAGCATTGGCCTTTTATATTGCAGTCGCACCCTGTCTTGACATTTTCAGTGAGTTTTCTACCACGACCCCAAGATCTCTCTCTTGGTCAGTCTCTGCCATTCCGGACCCCATCGACGTGTACTTATAGTTAGGATTTTGGGCTCCAATGTGCATCACTTTGCACTTGGCCACACTGAACTCCATTTGCAATGAGGGTTGCCAGATCCAGGTTGGGAAATTCCTGGAGATTTGGGGGCGGGGTCTGGGGAGGGCATGGTTTGTGGAGGGAAATTCCTGGAGATTTGGGGGCAGAGTCTGGGGAGGGCATGGTTTGTGGAGGGAAATTCCTGGAGATTTGGGGGCAGGGTCTGGGGAGGGCATGGTTTGTGGAGGGAAATTCCTGGAGATTTGGGGGCAGGGTCTGGGGAGGGCATGGTTTGTGGAGGGGAAGGACCTCAGCAGAGTACAATGCCATGGAGTCCTCCTTCCAAAGCAGCCTTGTCCTCCAGGGGAACCGACCTCTGTAGCTTGGTGATTGGTTATGATTCCAGGAGATCTCCAGACATCACCAGGAGGCTGGCCGCCCTACCTTGACTCTCAAAAGCTCGTCTTCCAGAATCTCTCTTCTTGATCTCTCTGGCACTACTGAACTCAAAGCTAGCTGTTCTATGGAAGACCACCATGCCTACCCTCTGGAACTGTATTATCTTTAGTAGAAAGGAACGAGAGTCCAGTTAGCGCCTTAAAGACTAACGAAACCTGTGGCAGGGTAGGAGCTTTCGAGAGTCACTGCCCCCTTCTTCAGATACTCATGAAAGCTCACACCCTGCCACAAATTCTCACTTTGCATAACTTAAACATCACCGTGTTACATGTTAATTTGCTGTTCAGCAGGGGTCATTTTGTAGAAAAAGAGGTGCAGGAGCTCATTAGCATAACTCATTACCATAACTTATTTGCATATGCCACACCCCCTGACATCACCGGACGTGTGTCAGAAGGCAACATCCACCACTCGGGCTCCACTGGACTCTTTTGGATTGCTAGCTATGGGGGGGGGGACCCGTAGATCTGCCCTCAGGCAGTGGCGGAGCAGCTCGAGGGCCAACTTGCAGCAGCACTTTGCTGGGTTGGCCAGCAGGCCGGGAAAGGTGAGAGGGGGCTGCTGGGAGCAGGGGGTGGGGCTTGCTGTATGTGTCCATCCCCTGGGCTCCTTACTGCCGGAGCTTCACTCCGGAGCGCTCCTGCAGCAAATTAGCCCTGAACAGCAGGGCTACTGGAATGGTAGATGAGATTCTGAACTTATACAGTCCCTGTCTATAAGTTCAGAATCTCATCTACCATTCCAGTGCAGGGCTCTTTTTGTAGCAGGGACTCTTTTGCATATTAGGCGACACATCCCTAATGTAGCCAATCCTCCAAGAGCTTACAGCAGCCCCTGTAAGAAGAGCTCTGTATGCTCTTGGAAGATTGGCTACATATTAGGGGTGTGTGGCCTAATATGCAAAGGAGTTCCTGCTACGAAAGGAGCCCTGTAATGTATTTGAAAAAGTGGGCCTTGCACACGAAAGCTCATACCTTGAATAAACCTTTGTTGGTCTTAAAGGTGCCACTGGACTCTAAGTTTGTTAGTCTTGAAGGTGCTACCGGACTCATACCCTTGTCTACTGCTACAGACTGGCTAACACGACTACCCATCTTCTATTATCTTAGTCATTGTTTCCATTGATAGCTAAGTTAGCCTGATGGCTCAATGAATCTTCTTTCGCGCTGTCTTAGGGCGCAGTTAATGTCCTTGAGAAAGTTATTCGGCGAGCTGAAATCGGCTCCGTTAACTAGTCAAGTAACGCCTTGTCCCCTGATAGCTGTCGGAAGGAACTGTCTGCCATCATAAATCCCAGGATAAAGATACCAACCCTGCCAACCGGTAGCCAGTGCTTACCCTTCACAATCCTGCTATAGTATCACATGAATCACAGAGTTGGAAGGGACCTCCAGGGTCATCAAGCCCCACCCCCTGCACAAGGCAGGAAATTCACAAACACCTCCCCTTCCACATGTCCAGTGACCCGTTCCATGCCCAGAAGTTGACAAAAAAAAACCCTTCAGGATCTCCAGCCAAACTGGCTTGGATAAAAATGGCTTCCTGATCCCAAAGTGGCAATCAGGATTTCCCTGGGCGTGTAAGAAAGGGCCACATGAACTAAGCACTGAGGCAACCCTTCCTGCCCTCCCTCTCATGATCTGCTTATGTTCACAGAATCAGCATTGCTGTCAGATGGCCATCTAGCCTCTTCTTGAAAACCTCCAAAGGAGGAGAGCCCACCACCTCCACTGAGGAACCACTCTGTCCGGACGTTCTTCCTAACGTTTAGCTGAAAACTCTTCTGGTTTAATTTCACCCGGTTGGTTCTGGTCTGACCTTCTGGGGCAACAGGAAACAACTCCATGCCATCCTCTAGATGACAGCCCTTCAAGTACTTGAAGATGGTTATCGTAAGAACATAAGAACATAAGAGAAGCCAATGTTGAATCAGGCCAATGGCCCATCCAGTCCAACACTTTGTGTCACACAGGGGCCAAAATATACCAGGGGGCATCAGGAGGTCCAGCAGTGGGGCCATCGTATCACTTCTCAGTTGTCTCATAAGAACAGAAGAGCCGAAGGGAAGCCAATGTTGGATAAGGCCAATGGCCCATCCAGTCCAACACTCTGTTACACAGTGGCCAAATATACCATGTGTCTCCACTCCAGGCTAAACATACTGAGCTTTGACTTTGGTCTTTAAGGAGCTACTGGACATTTATGGGAAAGCAATGAGGGTAGGCTTTGGCTTCTTTTCCCTGCCTGGACAACTACCTGGAGGTATTCAATTGGCTGCAGTAGGCAGGGCTCTTTTTGTAGCAGGAATTCCTTTGCATATTAGGCGACACACCCCTAATGTAGCCAATCCTCCAAGAGCTTGCAGTAGCCCCTGTAAAAGAGCTCTGTAAGCTCTTGGAGGATTGGCTACATTAGGGGTGTGTTGTCTAATACGCAAAGGAGTTCCTGCTCCAAAAGAGCCCTGGCTGTAGGTAATGGGACGAACCATTGGAGTAATCCTGCTGGATTCTTCTTATATTCTAAAATTATTTAGGAGGGATAAATTGCTGGACAATAAGACGTCGTCTCATGCCAAGTGGGACCATTAGCCTATCCAGCTCAATATTGTGTCCTTTGAACTGGCAACTCTTTTCCAGAATCTCAAGCAGAGAAATATGTTTTTTCCCAGCTTTGCTAACTGAGATCCCATGGATCAGGTCCAGGATCTCTGGCATGCAAAGCAAGAGCTTTGCAGGTAAGTCAAAGCCCTGAAGGAACAACAGAAATGGATTGTGACAACATCAACAGCAATGGTGGTCATGGTGGAGGAGGAGGAGGAGAAGAGGAGGAGGAGGAGGAGGAGGAGGAGGAGGAGGAGGAGGAGGAAGAGGAAGAAGAAGAAGAAGAAGAAGAAGAAGAAGAAGAAGAAGAAGAAGAAGAAGAAGAAGAAGAAGAAGAAGAAGAAGAAGAAGAAGAAGAAGAAGAAGAAGAAGAAGAAGTCTCAGAGCGGGCTTACAGTCTCCTTTCCTTTCCCTTCCCCACAGCAGACACCCTGTGAAGTAGGTGGGGTTGAGAGAGTTCTTTTGAGGACTGCTCGTGAGAGAACAGCTCTGAGAGAACTTGTAACTGACCCAAGGTCACACCAACAGCTGCATGTGGAGGAGTGGTGAATCAAACCCGGTTCTCCCAGATTAGAGTCTGCGCTCCTAACCACTACACCAAACTGACTCTGGTCCAGGGCCGCTACGCAGAGTCAGGCAATGGCAAACCACCTCTGAAGGTCTCTTTCCTTGAAAACTTGATTCATGATAATTCCAAGAGATCCCCAGGCCCCACATGGAAGGCGGCAACCCTAGGTCACCTCTGTTATAAAGACAAAACCCCAGAAAGGAGAACTGCATATGCTAATATATCTGAAGAAGTGTGGATGCACACATAAGCCTATGCCCAGAATTAAACTTTGTCAGGCTTAAAGGTGCCACTGGACTCAAATTTAGTTCTGTTGCTTCAGACCAACATGGCTACCCACCTGAATCTGTGAGTTTCTTGGACAAGGGATGGAATCAAAATGTAGCAGACAGAAGTATTTATTGCATTAGAAAAATCTTACCATTGTCGTCTGAAAATAAGAACATAAGAGAAGCCAATGTTGGATCAGGCCAAAGGCCCATCCAGTCCAACACTCTGTCATCCAGTGGCCAGAAATACCAGGTGCCTGAAGGTTGCGTGGACAGAAGTGAGCAGATCCCAGTTTTATGAATTTACAGGCATAGTCATACAAAATCTATGAGACAGTGTAACTGTGAGCAAAAGGGTGTTTTGCTCAGAGTTACACTGCCTCCTAGGTTTTGTATGACTGGGATACTGAGGGCTGCCAAAAAGACAAGTAAGTGGTCTTTAAGATTAAATCAAGCCTGAATTCTCCCTGGAAGACACAATGAGTGAGATGACTATACTTTCATCACATCATGAGAAGGCAAGGCTCACCAGAAAAGACAAAAAGGCTAGGAAAAGTTGAAAGCAGCAGGAAAGGAAGAAGATGCAAGAGGAGGTGGATTGACTCAATCAAGGAAGCCATGGCTCTCCATTTGCAAGACCTGAGCAAGGCTGTTTAGGATAGGAAACTTTGGAGGTCACTAATTCATAGGGTCACCACAAGTTGGAAGTAACTTGACGGCACGTACCGGACACAGGTTCTTAAAGCTAGTGCTCCCACATGATAGTCAAAGACTACAGAATATTTGATGTGCAGTGCAGGCACTAAAATCCATGGGGCACTTTCTCGTGGGATTTTGAGAAGGGTTACACCGGGGCACGGCGGTGAAAGGACTTGGCCTCACCCACAATCTGGTGAAGCCCAAGAAGCTAAATGTCAACCTGCTCTAGTGGACAGACCTGGGACTGTGAGATTTGGGTCCCCGTTCAAATCCTGCATCCTCCAACAGACTTCTCATTGATCTTATCTCAATTTGTCCTCCTTCCACCCCGATCTTCTGTACTCCTTCACTGCTATCCATGATTAGTTGCCAATGGATGGAGAAGGGAAATATGGACTCTCTGAATAACTGGATATGAGCAAATTCTACTAGATGTTAAGGAGCAATGAGAAGGTGATGCATTACCTACATGACCAAGGCTAGCTCCATCTCATCAGATCTCAGAAGTTATGCAGGGTCCAACACTGGCTTGTATTTAGAAGGGAGACCACCAAGGAATACCAGGGTCATTATACAGAGGCAGGCAATGGCAAATCACCTCTGAATGTCCCTTGCCTTGAAAACCCTATGAGGTCACCATAGGTTGACTGCGACTGAACAGCATTTTCCACCAACGCATTCCCTGGTATCATTTTTGCTGCAACAAGGCATTTTAGTGTAATATCTAGTTCTTGTTGTATACAGGACAGTGATATCTTTATTTTCTCCATGGTGCGAAATATAAGATCGTCAAAATGGCACAACATGGTTGTAATGCATATTGGTATAATGAAAACAGGGAAATTATAACGGTTTCCCATCTGATGTAGTTTTATTGCTCTTAGCCTGCTTTACTAACAGTCTGTTCCTGGTTTTATGGCTGCCTTTCAGGTCCAGGTCTGTTTTACACTTCCGGTTTTATTAACAACTGGTTTTAATGCATATATTGGGATGGTTTTATTGCTGTATATTACTGAATATTTTAAAAGTGGTTTATTGATGCTTTAATTTAGACATGTCCTTTTTAATGGTCTTAATCTCTTTTGTTGACCACCACAGATACCCGGGGAGCATATATGATCAAAGTACATAAACAATGAAAAAAGATCACACACATGAACACATGGGAAGCTGCCTTCTCCTGAATCAGACCAGTGGTCCATCAAGGTCAGTATTGTCCATGACTCAGTGGTAGAACATCTGCTTGGTTGGCAGAAGATCCCAGGTTCAATCTCTAGCATCTCCAGTCCAAGGATCAGCTACTGGGTGATTTGAAAGACCTCCAACTTGAGCCCCTGGAGAGCCATTGCCAGTCTGAGTAGACAATACTGACTTTGATGGACCAAGGGTCTGATCCAGTAGAAGGCAGCTTTGTATGTGTTCATATGAGTCTACTCAGACTGGCAGCAGTTCTCCAGGGTCTCAGGCTGAGGTCTTGCCCAACACCTACTGCCTGGTTCTTTTTAACTGGAGATGCCAGGGACTGAATCTGGGACCTTCTGCACAATAAGCAGATGCTCTACCACTGAGCCATGGACCCTCCCTAAAGTGCATCCCTAAGCATACATGAACACATGAAACTTCTTTATGTTGAATCAGATTCTCTGGTTGGCAGCGGCTCTCCAGGGTCTCAGGCTGAGGTCTTCCACATCACCCACTCCAACTGGAGATGACAGGGATTGAACCTGGGATCTTCTGCATGCCAAGCAGATGCTCTGCCACTGAGCTACAGCCCCTCCCCAAATGGCTAGCATTGACTTATCTGCTGAAGAATGGATTCCAGTATATTTGAGGTATCTGACGACTGGAGCTTTGATCCTCAAAACCTTGTACCCTGGAAATATTGGTCTCTAAGGTGCTACTCAACTCAAATCTGGCTGTTCTACTGCAGACCAACATGATGACCTTCTGAAACAATAGGATATCTGAACTATTGAAGAAGAGACCTGCTGAAACAGAGCAAGCATCCACCTACCGCAATATTCTGTTTCCATTCATGGTCATTCAGTAGCTTCCAAGAAATCCACCAAAAGGTGAGAAGGCAATGGCTCACCCCAGCTGTTTATCCCCAATATACATGCCAACTGGTAGTGGTTGAAAGTGCCATCAAGTCTTGGCTCACTTAGGAAATCCTGTAGGGGTTTCATGGTAAGAGACAATCAGAGGTGGTTTGTCATCGCATGCCTCTGTGCAGCAACCATGGACATCCTCGGTGGTCTCCCATTCAAGTATCAACCAGGGCCAACCCTGCTTAGCTTCCGAGATCTGATGAGATTCACCTAGCCTGGGACATCCAGATCAGGGCTATGAAGCATAAAGTTCCATCCAAAACGAGTTATTGTTGTTGTCATCGTCGTCATCGTTGTTGTTGTTGTTGTTCTTCTTCTTCTTCTTCTTCTTCTTGAATGAACACAATTTCAAAGACAATGCCAATTAAAATGACAACAGGAGTTATGGCAAAGTCCAGAGGTCTCTTGAAGACTGGTTTCAGTAGCAGGAGAAAATGGACTGATCATGATGCCCTGCTTGATCAGGCCAGTGGTCCATCTTCTCCAGCATCCTAAGAACATCAGAAGAGCCCTGCTGGATCAGACCGGTGGTCCATCTTCTCCAGCATCCTAAGAACATCAGAAGAGCCCTGCTGGATCAGACCAGTGGTCCATCTAGTCCAGCATCCTGAGAATTTAAGAAGAGCCCTGCTGGATCAGATCAGTAGTTCATCTAGTCCAGCAACCTAAGAACATAAGAAGAGCCCTGCTGTTTCAGACCAGTGGTCCATCTAGTCCAGCATCCTCAGAACATCAGAAGAGCCCTGCTGGATCAGACCAGTGGTCCATCTAGTCCAGCATCCTAAGAACATCAGAAGAGCCCTGCTGGATCAGACCAGTGGTCCATCTCGTCCACCATCCTGTCTCACGCAGTGGCCAACCAGTTCCTCTGGAGGGCCAACAACAGGACATAGAGGATAGAGGCCGAGGCCTTCCCCTGATGTTGTTTCCTGGCACTGGGATTTAGACGTCAACTGCCTCTGAACGTGGAGGTTGCCTTTAGTCCCCATGGCTGGTAGTCACTGATAGACGATGGCTAGTAACCACTGGTCGATGCACCATGAATCTGCCTAACCCCCTCTTAAAGCTGTTTTTTTTCTGTGGCCATCAGAACATCCTCTGGAAACGAACCCCACATTTCAATCACTCTCTGTGTAAAATAGTATTTTCTTTTTGTCCTTCCTGAATCTACTGCCCATCGGCTTAAAAATGGATGCTGTAAGTGGGGTTGCCAACTCCAGGCTGGGGATTTCCTGGGGTACAGTCCGGGGAGGGCAGGGTTTGCGGAGGGGAGGCACCTCAGTGGGGGATAATACTATACATTGTTCCCTTTTATGTGTTTTTTATCATTGTTGTTTGATTTATGTTGGTTTTGTTGCCCTTTTTAATAATTGTTTTGTTTATATTGTAATCCGCCTTGAGTTCCTCAAGGGGGAGAGGCTGCTAATAAATGTTTTAAATAATTTTAAACAAATAAATAGAGTCAACCCTCCAAAGTGACTATTTCTTCCTAGGGAACTTATTTCTGTAGTCTGGAGATGAGCTGTAACTCTGGGAGATCTCCAGACCCCCACCTGGAAATTGGCAACCATCGCTGCAAATAACTCCATTGCATGGAATTCCGTATCTTTTTTAAAAATAATAAAGCCTTTAAGTGATATTGCAGCAAAATGGAGGCAAGTATCCAGCTCCACTTTGAAACTGGCCAATGCTATTTTTGCGTAAACGTCTCGCCTTCGTTGAGGTATTAGATTTTTTTAAAAAAATAGAATATGAAAGTTTCAGGAATTGCGAAAAAATTAAATAAATCACAATGACAAAATATGAATCCGTGCCAATTTCATTTCAGCTCCAGAATAAATGGATATAGAATATTATTGGAGTTGCTGGGCGGTTGCTACAGTAGCAGCAGTAGAAGAAGAAGAGTGGGTTTTGATACCCCGATTTCCTCTGCCTTAAGGAGTCTCAGAGCGGCTTAACAATCTCCTTACCCCTTCCTCAGCCCCACAACAGGCACTTTGTGAGGAGGTGGGGCTGAGAGAGTCCTGAGAGAACCGTGACGGGCCCTAGGTCATCCAGCAAGCTTCAGCTGGAGAAGGCTCTCCAGATTAGAGTCTGCCGCGCTTACCCACTTTTTGTTGTTGTTCAGTTGCACAGTCGAGTCCGACTCTTTGAGAGCCCATGGACCACATCACGCCAGGCCCTCCTGTCTTCCGCCGTCCCCCGGAGTTTGCTCGATTTCATGTTCGTTGCATCGATGACACTGTCTGACCATCTCATCCTTTGCCGTCCCCTTCTTCTTTGACCTTCAGTCTTTCCCAGCATCAGGGTCTTCTCCAGTGAGGGCTCCCTTCTCATTTGGTGGCCAAAGTATTTGAGCTTCAGCTTCAGTCTCTGGCCTTCCAGGGAACAGTCAGGGTTGATTTCTTTTAGGACTGACTGATTTGATCTCCTTGCAGCCCAAGGGACTCTCAAGAGTCTTCTCCAGCACCACAATTCAAAAGCACCTATTCTTCAGCGCTCGTCCTTCCTTATAGTCATAAGAACATAAGAGAAGCTAATGTTGAATCAGGCCAATGGCCCACCTAGTCTAACACTCTGTCACACAGCAGCCAAAAATACTAGGTGCCATCAGGAGGTCCAGCAGTGGGGCCAGGGCACCAGAAGTCCTCCCACTGCTGCCCCCTCCAGCACCAAGAATAGAGTGTATCACCTGCCCCAGACTGAGAGTTTCTGTCTATACCTTGTGGCTAATAGCCACTGATGGATTTCTGCTCCATATGTTTATCTAATTCCCTCTTGAAACTGTCCATGCTTGTAGCTTCCACCACCTCCTGTGGCAGTGAATTCCATATGTTAATCACTCTTTGGGTGAAGAAGGACTTCCTTTTATCTGTTCTAACCCGACTGCTCAGCAATTTCATGGAGTTGCCCACATGAGTTCTTGTATTGTGAGAAAGGGAGATAAGTACCTCTTTCTCAACCTGCTCTATCCCATGCATAATCTTATAAACCTCGATCATGTCACCCCTCAGCCGTCGTTTCTCCAAGCTAAAGAGCCCCAAGCGTTCTAACCTTTCTTCATAGGGAAAGTGTTCCAACCCTTTTAGTCCAACTCTCGCAGCCATACATGACTACTGGGAATACCATTGCTTTGACCATACAGACTTTTGTTGGCAGGGTGACGTCCCTACTAGGTTTGCCACCGCTTTCCTCCCAAGGAGCAGGCGTCTTTTAATTTCATGTCTGCAGTCACCGTCTGCAGTGATCTTGGATCCCAGGAATGTGAATTCTGTCACTGCTTCCATGACTTCCCCTTCTATGTGCCTAGGAGTGAGGGGGCCAGATGCCATGATCTTAGTTTTTTTGATGTTGAGTTTCAAGCCAAGTTTTGTGCTCTCCTCTTTCACTCTGAGCAAGAGGCTCTTGAGGGCCTCTTCACTTTCCGCCATTAGAGTAGTATCGTCAGCATATCTGAGGCTGTTGATGTTTTCCCCAGCAATCTTAATCCCGTCTTGTGATTCATCCAGGCCAGCATTTCACATGATGTACTCTGCATATAAATTAAATAAGCAGGGCGACAGTAGACATCCTTGTCATCCTCCTTTTCCTATGCTAAACCTACACACTTTAAAACTGGGGACAGTCCCTGAAACTCAAATGCAATGTTCTTCTGAAGATCGGCCATGAAGCTGAGTATTAGAGGACCAATCCACACATGCGCACACATTTCTGCAGTACTGATACTACCTAGGCTTGCCAACCTCCAGGAGGCACCTGGAGATCTCCCAGTATTGCAATTTATCTCCCGATGACCAAGAGCAGCTTCCCTGGAGAACGTGGCTGCTTCGGAGGGCGGACTCTGTGGCACTGTGTCTTGCCGAGGCCCCTCCCCTCCCCTCTCCAAACCCTGCCCTGCCCAGGCACCACTTCCAAAATCTCCAGGTATTTTCCAGCCCAAAGATGGCAACTATAATACAACCTGTAAAATGACTGTTCTGAGTAGGAGACACAGATGTGCATTATTTGTGCAAGGTAGACTCACGTTAGGGAATCAATGGCAATCGTTGCACCCTGGAGACCCCATATGTCGGGGGACAGGTTTCTTCCCTTTACACAGAGCTGTGGCAAACAACGGCCAAACACCACTGTATCTTTGTGCCGGATAAAGAGTGCGCTGCCTCTTAACGATAGCTTTCCTCAGAAAGCACGAGGGCTAGAAACTTATTTAAGTAAAGGATGCCGTCGGCCAGTTTGGTGTAGTGGTTAAGTGCGTGGACTCTTCCCTGGGAGAACCGGGTTTGATTCCCCACTCCTCCACTTGCACCTGCTGATGTGACCTTGGGTCAGTCACAAGCTCTGGCACAGCTGTTCTCTCAAGGACAGTTTCTGTCAGAAGTTCTCTCAGCCCCACCTGCCTCACAGGGTGTCTGTTGTGGGGAGGGGAAGGGAAAGGAGTTTGTAAGCCACTCTGTGACTCCTTTGGGTAGTGAAAGGCGGGGTACAAATCCAATCTCTTCTCTTATTCTACCTCACAGGGTGTCTGTTGTGGGGAGGGGAAAGGAAAGGAGTTTGTAAGCTGCTCTGAGATGCTTTTGGACAGTGAAGGGCAGGGTATAAATCCAATCTCCTCCTCCTCTTCTTCTTCTTCTTCTTCATCTTCTCTCTAAAACGTTTCTGGCCTCTTCGGGTTGCCAGCATGGTGTCGTGGTTAAGAGTGGCAGACTCTTATCTGGAGAATCGGGTTTGATTCCCCACTTCTCCTCCAAAAGAAGCTCGCTGGGTGACCCAGGGGCAGTCACCGTTCCCTCCAAAGCCTCTCAAGCCCACCTACCTCACAAGGTGCCTGTTCCAGGAAAGGAAGGCCAAGTAATTCCCCACATGTCACCCAGAGAGCACTGCGGTCAGGGGCTCAGAACCGGCTGGCCCTCCCAGGTCTTAAGGAGGCGAGGCTGTTGACGACCAGAACCAGGGCTTTCTTGGTGGTGGCCCCCTCCCGGCGGAATGAGCTCCCAGAGGAGATCAGGGCCCTGCAGGACCTTTTACAGTTCCGCTGGGCCTGTAAAACAGAGCTCTTCCACCAGGCTTCTGGGAGCCGCCGCCGCCACCGATGAAGAACATTGGATGGTTGAATGTGAGAAGGCCCTGGATTCCGGAAATTGCCGCCACTGCAAAGAGAATCCAAATGAACACTGAGCTGACTGCAAGCTGAGAACTCTTGAGTGATGGCTACTACCGTCACACGAACAACGACCACTACTAGCACTTTATTACGGTTTTAGAATTGTTTTAATTGTAACTTGCGTTTTAACGTAACTCAGCTGTTTTTACAGAAGCCGCCCAAAGCCGGCTTCGGCCGGGAGGGCGGGGTAGAAATCCGCAAAATAAATAAATAAATAAAATCATTGTAAGACCAATATGTTTCCGAAGGCTTTCACGGCCGGAGTTCGTTAGTTGCTGTAGATTTTCCAGGTTGTCTGGCCATGGTCTTGGCATTGTAGGACCTGACCTTTCGCCAGTAGCTATGACTGGTGTCCTCAGAGGTATAACACAGAAAGATGGAGGACTCTCCGTGTCAAGGTGAGACTCTCTGTGTCAATTGTAAGACGCTTTGTGACTTCTTAAGGTAAAGAAAAGTAAGGTATAAAATTGTCCCCTAATCTGGAGACCCATGTTTGATTCCTCACTCCTCTGCCACATGCGGCCAGGCCTGGTCACGGTTCTCTCAGAGCTCTCTCAGCCCCACCTCCCTCACCAAGGTGCCTGTTGTGGGGAGAGGAAGGGAAAGGTGATCGTAAGCCGCTCTGAGACTTCGAGTAAAGGGCAGGGTATAAATCCGACTCTCCTCCTCCTCCTCTAGGTTGGGAAATTCCTGGGTGGGCGGGGTTTAGGAAGGGGACGGACCTCAATGGGGGTATAATACAATAGAATCCACTACAGATATTATGCCGTAGACTCCCCCTCCAGAGCTGTTGTTTGGAGATCAGTTGTTATTCCAGGAGATCTCAAGGCACCATCTGGAGGCTGGGAACCCCATGGAGGCAATACTGCCCTTGATAGACCAATGGTTTGACTTATAAGAAGGGCTTTTTTTGTAGAAAAAGCCTAGCAGGAACTCATGAGCATAATAGGCCACACCCAACAGCAGAAACTCATTAGTGTATTAGGCCACACCCCCGACAGCACAGCTCATTGACCTGTTAGGCCACACACCCCCATGTTGCCAGAAGTGTGGTCATCCAGCCACACCCACCTTTTGCTTCTTATTCTGTTTACCTTGTTTGTTGTCAAAACCCAGGGCTTTTTTTGGAGCAGGAACTCCTTTGCATGGTAGGCCACACAGCCCTAATGTAGCCAGTCCTAATGAGTTGCTGCTGTTGGGTGTGGCCTATTATGCTAATGAGTTCCTGCTGGGCGTGGCCAACTCGGGAGCCAGCCGGAACTCCATTCCTGTGCATTCCTGCCCCCAAATAGCCCTGCTTATAAGGCAAGCTTCACGTATATTCAGTGTACACTGGTAAAGTCGAAGGCCCTCAATGGAGAAACGAGTCAGAGGTAAGTTGTGGGTTTGACTGTTTAATATATTTTATTGAATTGATTAAATATTCCGTATGCACCGTATTTTAAGTGCTGTATTCATGTTGAAATGTTTTTAATCTTCGGATGCTCACTGCCTCGGGGAGCGGTTCGCAAGGAAAGGAGGCACAGAAATGCCTTAAGTACGCAAATAAATAATCCCCGCACTTGTGGGGCTTGACTCAGATTAGGACCGCCGCTAGGGTTGCCAACAGGCCTGGAGAAAAATGCCCTGGCCCTTCACTAGAGGCTTAATTGGATGCTGTTTACCAGAGGATGTTATTTTGGTGTAGTGGTTAAGAGCACAAACTCTAGTCAAGGAGAAGTGGGCTTGATTCCCCACTCCTCCTCCACAAGAGATTGTAAAGAGATTTTAAGCCCCCTGAGACTCCTTCAGACAGTGAAGGGAGGGGTATAAATCCAATCTCCTCTCCCTCAACTCCTTCTCCTATTTAAGTTATAGGGGCACCTTACCATTTTGATCAAGGCCTACGGCCAGTTTGAGCATTGCCAAGAAACCCCACAACATTGATTATATAATTCCAAGGTAGACCAAGGGTAGCCATTCTCCTCCTCCTCCTCCTCACATTTAAGTTATAGGGACACATTACCATTTTGATCAAGGCCTACGGCCAGTTTGACCAATACCAAGAAATCCCACAACATTGATTATATAATTCCAAGGTAGACCAAGGGTAGCCATTCTCCTCCTCCTCCTCGTCCCATTTAAGTTATAGGGACACATTACCATTTTGATCAAGGCCTACGGCCAGTTTGAGCAATACCAAGAAATCCCACAACATTGATTATATAATTCCAAGGTAGACCAAGGGTAGCCATTCTCCTCCTCCTCGTCCTATTTAAGTTATAGGGACACATTACCATTTTGATCAAGGCCTACGGCCAGTTTGAGCAATGCCAAGAAACCCCACAACATTGATTATATAATTCCAAGGTAGACCAAGGGTAGCCATTCTCCTTCTCCTCCTCCTGCTCCCATTTAAGTTATAGGGGCACCTTTCCATTTTGATCAAGGCCTACGGCCAGTTTGAGCAATGCCAAGAAACCCCACAACATTGATTATATAATTCCAAGGTAGACCAAGGGTAGCCATTCTTCTCCTCCTCCTCCTCCTCCCATTTAAGTTATAGGGACACATTACCATTTTGATCAAGGCCTACGGCCAGTTTGAGCAATGCCAAGAAACCCCACAACATTGATTATATAATTCCAAGGTAGACCAAGGGTAGCCATTCTTCTCCTCCTCCTCCTCCTCCCATTTAAGTTATAGGGGCACATTACCATTTTGATCAAGGCCTACGGCCAGTTTGAGCAATGCCAAGAAACCCCACAACATTGATTATATAATTCCAAGGTAGACCAAGGGTAGCCATTCTCCTCCTCCTCCTCCTCCTCCTCCCATTTAAGTTATAGGGGCACATTACCATTCTGATCAAGGCCTACGGCCAGTTTGAGCAATGCCAAGAAACCCCACAACATTGATTATATAATTCCAAGGTAGACCAAGGGTAGCCATTCTCCTTCTCCTCCTCCTCCTCCTCCTCCCATTTAAGTTATAGGGGCACCTTTCCATTTTGATCAAGGCCTACGGCCAGTTTGAGCAATGCCAAGAAACCCCACAACATTGATTATATAATTCCAAGGTAGACCAAGGGTAGCCATTCTCCTCCTCCTCCTCCTCCTCCCATTTAAGTTATAGGGACACATTACCATTTTGATCAAGGCCTACGGCCAGTTTGAGCAATGCCAAGAAACCCCACAACATTGATTATATAATTCCAAGGTAGACCAAGGGTAGCCATTCTCCTCCTCCTCCTCCCATTTAAGTTATAGGGACACATTACCATTTTGATCAAGGCCTATGGCCGGTTTGACCTAGGCTGAGAAACCCCACAACATCGATTATATAATTCCGAGGCAGACCAAGAGTAGCCATCCTCCGCCTGGGCTGTTTGCTGTGCTTTCCAGCTTTGCTTAAGCATTTTAAAGACTCCGGCGGGTCTTTATATATCCCCCCCTCTACTTTTCCCTTCCGAGCTGCCAGCTGTAGCCGAGGAATTATGGTAATATGCCAGTTCTGAGCCCTCGGCAGGATTTGCAACAGAGAAATCACATCAGTCTATGCTGATTAACAATTCCATTCCATCCAGAGATTTATATATAAAAAAAAACTATCTTACATTTTGCTTTTTAATAAGAATGATCGCTATCTCAAATTGAGTCCCAGCAAATTTTAATAAAGGCCCAAGGTTGAGTGGCATTTTGCATGCTGATTTAGCTGTGATTGCCGGCTTTTGATGAGAACCAGGCAGCCATGCATTGCTTTCCTCAGAGCAGGTTCCTCTCCCCCCCTCTTCTTTTTTTTTTTTAAAGACCAACACTAAGGAAAAGGGGATAAAAATAAAAACTTCCCACTGAAATTCGAAGTTTTTTCTCCGTGCGATTGATTACTGAATAAATACCTACACACCTTTCTGCCTTCAGCTCACAAGCTGCAATCCCCAACGGGGGGGGGCGCAACCAACAGCTTCATAGGTCCCTTCTGATGCTTTTCTGTAAGAATTTGGGCTCAGCCAGAAGTTCTTGCTTTTTTTGTGCACATCAATTCCCCCCCACCCGCAATTGCGTTAAAATTGTTTCTTTGCTCAAAAAACTGACCTCTTTTTGCCCTTTCGGATTGGCGACATAGTTTTCAGTGCCATTCTGTTAACTATTGTGTTCCAGCACCGTCATGTTTACTATATGGTCCCTGATTGTCTAGGCTCACCTGTACAGTTAATGTGGGGAAAGTTTGCATTGCCCAAAATTGACCAGATTTCCCTCACTGATATCAGCCTATAGCCAGATCTGATAGGTTTTTGTCACATGATCCCTGATTGGCTGGTCCGTCCTGTACAGCTATTATTAGAAATGTTTGCATTGCTTTAAATTGACTAGATTTCCTTCATTGATATCAGCTCAAAGCCAAATCTGATATACGACATCATTTCTGTCACCATCATTTTCACTACGTGATCCCTGACTGACTAGGCTCACCTGTACAGTTAATCTGGGAAAAGTTTGCATTGCTCTAAATGACTAGATTCCCTCACTGATATCAGCACATTGCAAAATCTGATTGGCTACATAGTTTCTGGCACCATCATTTTTGTTACATGATCCCTGATTGGCTAGGCTCACCTGTACAGCTGTTATCAGAGATGTTTGCTTTGCTCTAAATTGATTAGATTTATCTCACTGATATCAGCTCATAGTCAAATATGATAGACTACATAGTTTCTGACACCATCGTTTTCACTACATGATCCCTGATTGGCTAGGCCCATCCATACAGTTAATCTGGGGGAAATTTACATTGCTCTAAATCAGGGGTGGCCAAACTGTGGCTCAGGAGCTGGATGCGGTTCTTTCACACATACTGTGCAGCTTCCAGCAGGGTGGCTGGGGAAGCATGCCTCCCCAATCGGTCTTCCCCAGCCAGTGTTCCCTTCCCTAGGTAGGCCTGAGGTGGGGGGGAGCACAGAAAGAAAGCAACTTTTACTTTAAATGTGATCTGAAAGCCCCCCCCCCAGCCGGCTTGGAGAAGGCATTTGTCTCTTGGAATCCCTTCGCCAAGCCAGCCGGTGTGGGGTCAGGGGGAGGGGCTTGTTTGTTTGTTTCTCTCTCTCTCTTCTCACCTCTTTCATTCTTTCTTTCTACCTCTCTGTCTCTTTCTCTCTCTCTCTCTTAGACAAAAAAATATTATTAGCAAACAAATATCATTGAACAAATAATATCATTATCAATATCTTTTTTTTACTCTTTTTGTTTTTATTTTTGGCAGTCCCGTTTAATGTTAATAAAATGCAAATGTGCATATTTTTCAATAAAAAAACGTATGTGTGATATTTGTTTATGTCTTGCGGCTCTCAAACTCTGACATTTATTCTATGTGGCTCTTACATTAAGCTAGTTTGGCCATCCCTGCTTTAAACTGACTAGATTTCCCTCATTGATATCAGCACATAACCAACTCTGATTGACTACATAACTTCTGACACCAAAGTTTTTGCTACATGATCCCTGATTGGCTAGGCTCACCTGTACAGCTATTATCAAAAACGTTTGCTTTGCTCTAAATTGACTACATTTCCCTCACTGATATCAGCACATAGCCAAATCTGATTGACTACATAGTTTCTGACACCATCATTTTCACTACATGATCCCTGATTGGCAAGGCCCATCCATACAGTTAATCTGGGGAACATTTACATTGCTCTAAATTAACTAGATTCCCCTTGTTGATATCAGCATGTAACCAAATCTAGTTGGTTAAATATCATCACGATGACGCTGTCCATCACTCTCAATATCTCAGACTGTTTGGAATCAATTGTATGAGTCATCCAAGGGGGAGAAAACAGACTTAACCTGAATAAAACTATGCCAAAACAATACATGCTGGGGTGGGGGAGAGATGGACTTCCAGAGGAACTGGTTGGCCATTGTGTGAGTCAGGATGCTGGACTAGATGGACCACTGGTCTGATCCAGCAGGGTTCTTCTTATGCTCTTGGGATGCTGGACTAGAAGGACCACTGGTCTGATCTAGCAGGGCTCTTCTCATGTTCTTATGATCAACACGATTGGAGAAGTATTAATAGTCTCCTGGTATTTGGTGATTTATATTGTAATTGAAGGAGGGTGATTTCTATTTGTCAGCCGAAATGCGCCAGTTCATATATTTCTCTTTTTTGTACATTTGTCACTTTGATTATTTTAGCAGGCTTTATTTGGGTTCCCACAAGGCTTTTATATGTTTTTGAAATAAAAAACGTGTACTTTTGTCCGTACCTATTGATTTTTTTAACTTTTGGCCATCAACTAGTTTTCTAAATTTTCTTTGGAGGTTTTTGATTTCTATTGCACCCAGATTAATTTAAACGGGGCAATATTTACCAGCGCCCAAATCAAAAGAGATTTTAATTTGAGTATAGCCATGCTTCAATATATCACGTAATCAATTTATTTCACCTCCTACGTTCTTGGCACCAGTTTAAGTCAGGTAGAACTAGATGTTATGAGACAAGACTTCCATTAAATCCATAGCTCCTTGGCCTAGTTCTAATTCTCCACCTTATACTGGTATCAGGACAAATATAAATTTACAAAAATATAGATTGAAAAATACATATTGTCTACATATACAAGAACCAATCCCATACGTGTTTCAATGCCAGGCCTTCCTCATTGCTATAAACCAAACTGAGCACACCATTAATTTCACCATTAAATACAGAAAACTGACCATACGAAGAACAGACGTGCAGAAAAGGGAGGGGGGGTAAACGGCTGTGGTCACACAGACTAAATAATCCACTTTCAATGCACTTTCCAACTGGATTTTGCCAATTCACACAGTAAAAATCCAGTTGGAAAGTGCACTGAAAGAGGATTGAAAGTGGATTATTTGGTGTGTGTGACTGCAGCCAGCATTAATAATAATAAGAGGAACATTATTATATTGCAGATCTTTCATGACTTGTTGTAAAGCACTTTATGAACAAGAGAACTTTTGTACTACTCTGTGAGTAAGACTGCATTTGGATTTTATATTGTTTTTCATCGTTTACATTGTATATATGCTAAAGAATTGTATTTCTGTACACTACAGAATATTTCCTGAGGAAGATCCTATTTTGAAACGTTGTTATATAATCCGGAGACGACGTCGATGATGTACCTTTGCACTAGGATTTTCTTATGATTCGTAGGAATTTATTTATTGTGTTGTAGTGCTTCAGACTGTAATGCATAGAAGAGAAGAAGAAGAGATTGGATTTATACCCCGCCCTTCACTACCCAAGGCAGTCTCAGAGTGGCTTACAAACGCCTTTCCCTCCCCCGCCCCACAACAGACACCCCCTGTGAGGTAGGTGGGCCTGAGAGAGCGCTGACAGAAACTGCTGTTTTTCAAGAACAGCTGTGTCAGAACTAGGGCTTGGCCAAGGTCATCCAGCAGGTGCAAGTGGAGGAGTGGGGAATCAAACCCGGTTCTCCCAGATTAGAGTCCGCGCACTTAACCACTACAGCATTTTCTTTGCAAGTCTTGTTGACTGCTTGATTTGTGGGCCAGACTCTCACGACTGGTTTTTTTTATACTTGTTCTCTGATTAGGTTGTGTTTGTCCACATTTGTCTTGTACCCTCCGAAGCAGCCATTTTCTCCAGATGAACTAATCTTTGTAATCTTAGTTGAGGGATGTTCGGGGGCAAAGATATGGGGGGGGTTGAGACTGCTGACATCACTACTTCACTTCTGGGTGCAATCCCCAACATCTCTGCGCTAATGTTCCTCATCATGTCTTGTGCCAATGAATCACATACCAGTTTGGTGTAGTGGTTATGAGCGCAGACTTTAATCTGGGAGAACCTACCTCACAGGGTGTCTGTTGTGGGGATGGGGAGGAAAAGGAGATTGTAAACCACTCTGAGACTCCTTCGGGTAGTGAAGGGCAGGGTAGAAATCCAAGGTCCTCCTCCTCTTCTTCTTCTTCTTCGCTACCTTTCCCAGTCTACTGTTCCCAGGTGAGGGACAGAGGGACTTAACAGAAGTGGGAGGAAGACTCAGCCAATGATGCAGTAATGTATCTACATCACTTTCAACGTGACCTGGACGCAATGCTCCCTCTAAGCTGTGGAGTCTTGTGAGCGAAAATTCCGCTTTGTGAGCTACGGGCATTAAAGTTGTGAGTGTGCGATTTGGCCACTGCATAAATTGGCCTGCTCTGGAGCCCTCCTTCCTGAGCTAGGACAAAAATGAGTGGACTGGAGGCTAAAAAAACTGTGAGCAAACTCACATTAACTCAGCTTATAGTCTTTTCAAGTCTTCTCGAGGAACTTCTTAGAGGGAACACTGAAGTGATGTCATCATATAGCGATGTCAGGGCGACGCTCTGGTATTTGAGCAAAAACTCTATGGTACATTGGGCTTCTACCATAGAGTTTTTTGCCCAAATACCAGAGCATTGCCCCGGTATCGCTGACGTGATGACATCACTTCCGGGCCACATCAGAAGTGACATAGACACATTGCTGTAACGTTGACTGGGCCTCACTCTTTTTCTGGGTAAGTCTCCGCTGCTGGCCAGCTGATTGGCAGCGGGGGGTGAGGCCTGGTGGAGGGGTACCCCCTTCATCGTCTGGGGGGCTGGCACTCTTATCCCAGTTTCAGTCAAAAATAAAACAGTAAACCCCTAATCTCTCCCCTCTTTCCCCACCTCCTTAAAGGACGGCTGCCATTCAAACCATTCAGTAGTCCTGCTCTGTCCCCATCCTTCATAAATATATTAAACACCACTCTGTGTTTTTTTTAAGTGCCCCCTTTTCCTGGTCGAAACCGCATTATGAAAAAGGGCATGAAGGCTTTGGTATATTTAACCATCAGTCAGCATTAGAGATCACGACGATCCTTTGCACTGCAGAATACACTAAGCCGGGGCTAATCCCCAGTGAGTTCTGCTCGCCTGTTTCTCTGCAGATGGATTTACAAATTGTATTTCTTTTTTAAAAAAAAACAAACCCCCAAAATCATGAAAGGCATATCAAAATATCAAGACCACTTTGGGGCTACCAGGTTGTGTCTTCCCCCTCCCGGCCACTGGGGGGCAGGGTTGCCAGATTGAGGTTGGGAAACTCCTGAAGGTTTGGGGGTGGAGCCTGGGAATGACAGGGGGACCTCAGCGGGGGACAATGCCACAGAGTCCGCCCTCCGAAGCATCCAGTTCTCCGGGAGAACTGTTCTCTGTAGTCTGGAGATGAGCTGTGATTTCCTGGGGATCCCCACGTCCCACCTGGAGGCCGGCATCCCTAGACCACTTATCTTTCCAGGCTGAGAGATGTTAAGATAAAAGAATTGCCGCACACAATGAGAAAGACTCACCAAGGTGAACTTTTTAAGAACTTCCAGCTTGGTGTGTAAAGACCACCAGCTAGGGTTGCAAATCTCAAGGTGGGGGCTGGTCTCCTGCTCTTCAGGGGACAGAGGTCCATTCCCCTGGAGGAAATGGCTGCTTTGGAAGGTCAGCTCCATGGTGTTATACCTTGCTGAGGTCCCTCCCCTCCCCAAACCCCGCCCTCCTCAGGCTCCACCCCTCCAAATCTCCAGGTATTTCCTGGAGCCAAAAGCCCTATTTGCTTACCTCCTAATAATTGTCAGAAATGCGGGCACTCCTGAAAAAATATACTGACCTGTGAACTCAAAAACTGAGCATAGCCCCCTTGTTTGGTATCCATTTCCCGTTAGACACTTGATATAATCTTGGGAAGATCTCCACAGAGCTATTGAGAGCTACCATAAGCCCTGCAATAATAAAGAAGAAAGAAGAAAGAAGAAGAAGAAGAAGAAGAAGAAGAAGAAGAGGAGGAGGAGGAGGAGGAGGAGGAGGAGGAGGAGGAGGAGGAGGAGGAGGAGGAGGAGGAGGAAGAAGAAGAAGAAGAAGAAGAAGAAGAAGAAGAAGAAGAAGAAGAAGAAGGAGGAGGAGGAGGAGAAGGAGGAGGAGGAGGAGAAGGAGGAGGAGGAGGAGGAGGAGGAGGAGGAGGAGGAGGAGACTGGATTTATACCCTGCCCTTCACTCAGAATCTCAGAGCAGCTTACAAACTCCTTTCCCTTCCCCTCTCCACAACAGTCACCCTGTGAGGTAGGTGGGTCGGAGAGAGTTCTTGACAGAAACTGCCCTTTCAAGAACAGCTCTTATCAGAACTACGGCTTGCCCAAGGTCATTCAGCAGCTGCAAGTGGAGAAGTGGGGAATCAAACCCAGTTCTCCCAGATTAGAGTCCATGCAGTTAACCATTACACCAAACTGAAGATTACCTCTAGGCTTCCCTTCTCACCCCCCAGGATAAGAGCATGTCTGAATGTTACATTTTATTAAATACTAGGAGTAAGGCCTGTTGTGGGAAGCAATACAATGAGCTCTAGAAGGAGGGTCCAGGTGAGTGTCCCGGCTGTGGCTGGTGGGGTGGCAGAGGGAAGGGGAAAATAGAGGGAGGCGAGCCATGTTTATTTCCTTCTGCTTAGCTATAAAGCCTGGCTGTCTCAAGTCATTTTGCTGCCCCAAGTGGGTATTATGGGAGGACGGCCTCATGGTAACAGGTCCCTCCACCCCTGACTTATGTTGATTTGGGGTTATGTAGTGGCAGCTCAGGTAGAAAAGCACCTCCTCCTTTGCCATGTCTTCTGGGTTCCAAGGGTCTGGAAAGCGGTTCCATAGCCAGTTACAGGTTTGCCAACCCTGGGATGGGAAATACCTGTAGATTTGAGGGGTAGAGCCTGGGGAGGGCAGGGTTTGGGGTATGGAGGGACCTCAGCAGGGTATAATGCCATAGAGTCCATTGCCCAAAGCAGCCATTTTCTCCAGGAGAACTGATCTTGGAGATCTCCAGGTGCTGCCTGGAGGCTGGCAATACTAAGGGGAGGGCCAGACCTGTAGATCTGAGGGGTAGAGCCTGGGGAGGGCAGGGTTTGGGGTGCGGAGGAACTTCAGCAGGGTATAATGCCATATAGTCCACTGCCTAAAGCAGCCATTGGAATAGCTGGGAAATTGTCTGTAGGAGAAATGATGTGCTGCGGCTGAGGAACACGGTGATTTCTGGGAGATCCCCAAGCCCTGCAGGGAGGTTGGCAACTCCAGTGACCGTTTAAGGGAAGATTGGGATATGTATTTTAGCTCAGGACACATTCAATGACTCCCAACAACAACAGCAAACTGTTTAGAGTGTTAGAGGCAAAGGCCAATCAAGCCACATATGCAACTGACGTCTGTGTTGCGAGTGGCTATTGGGGACAGAGGAAAAGCAACTCTATGACTCTATGATTCTATGCCTTATCTTAAATTAACAAAAAGAAAACATAACCCCTAAATAATCCACAAATAATCATAGCTAACTATATGTGCTTAGAGTAACGCCGTACATACGACATTCCTAATATTTCTAAAATGTGTTTTAAAACAATCAAGGAGGGGAAAAAATTCTGCTCAACTCGTTTTGGATGCTTTTGCATGACCAGAAAGAATTAAACGTGCAAACCGCTTTTAGAATTAGTAAATTCTGGGCAAGTTTCCTCCGTTCTTGGCTTCATGTGGAGAATGGAAAACATTCCCTCATCCAGCTGACTGCCTCTTTCACTGAGCATCCCGTGTGGATGCTGGACTGGATGGACCACTGGTCTGATCCAGCAGGGTTCTTCTTATGTTCTTAGGATGCTGGTCTAGATGGACCGCTGGTCTGATCCAGCAGGGCTCTTCTTATGTTCTTAGGATGCTGGTCTAAATGGACCCCTGGTCTGATCCAACAGGGCTCTTCTTATGTTCTTAGGATGCTGGACTAGGTGGACCACTGGTCTGATCCAGTAGGGCTCTTCTGATGTTCTTAGGATGCTGGACTGGATGGACCACTGGTCTGATCCAGCAGGGCTCTTCTTATTTTCTTAGGATGCTGGACTAGGTGGACCTCTGGTCTGATCCAGTAGGGCTCTCCTTATGTTCTTAGGATGCTGGACTAGGTAGACCACTGGTCTGATCCAGCAGGGCTCGTCTTATGTTCTTAGGATGCTGGACTAGATGGACCACTGGTCTGATCCAGCAGGGCTCTTCTTATGTTCTTAGGATGCTGAGCTAGATGGACCACTGGTCTGATCCAGCAGGGCTCTCCTTATGTTCTTAGGATGCTGGACTAGGTGGACCACTGGTCTGATCCAGTAGGGCTCTCCTTATGTTCTTAGGATGCTGGACTAGGTGGACCACTGGTCTGATCCAGCAGGGCTCTCCTTATGTTCTTTGGATGCTAGACTAGGTGGACCACTGGTCTGATCCAGTAGGGCTCTCCTTATGTTCTTAGGATGCTGGACTAGGTGGACCACTGGTCTGATCCAGCAGGGCTCTCCTTATGTTCTTAGGATGCTGGACTAGATGGACCACTGGTCTGATCCAGCAGGGCTCATCTTATGTTCTTAGGATGCTGAGCTAGATGGACCACTGGTCTGATCCAGCAGGGCTCTCCTTATGTTCTTAGGATGCTGGACTAGGTGGACCACTGGTCTGATCCAGCAGGGCTCGTCTTATGTTCTTATGCTGCTTTCAGTGCTATCCCCATGTCACCCATGCCATGTAATTCTGACCCCCAACATGTACCTCAAATGTACTGTATGAAGAGGTCCTTAGAAGCTTAATTCAAGAGCACTTAGCTTTCTCTCTCTCTCTCTCTCTTTTAGGGCAAGCTGCAAACCTGTAATGCCGGCAAAAGCTGCCTCCATGTGAGCGATAAAACTCCCTGTGCCTTACCTCCCAAGGACGTGAGGCTTAATTAATTAATCTTTCCTCAGTGCTTTGAAATCTATGGATGAAAGACATTTACAGAAGCATGGAGCGTGCATTCGTATTCCTATCGCATAAAGAGCTTGGACGCTGCACAGCGTCCGCCAGCCGTTGCGGCCTGCTGAGCCCCTGAGTCGGCCGGGGAGAGGTGCAGCCAGCCGCTTCTCTGCCTCTCCAGGGTTTTCCCCAGGGCTGGACAAAGGCACCCTTTCCCCTTTCTTCTTGGGTTTTGTGCCGTGATGAACTCTTGCATTTCAGCCATCTTTGTTGCTGGCACGCTCCATTTCTTTGCTTCTTTGGCACCGTTTTTGGTGGTGGAAAGTGCCGCCAATTCACGGCTAACCTACGGTGGCCTGGTAGGATTTTCGAGGGGGAAGGCGTTCAGAGGTGGCTTGCCATTGCCTGCCTCGGCATCATGACCTTAGTATTCCTTGGTGGTCTCCTATCCAAATACTAGCCAGGGTCAACCCCAGACCTATAGCCGGATTTTTTTTGTTAGAGGGGGCAACCAGAGGCCAGCAGCATGTACAAGGGGAGTAAATGACAGGGAGATTGGTTCCATTATACCCCATGGGGCCGTCCCCATAGGGTATAATAGAGAAGGGGGCTTTCTGGGCAGCTCTGCCACCATCTCTCCCAGGCCCATAACCAGGATTTTTTAAGTCAGGGGTCATTTAAATTTCTTAGGGGACATGGGCTAATAGAATTAAAGGAATACCCGGCTCCTTCCCTGCACCTGCTACGACTCGGGGGTGGATGGGAAGTCGGGGGGGCCTTGCCAGTAAGTCAGGGGGCCTAGCCCCAAGATGCCCCACTGTAGCTATGGGTCTGGTCTCTCCCCACCATCCCTATCCTTCTCCTTGCTCCCCTTCTTCTTTCTTTTCCCCTTCCCTCCCCTAGCCCGCAGGCTGGCTGGCTGGCTCGCACGCACACACAGCCACATGCACACCGGCTGGTTCTGTCCAAGAGCTCAGAGGCAGCTACGGAGAAGGCCCTGCTTATTAGATGGGATCTCGCTAGAATCTTTAGAACAGCCTTGTGGGTGACTATTTTATGATCTCCATATTGCCACTCTGGTTGATGAAATGCAGTCTCTCTCTCTCTCTTATTATGGGATGGTGAAATCCTCTCCTGATTGTGCACATGGCTGACCGGAATGGGTAACACCCGGTGCCATCTGTTTCTTTATCAGTGATTTCAGTGGCTGATATAGTCTACGGCAATCAGGAGTGAGGGTGTGTGTGTCCCGTCCCCCCCCGGGTAAGGTGTGAAATAATAGGAAGTGGTGTTGTTAATGTATTAATATTTTAATCATGATCTGTGAAGTGTAGTGGTTAGAGCACTGGAGGAGGAGGAGGAGGAGGAGGAGGAGAGATTGGATTTATGCCCCGCCCTTCACTACCCAAAGGAGTCTCAGAGCGGCTTACAACTCCCTTCCCTTCCCCTCCCTGCAACAGACACCCTGTGGGGCAGGTGGGGCTGAGAGAACTCTGACAGAAACTGCTCTTTTTCAAGGACAGCTGTGCCCAGAACTATGGCTTGCCCAAGGTCATCCAGCAGGTGCAAGTGGAGGAGTAGGGAATCAAACCCGGTTCTCCCAGATTAGAGTCCACATACTTAACCACTACACCAAGAAGAAGGAGGAGGAGGAGGAGGAGGAGAAGAAGAAGACGAAGAAGAAGGAGAAGGAGAAGAGGAGGAGGAGGAGGAGGAGGAGGAGGCTTTGGGTAGAGAAGTAGGGAGTCCATCCATCTCTGATTGGGTCTTCCTCTTTTCCTCCTACATTTTGCTTTTCCTGGCATTATTGTCTTTTCCAGTAACTCCCATCTTTTCATAATGTGACTAGAGTAAGATAGGTTAGTCATTTTAGCTTGTAGGGAGAGTTCATAGATATGTGCATTTATTACGCCGTCACGTCCATGGGTAGGGCTGTCAGCTCTGGGTTGGGAAAAACCTGGAAACTTGGGGAGGTGGAGCCTGGCGAGGGCAGGTTTGGGGGAAGGGGAGGGGCTTCAAAGGGGTATAACACCACGGAGTCCACCCTCCGTATCGGCCATTTTCTCCAGGTGGACTGATCTCTGTCACCCATAGATCAGTTGTGATCCCAGGAGATCTCTAGCTGCCACCTGGAGGTTGGCAACTGTATCCATGGGGTCGTTCATACACGAAGGTGTTCAGTGTTGCCTTGTGTTTGGTTTTCGCATGTTGCCTGACTAGCGATGTACTTTCCTTCTTTACTCAGGTAACCGTGTAGCAATGATTTTTAGCAGTTTTATCAAAGGCATACAGATGGTTTTGTCAGATCCTGCACTATATATCTTTCTCCGGGCTGGTCTTAGGGATTTCTGATGCCAAGGGGGAAAGGGGTGACACTTGCCCTGTATGAGGTAGGTGATAGGTTTGACACACTGACTCCATCTTTCTGTGTTAAACCTCTGAGGACGCCAGTCACAGCTGCTGGCGAAACGTCAGGTCCTACAATGCCAAGACCACGGCCAGACAACCTGGAAAATCTACAACAAATAATAGTAGGTGATAGGGTTGCCAGTTATGAGTTGGGAATATTCTGGGTATTTGGGTGGGAAGGGAGCTTATTTTGGGGAGGAGAGGGACCTCAGTAGGGTATAATCCCATCGAGTCCATCTTCCAAAGCAGCCATTTCCTCCAGGGAGAGCTTATCTCTGTTGTCTGAAGATCAGTTGTAATTCTGGGAGGTCTCCAGCCACAAGCTGGTGGTCAGGAATCTGAGCTGGGAGCTGGTTTTGGAGGCTGGTTGCCTGCACCCTTGATAGGACAGGTGTGTGTAGGGATGGGCACGAATAGAACCACAAAGCAAAATTCATCATGAATTTTGCCTCGTTTTTGGTTCACAAACCGAAGTTCATGATGGGTCTACTGTCATGAACTTCCATGAACTTTTAAAGCAGTTCATGGCAGTTCATGGATAGAGCAGAAAGCAATGGTTTAAAGGGATTGAGTCAGCGGTTTAAAGGGACTCTGGGTCCCTTTAAACTCCTGTGTTCTGGTCCTTTGCAGTCCCTTTCAACAGGGTTTGTGAGGCCATGAACCACAAACCGGTTAGGTTCACAAACAAACTTACTGGTTCAATTTGGTTCATAGTTCAGTTTGCAGTTCGGCCATGAACATATACAAACTGCATTTTCCCAGTTCGTGCCCATCCCTAGGTGTGAGTGGTGGTGACGGGACCCTGATTTTTTCCTTCTTTTTTCCCCTTCTGTCTGGGAGAGAAGGTTGTGGGAAATTGGGCCCCCCAGCATGGGGTCTGGGGCAGCTACCCTTTGGTCCATTGGCTAAGACTGCCCCTGGTTATTCTTATGATGGTAAACCAATAACTGAACAGTAACCAAACAAATGAGTTCTCCTTTTAACTACTGCTGCGGTGGCTCAAGTGGTTAAGACGCTGAACTGCAGGCTGTGGAAGGTCAGTAGTTCAGCAGTTAGAGACCCGGGTGCCGCAAGATGGAGTGAGCTCCCGTCTCTAGTTCCAGCTCCTGCCAACCTAGCAGTTCGAAAGCAAGAAATTGCAAGTAGATAAATAGGTACCACTTCGGTGGGAAGGTAACAGCGTTCCGTGCGCCTTGGTGTTTAGTCATGCCGGCCACATGACCACGGAAGCGTCTTCGGACAGCGCTGGCTCTTCGGCTTTGAAATGGAGATGAGCACCGCAACCCTAGAGTCGGATTCAACTGGCTTTCGATCAAGGGAACCTTTACCTTTAAGATAACAATGAACAGCCAGCAATAATGCTGTATCCAGGGCTATTTTGGGGCAGGAACGCACAGGAACAGAGTTCTGGCTGCCTCCCGAGTTGGCCACACCCAGCAGGAGCTCATTAGCATAATAGGCCACACCCAACAGCAGAAACTCATTAGGATTGGCTACATCAGGGGTGTGTGCCCTAACATGCAAAGGAGTTCCGGCTCCAAAAAAAAGCCCTGGGTTTTGACAACAAACAAGGTAAACAGAATAAGAAACAAAAGGTAGGTGTGGCTGGATGAGCACTCTTCTGGTAACATGGGGCGTGTGGCTAATATGCGAATGAGCTGTGCTGTCAGGGGTGTGGCCTAATATGCTAAGGAGTTTCTGCTGTTGGGTGTGGCCTGTTATGCTAATGAGTTCCTGCTGGGCTTTTTCTACAAAAAAAGCCCTGGCTGTATCCATTGCATAGCCACAGATAAACATATGGAGCAGAAGTCCATCAGTGGCTATTAGCCACAGGGTATAGATGGGAACTCTCAGTCTGGGGCAGGTGATGCACTCTGTTCTTGGTGCTGGAGGGGGCAGCAGTGGGAGGGCTTCTAGTCTCCTGGCCCCACTGCTGGACCTCCTGATGGCACCTGGTATTTTTGGCCACTGTGTGACAGAGTGTTGGACTAGATGGGCCATTGGCCTGATTCAACATTGGCTTCTCTTAAGAACATAAGAACATAAGAGAAGCCAATGTTGGATCAGGCCAATGGCCCATCTAGTCCAACACTCTGTCACACAGCGGCCAAAATATACCAGGTGCCATCAGGAGGTCCAGCAGTGGGGCCAGGGCACCAGAAGCCCTCCCATTGCTGCCCCCTCCAGCACCAAGAATAGAGTGCATCACCTGCCCCAGACTGAGAGTTCCCATCTATACCCTGTGGCTAATAGCCACTGGTGGACTTCTGCTCCATATGTTTATCTAATTTCCTCTTGAAACTGTCCATGCTTGCAGCTGCCACGACCTCCTGTGGCAGTGAATTCCATATGTTAATCACTCTTTGGGTGAAGAAGTATTTCCTTTTATCTGTTCTAACCCGACTGCTCAGCAATTTCATAGAGTGCCCACGAGTTCTTGTATTGTGAGAAAGGGAGAAAAGTACTTCTTTCTCAACCTGCTCAATCCCATTCATAATCTTATAAACCTCGATCATGTCACCTCTCAGCCGTCGTTTCTCCAAGCTAAAGAGCCCCAAGCATTTTAACCTTTCCCTCTAAGCTGTGGAGTCTGAGCAAAAATTCTACTTTGTGAGCTGCTGGCATTAAAGTCGTGAGCCAGCAAAAATGTTGTTATGTTCACAGTGATCCCACAGATACACATACCGGCCAGGATTAGTCAAATGTCTTGAGCAAGATGAAGCACCACATGCCAAAGAAATGATATTACAGTCTTCACCGAAATGCCTGTCCTCATTAAAGAGCAGCACGGATTGCAGCAGGAAACACGTGTGGAGGAATGTATGTTACAAAATACTTAAGTCATCCAGGAACATCTGTCCTGCAACATTTAATATTGCCTATAAAGCAACACATATATTAAACATGTGGGAAAGACACAGCAAAGAGGGATGGCTGTGAAGATATGCCTTGCAAGTTGCCGAGAACTGAGCCCAGCGAGAAGACTGAAGGATCAGAACACAAGTGGGCTAAAATATGTCGTCGAAGGCTTTCACGGCCGGAGTTCATTAGTTGCTGTAGATTTTCCAGGTTATCTGGCCATGGTCTTGGCATTGTAGGGCCTGGCGTTTCGCTAGTAGCTGTGATTGGCACCCTCAGAGGTATAACACAGAAAGATGGAGTACTCTCTGTGTCAAGAGT
Organism: Gekko gecko; assembly: GCA_029375565.1. Taxonomy (NCBI): domain Eukaryota; kingdom Metazoa; phylum Chordata; class Lepidosauria; order Squamata; family Gekkonidae; genus Gekko; species Gekko gecko. The sequence goes on from JAPDNY010000005.1 coordinate 21,673,975, forward strand.
ACATATGGCCAGTGTTCCCTCTAAGCTGAGTTAGTGTGAGCTAGCTCACAGTTTTTTAGCGTCCGGCTCACATTTTTTTGTCTTGGCTCAGGAAGGAGGGCTCCGGGGCAAATTAATTAATGCAGTAGGCAAATTGCTGGCTAACAACTTTAATGCCAGCAGCTCACAAAGTAGAATTTTTGCTCACAGGACTCTACAGCTTAGAGGGAACGTTGCATATGGCTGCCGTCACACCGACTAAATATGCACGTGACTTTCATTTTTAGAGGCCTCACTAACATCTTTGTCTTGTGTCTATAGATCTTGCTGTTTGAGTAATCTTGGCCCCGGTCATACGGACCAGAAAACACGGAGGAGAGGCATGGCAGTTTGCCCTGGAGCTAAATAAGGCGTGGTAGCCCAATCACAGGGGCCACCCGGTTGCCACGCTGCAGCTCTGCACCCCAATCACACCGCGCTGCGGCAGCGCGGCAAAAAAGCAGCACAACAGACCACGCAAGTGCAAAGTCTTGCGAAGTGCGCATGCGCCATTGGGGGGGTGGGCCGCTGTTGGTGTCTTGTGTGTGCGCATGCGCTGTTCAGCATTGGTGCGCATCCCATGGAAACTTACAACATCCGGACACCCCAGGGACATGGGCGGGCGTCGGAAGCCGCGGGATACTGGCGCTCCCACGATCAGACACCAGCCTTTGCCCCGGGGTTTCCGGAAACTAGTACTTTGGACCTACTAGTTTTTTACTCCATGTTTTCCACAGGAAGCCACGGGTTGGCCACGGGAGCACTACGCCTCCCAGATGTGCTCGTATGATCGCGCACGGAAAGTCCGCAGGGCTCCCGTGCCTTCGGCGGGGCAAATGCTCAGTGTGAACGGGACCATAGTCATTTTTGCTAAACTGTAAGTTTTAAAAAAATATATTTGATTATCCATATTCTATTTTCTTTTTTCCTTTTTTCTACAGCCCTTCTTTTCTTGGTCCAGTACCCACTGATTGGTTATCTTATTGTAATATGTATTATTGTTACGTGTACCTCAATGTTCTTTGACCTCTGAAGAAGGCCCCAATAGGGCGAAAATGTGTCAGGTCATCTGTATTGGCCCTTGCATCTAGGCCACTAATACTTTTTAACGAGGCTTTCATTGGGCCCTTATATGTTTTTAACGGTCTTTCTAATAAATACATATATTTTTGTATATAACAAATATACACCAGGTCTGTAATACTGGCCCTTTATCAAGACTTCTCTCTTACCCTTGTGGTTCTTGATTCCAATTTTTGGGTCAAGTTTCTTTTCCACTCTCCGTGTCTTATTTTATAGAGATCTGTTCCCCTGGAGAAAATGGCTGCTTTGGAAGGTCGACTCTATGGCATTGTACCCCACTGAAGTCCCTGTCCTCCCCAGGCTCCACCAATCCCCAAATCTCCAGGGAGTTACCCAGCTTTGATCTGGCAACGCTACCCAACCATTTCCCACCCAATGGCCAGGGGGAACCTGGGGAACCTATTTGAGCTTGCGACAAACTTTGGAATTCTGATGCAAGCGCAACCATGAAATGGCTGCCGCGGGAGGGAGGGAGGTTATTCATAAATCTTTTCAATATAGCTGCCATTCCCAGGTCCTGGTGGGGGTCCCCCCGATTTTATGTATTTATTTGTTTGTCTTTTTGTCTCAATTTATATTCCGTCCTCCCCACAAGCGGGCTCAGGGCGGATCGTGAAACAGACCAAGGCATCGTAAAAATACAATCCATTATAAAATATAAAAACTATTAAAACAGTATAAAACAACATATAGAATCATGGAATGTTAGAGTTGGAAGGGACCTTGCAGGTCATCTAGTCCAACCCCCTGCACTCTGCAGGAGTGTAGCCAAAAGATAGCCCTACAACACACCCAAAAGATGGTCATCCAGCCTCCGCTTGAAAATGTCCAGTGAAAGAGCATCCACCACCTCCCAAGGCAGTCTGTTCCACTGCTCGACCACTCTTACAGTCAGGAAGTTTCTCCTGATATCTAGCCAGTAACGACTCCCTCGTAATTTCCACCCATTAGATCTAGTCTTGCAATCCGGAGCAAGAGAGAATAGAGCTGCTCCATCTTCTACACGACAGCCCTTCAAATACTTGAAGACTGCCATCACGTCCCTTCTAAGTCTTCTTAAACATTCTTCGTATATTAAAACAGGTTACACTATTCATACACAGATTTCAAGCTGGTGCCAGTTTGGTGTGGTGGTGAAGTGCGCGGACTCTAATCTGGGAGAACCGGGTTTGATTCCCCCACTCCTCCACTTGCGCCTGCTGATGTGACCTTGGGTCAGTCACAAGCTCTGGCGCAGCTGTTCTCTCAAGGACAGTTTCTGTCAGAAGTTCTCTCAGCCCCACCGACCTCACAGGGTGTCTGTTGTGGGGAGGGGAAGGGAAAGGAGTTTGTAAGCCGCTCTGAGACGCCTTTGGGCAGTGAAGGGCGGGGTATAAATCCAATCCCTTCTTCTTCTTCTTATCTTAGAATCATAGAGTTGGAAGGGATCTCCGTGGTCATCTAGTCCAACCCTCTGCACAATGCAGGAAATTCACAAATACCCCCGATGACTACTGTTCCACACCCAGAAGATGGCAAAAAACCTCCAGGATCACTGGCCAAACTGGCCTGGCGTGCTTCCTGACCCCAAAGTGGTGATTAGCAATCCCTGGGCGTGTAAGAAAGGGCCACGAGAACTAAGCACTGAGGCAACCCTTCCTGCCCTCCCTCTCAGGATCTTTTTAATCTGAGCCACATAAAGGTGGTAAACTTCAGCAGGGGTGGAAGCAAGATTTTATTGGATGCCCACTGCCACAGCCAAAGGCCCGGTGGAACAGGAGTTCAGCCTACCACCAGCCACCTGCATGGCCGGCTCGCCCACTAGGTGAGCTAGGTGCTCGCCTAGGGCGCCCCGGCTGCAGGGGCACCAAACCACGCCCCGGCCCCTCCCGGGAAAAGTCCCCCCCGCTGCTCCCACCACCTCCCCGAGCGCCCCACCGGGGCTCAGGAGGCGGCAGCGGAGCTTGCCCGCCCTCTACCCAAAGCCGGCTTCTCTTGTCCCCCCCACGGCCCTCCCAAACCCAGCGCCGCCGCTGGGAGGGAAGGGGCGGGCGTTCCAAGCCCTCCCGTTCCCGGCTCTCCCCGGGCGCCTCACAGCTGCGAGGGGTCTGGCCTGGCTGGCAGGGAAAACCATGTCCCCGAACAGCCATGTTCTGGCACGATGAGAGGACCTGGTATCCCAACTTTTCATAAGTGTAGCATTAGCTTCTCTATGTTCCAGCAGAACCTCCGTTTAACAGGAGGCCTTTTCAAATGACCATACCGTGCTGTGGCGGCAGCCGCTGCTGAAACAACTTATTAAAAAAAAAGTTTGCTATACGATGTGTCTTAAAGATTTTGATGTTATCGTTCCTTGTCTGTGCAACGTCCTGGTTATGTCTGCTAAAATATACGATTTGTATAGCCTTTTAAAATCCAATTTAAAAAAAAGTTTACTTAAAAAAATCCTCACAGCCAATAAAGTCTCCGGTTGGCCGATCAGAAACCCTGATGGGCAAGAGGCCTACCGACACGACTGCCCACCTGAATATCGTGGCACCTTTATCGTGGCACAGCCTCAGGGGTGTCCAGTTCGACACCCTGCCCACCGAACAGGTTGAAGGAAGGCAGCTTTGTCTGGAGGAACGGGGTGGCCAGCTCTGGGTTGGAGATTTAGGGGGGTGGAGCCTCAGGAGGGCAGGGTCTGGTGTAGTGTTTAAGTGCACAGACTCTAATCTGGGAGACCCAGGTTTGATTCCCCACTCCTCCACTTGTGGCGGCTGGATGACCTTGGGCAAGCCACAGTTCTCTCAGAGCTGTTCTCTCAAGAGCAGTTTCTGTCAGAGCTCTCTCAGCCCCACCTACCTCACAGGGTGTCTGTTGTGGGAAGGGGAAGGGAAAGGAGATTAAGAACATAAGAGAAGCCAATGTCGGATCAGGCCAATGGCCCATGTAGTCCAACTCTCTGTCACACCGTGGCCAGGTGCCATCAGGAGGTCTAGCAGTGGGGCTAGAACACTAGAAGCCCTCCCATTGTTGCCCCCCCCAAACACCAAGAATACAGAGCATCACCTGCCCCAGCCTGAGAGTTCCTATCTATACCTTGTGGCTAATAGCCACTGATGGACTTCTGCTCCATATGCTTACCAGTGTTGCAACTAAGCTGAGTTAGTGTGAGCTAGCTCAGAGTTTTTAGAAGAAGAAGAAGAAGAAGAAGAAGAAGAAGAAGAAGAAGAAGAAGAAGAAGAAGAAGAAGAAGAAGAAGAAGAAGAAGAAGAAGAAGAAGAAGAAGAAGAAGAAGAGGAGGAGGAGGAGGAGGAGGAGGAGGAGGAGGAGGAGGAGGAGGAGGAGGAGGAGGAGGAGGAGGAGGAGGAGTTTGGATTTATACCCCGCCCTTCACTGCCCAAAGGCGTCTCAGAGCGACTTACAAACTCCTTTCCCTTCCCCTCCCCACAACAGACACCTCCAGAGCAAACTAATTTATGCAGCCCCCAAATCGCTCGCTCACATCTTTAATGCCAGTAACTCACAGAGTAGAATTTTTGTTCACAAGACTCCACACCTTAGAAGGATCATTGACGCTTACCTAATACCCACTTGAAGCCGTCGATGCTTGTAGCCGCCACCACCTCCTGTGGCAGTGAATTCCATATGTGAATCGCTCTTTGGATCATAAGAACATAAGAACATAAGAGGAGCCAATGTTGAATCAGGCCAATGGCCCATCTAGTCCAACACTCTGTCACACAGCGGCCAAAATATACCAGGTGCCATCAGGAGGTCCAGCAGTGGGGCCAGGACACTAGAAGCCCTCCCACTCCTGCCCCCCCAGCACCAAGAATAGAGTGCATCACCTGCCCCAGAATGAGAGTTCCCATCTATACCCTTTGGCTAATAGCCACTGATGGACTTCTGCTCCATATGTTTATCCAATTCCCTCTTGAAACTGTCCATGTATGTAGCTGCCACCACCTCCTGTGGCAGTGAATTCCATATGTTAATCACTCTTTGGGTGAAGAAGTATTTCCTTTTATCTGTTCTAACCCGACTGCTCAGCAATTTCATGGAGTGCCCACAAGTTCTTGTCTTGTGAGAAAGGGAGAAAAGTACTTCTTTCTCAACCTGCTCAATTCCATTCATAATCTTATAAACCTCGATCATGTCACCCCTCAGCCGTCGTTTCTCCAATCTAAAGAGCCCCAAGCATTTTAACCTTTCTTCATAGGGAAGGTGTTCCAACCCTTTTATCATTCTAGTTGCCCTTCTCTGCACTTTTTCCAATGCTATAATATCCTTTTTGAGATGTGGTGACCAGAACCCTTCAGGCAGGATGAAGAAGGACTTCCTTTTATCTGTTCTAACCCGACTGCTCAGCAACTTCATGGAGTGCCCACCAGTTCTTATCTTGTGAGAAAGGGAGAAAAGGACTTCTTTCTCCGCCTGCTCTATCCCATGCATAATCTTATAAACTTCGATTATGTCACCCCTCAGCCGCCGTTTCTCCAAGCTAAAGAGCCCCAAGCGCTTTAACCTTTCTTCATAGGGAAAGTGTTCCAAACCTTTTATCATTCTAGTTGCCCTTCTCTGCACTTTCCCCAAAGCTATAATATCTTTTTTGAGGTGTGGTGCCGAGAACTGGTTGTAAACTGCTCTGAGATTCCTTCAGGTAGTGAAGGGCCGGGTATAAATCCAATCTCCTCCTCCTCCTCCTCCTCCTCCTCCTCCTCCTCCTCTTCTTCTTCTTCTTCTTCTTCTTCTTCTTCTTCTTCTTCTTCGGAAGGGGAGGCACCTCTGCAGGGTAGAATGCCAACAGAGTCTGCCCTCCAAAGCAGCCATTTTCTCCTGGGGAACTGATCTCTGTAGTCTGGAGATTGGTTGTAATAGGAGGAGATCTCCAGGTGCCACCTGGAGGGTGACAACCCTGTGGCGGAAGGCTTTACATTTTGCCGAGCGGCGCAGTAGAATCCGAGCCAGTGCTCATGAAATGCGCCAAATGCAAAACGTGCCATATAAATATGAAATATTACCAAATGGAGGATGGTTAGGCCATTCCAGGTGCACAGCTGGGAAGCCAAGAAAAAAAAAGAGCAATGGGTAATGAATGTTTTGGTTTCCTTTCAGTTTCCTCGCAATTAGACCTCTTAATTGAAACCACTTTTGGAAAGCACAGGACCGCTGTCATTCCACACTATTAAAACGCAGGTGTCCCGCATAGGCAGGAAACTGGTGAGGAAACACGCATTTCCACCACTCCACCTTTCCAATTTGTACGCCAAAACACAATGCCAGAATTCCCAAAATCTGGACCCTTTATTGGGGTATGATGCATTTCCTTTCAGGGCCCTTTCCCAATCGCTCCTAGCAACCAATTTGCCTTTCGCACAGTGACAGGATTCTTATATTTTCAACAACAACAAAAAAAAAATGGGGGGACATTATAACCTTCCAGGACATTCAGTTGCTGACCTAAGAGTAGCAATCCTCTTGCAAAGGGATTTCAAAGGGAGATTAGAAAGAGAGACTGCTGAACTACAAATGATAATGAAGCTTAAGACAATGCGTCCTCCTGGACTGAATTGAGACCTGGGTTTCCTGTCTCGTTCCCAAGGCTGATTCCTCCATGCTTACTACCCCTCTGCAAGTCACCCCAGGATGCTGGACAAGATGGACTATCGGCCTGATCCAGCTGGGCTCTTCTTATGTTCTTACCCTGTGCTTTATCCCCAAAGGGGACTCAGACAGCTGGCACAAATCCAACCATATAAAGCAATGCAAATGTAGCTTGAGCCTTGAAAGAATATCATTTAAATAAAAAAGAAAGAAAGAAATGTAGGTGGGCATTTGGTGCGGGGCAATAGGTCATTTTTGCCCTGATCTGGAAAGCCCAAGGCTCGCCAGATCTCGTCAGATCTTGGAAGCTAAGCAGGGTCGGCCATGGTTATTACTTGAATGGGAGACCACTGAGGAAGCCCAGGGTTGCTACCCAGAGGCAGGCAACCTCTGTTTGTCTCTTGCCTTGTAATACAGAGTTGTCATTCCCTCTAAGCTGAGTGAGTGTGAGCTAGCTCACAGTTTTTAGCCTCTGGCTCACACATTTTCATCTTAGCTCAGGAAGGGACGGCGCCAGAGAAAACTGATTCATGCAGCGGCCAAGTCACTCGCTCACGACTTTAATGCTAGGAGTTCCCAAAGTAGAACTTTTGCTCACAGGACTCCATAATGTAGAGGAAGCATTGGTCACCATAACTAGGCTGTGACTTGATGCAGGGGGAAAGGTCCCTTATTGGACTTTTTGTTTTCTTTTTTCTGACTCCAGGTATCACAATATACTGTTTGATGTTTTATTGTGGGTATTTCATCGTTTTTATCATGTTGGGTTTTTAAAAGCAGTTTTGATTTCTCTTTTTTGGGGGGAAGCATGGGTTCTAAATTCTTATTTTTTAAAAAAATGATTGATTTTAATCTTACCAGCAGGGCTCTTTTTGGGCAGGAACGCACAGGAACAGAGTTCCGGCTGGCTCCTGAGTTGGCCACGCCCAGCAGCAACTCATTAACATAATAGGCCACACTCAACAGCAGAAATTCATTAGGATTGGCTACATGAGGGCTGTATGGCCTAACATGCAAAGGAGTTCCTGCTCCAAAAAAAGCCCTGGGTTTTGACAACAAACAAGGTAAACAGAATAAGAAGCAAAAGGTGGGTGGGGCTGGATGACCACACTTCTGGTAACATGGGGTGTGTGGCCTAATATGCTAATGAACTGTGCTGTCAGGGGTGTGGCCTAATATGCTAATGAGTTCCTGCTGGGCTTTTTCTATAAAAAAAGGCCTGCTTACCTGCATGGTGGCATCAGGCTGCGAGTTTCCCCCTGGGTCACCAACAGGGGATGGGGGGGGGGGAGTTGGGTTACCAGCTCTGGGTTGGGAAACTCCTAGAGATTTGGGGATGGAGCCTGGGGAGGCAGTCGCAGGCCAGCCACGGGAAAAGGTTTCCAAGCTTTCTTTTTCTTTTCCTTTTTTTAAAAAATATATCATTTTTCTTAAGAAACGGTAGGTACAATTAACATTCAAATGAACCGATGAACGACGAGCATAACACATAACACAAAAAACAACAAACAAAGCTGCATCCATTCAGCAGTCCTTAAAAAGATGTCAATCATTCATCTGCCATTACCGAGCTGAAATTAGCCAAAATATCAGGGGTCTAAAAGTCCTTTATGCCTGAGTCCAGGGCTGGCTCCAGGTGTCTGGGTACCCTAGGCAGGAAGGATCCAGTGGGGATGCCAACCTCCCAGTGGGGCCTGGAGACTGGGGGGTGGCGGCAGAGTGCTGGCTTTCCTGGAGGCTCTGCGGCTGTGGGGAAGCCAGGGAAGGGGGCGGGGGTCTAGCCACCGCCCCCTCCCTCCCAGCGCCGGCTTTCCTGGAGGCTCCGTGGCTGCAGGGACCCACAGGAAAGCCGGGAAGGGGGCGAGGGGTCTAGCGGCGGCGGGCGCCCGGTTAGGGCAGCGGGGGGTGCTTTTCGGGGGGGGAGTGGGGCGCCATTTGGTGCCCCTGAGGCCGGCACGCCCTAGGCGAGCACCTAGTTTGCCCAATGGGTGATTCGCCCGTGCCTGAGTCTCCATTTCAGGAACGGGGACTATTTAGTCATTGCATACGACTCATTGACCTGCGACTCTGAGACTTGGATGCTGAGACTTTCTCTATAATAAAGGGATCCCACAGTTTTGTGCACCAGAGCTGAATCGTGGGGGGACCCTCTTCTTCCCACTTTGTTGCTATTACGTTCTTTGCTGCCGTGACCATTGTCACCATCAAATCTTTTTTTTTTTCTAATTTAGAAGCTTTGAGGGTTTCCCATAAATTCAATAGGATCATTTCTGGTTTCAGCGGGACGGCGACATTTGCTATCTGGGTGATTTCTGAGATTATTTGCTCCCAGAACGACTTGATTATTTTACACGACCACCAATTTTGGCCGCAGGGCTTCCAGCAATTGGAAGACGTAGATGAAGTACAGTGGAATAGCTTGGCTGGCGTTAAATACCACCTGGACATAACTTTATATGTTTGAAATTGTAATGGAATCACTTTAGCTTTCTAATAGACTAGGAGCGCCCCTCCTCCCTCTGGCGCTTTCCCGCCAAAATGCTCACATGACCAGGAGGAGGGGCGCTACTCCCTCAGTTTTCTCCATGCCACTGCCAGAGATCCCTAGAAAACCAAAATTTCAGAGAGTCCACCCTCCAAAGCATCCATTTTCTCCTGGGGGACTGATCTCTGTAGTCTGGAGATGAGTTATAATTCTGGGGAATCTCCAGGCCCCACCTGGAGGCTGGCATCCCTAGGTATCACATAAGGTGCCAACATTTCAGGCAGGGCTGGTTCCAGACAGGGAATAAAGAAATCCTAGGCTGTGGTCACATGGGAAGCTTATCGTGATTTGTTCCCGCTGTACATTTGATTGGGGGGGGGTTTGCGGGTTAGGATGATCACACATCCCTCCCTGAATTACTTATATTGCATGACAAGGCTCCAGGCACTGTCCAGATAGCTGCACTGCCCAAGCAGCAGTACAGCATGATTTGTTTTTTTTAAAAAAAAATCTTTGCACATGTGCATATGCACATGGCCAAAACACCGCTCCCGCTTGAACGAGCTGTACTCCCTTGTTTTTGCTGTGTTCCCCCCCTCCCGAATAGCGAACAAAATGAACCAGCGACGTACAACATATATAGATGTTCCGATGTCTATATATGCACGCTTGAACGTTCATGCATATTCAGCGCAGGATTGCTCATGCGCACAATGGCGGAAGCTGGGGGTGGGGAATTCAGCACGAGAAGGAAATTGAGATGACCCAATCGCAATCATAGCGAGAGATGGCTGTCCAGATTGGCGAAATTGTGGATTCACACGAAGCTCTTCCACCAGGCTTTCGATTAGTGTGCCGCCTCCCAATATTATGGCCCTGGCTCCAATACCAGCCCCCAATACCAACACCAACTTAATAACCAACAGCCTGGCAAGAACCCAGACTATGGTGATAGTTGACCATCTGGATACCGCGAGATTGCCACCATCACTTATTAGCACGTATGTTTACTAGCACCTATGATGGTGGCTCAACTGGTTAAGACACTGAACTGCAGGCTGGAAGGTCAGTAGTTCGGCAGTTCGAGACCCGAGTGCCGCATGATGGACTGAGCTCCCGTTTCTGGCCCCAGATAAATAGGTAGATTGCAAGTAGATAAATAGGTACCACTTCTGTAGGAAGGTAACAGCATTCCGTGCACCTCGGTGTCTAGTCATGCTGGCCACAGTGACCACAGAAACGTCTTCAGACAGCGCTGGCTCTTTGGCTTGGAAATGGAGATGAGCACCGCAACCCTAGAGTTGGATTCGGCTGGCTTTCGAGCAAGGGAAACCTTTACCTATGATTTTATATGTTGTGGTTTTATTTAAATTCTGTCATTTAACATATCCTGCTGTATATGTGTGTGTGTCTGTGTGTGTGTGCGTGTATATATATATATATATTAAGAGAACATAAGAGAAGCCAATGTTGAATCAGGCCAATGGCCCATCTAGTCCAACACTCTGTCACACAGCAGCCAAAATATACCAGGTGCCATCAGGAGGTCCAGCAGTGGGGCCAGGACTCTAGAAGCCCTCCCACTGCTGCCCCCTCCAGCACCAAGAATAGAGTGCATCACCTGCCCCAGACTGAGAGTTCCCATCTATACCCTGTGGCTAATAGCCACCGATGGACTTCTGCTCCATATGTTTATCTAATTCCCTCTTGAAACTGTCCATGCTTGTAGCCGCCACCACCTCCTGTGGCAGTGAAATCCATATGTTAATCACTCTTTGGGTGAAGAAGTATTTCCTTTTATCTGTTCTAACCCGACTGCTCAGCAATTTCATGGAGTGCCCATGAGTTCTTGTATTGTGAGAAAGGGAGAAAAGTACTTCTTTCTCAACCTGCTCAATCCCATTCATAATCTTATAAACCTCGATCATGTCACCCCTCAGCCATCGTTTCTCCAAGCTGAAGAGCCCCAAGCATTTTAACCTTTCTTCATAGGGAAGGTGTTCCAACCCTTTTATCATTCTAGTTGCCCTTCTCTGCACTTTTTCCAATGCTATAATATCCTTTTTGAGATGTGATGACCAGAACTGTACACAGTATTCCAAATGTACAGTTATTTTGTGTTATTCTGTAAGCTGCCCTGAGCCTGCCTTGGCAGGGAGGGCAGGATACAAATTAAACAAACAAATAAATAAATATACAGAAAGTACTTGATTTTCCAGGTGTCGGAAAACTCAGTGGGAAACCGGAAGGACTGCGAGAGTGAGCCCACTTCGATACGGTAGACAGATGCGGCCGCCTGATCAGCAATTTTAAATGCGATAGAAAACAGGGGTGACACCTGATCAAAATGACCATGCGGCCTTTGTTTGCTGAAGGGCCTGTATTCGGGCATCACAGCAGTTGGGAACTTGTTCGAACCGCGCGCTTTTGTGTTGAACTCCTTCCTCAAAGGCAAGAGGGAAGGAGAGGAGCGAACAAGTACAGCATATATAACGTGGGAAGGCTGCTTGACGAAAGATGTACTTTGGAATCATTCAAAGAAATCTCGAAATATCCTCTATCTTAAAAAAAAAATTGACAAAAGAAAACGGGCAGGCTTATAGGGAGACGAATCAAGGAGCGGAGGAGTTGGAAAGCTGTTCTATCAATCCCTCAGCGAGCAAAGTTGCCGGCGTCTCCGTCTGCCCCAAGATTAAATGTGATTAAGCACTTACGGCTTGTTACAGAGGGAAGAAACACACACACATGGAAAGACAGAGCAGAAAAGTGGCAAGTTCTTAGCCATCCTTCTTAAAATAATGGGCCATTGTGTTGGGGCTTAAAGAGGCATTGGAGAAAGATTTGGTGGCGAATTAAGCTTATTTGTTATTCTTTCGGGAGAGGTAGAGGGGAGGGGAAGGCAAAGCCGTTCATCAACATTGTCTTAGGAGATAATGGCTGGGAGATAAGAGCATCTGTGGGTCAATGGGGAAAGCAGGGGCAAATATCTCGCTTGATTGGCATTCCTCGAAAGATATTTTTTAAAGCCGATTTAATGTCACCGTCTTTGCTTTCCTTCCCACTTTGCATGGAGTGTGGTTAACGGGGGAGAAGGCCGACTCCTCAACGTGCGAGTTGTACAACCTTGCGCCTTCAAGATCCAGAGTGATGCCGTGGTTACAGTGTCCAGAAAGGCTACGATCTAGACTACAATCTCCACTTGCCGCAAAAGCTGGCCGGGTGACTGTGATCTAGCCCCTCTCACTCAGGGAAACCTGCCTTGGCGCTTTCCCACCTACTAAATAATGCATTTTCAATCCACATCCAATACACTTTGCAACTGGTACCGATTTCCCATGAGCTACTTCTCCATCCTCGCACTTCCCTTTCCCCCAATTACACTAGTCCATTTCCCACTATGCGGACATCCCTTCAAATACTTCAAGAGAGCCATCCTGTCCCCCCTCAACCTCCTCTTCTCCAGACTGAACATTCCCAAGTCCCAAGTCCCTCAGCCTTTCCTGCCCTCCTCCAAGGGACAGTCCCTCAAATACTTCAAGAGAGCCATCCTGTCCCCCCTCAACCTCCTCTTCTTCGGACTGAACACTCCCAAGTCCCTCAGCCTTTCCTGCCCTCCTCCAAGGGACAGCCCTTCAGATACTCCAAGAGAGCCATCCTGTCCCCCCTCAACCTCCTTTTCTCCAGACTGAACCTTCCCAAGTCCCTCAGCCTTTCCTGCCCTCCTCCAAGGGACAGCCCTTCAGATACTCCAAGAGAGCCATCCTGTCCCCCCTCAACCTCCTCTTCTCCAGACTGAACCTTCCCAAGTCCCTCAGCCTTTCCTGCCCTCCTCCAAGGGATAGCCCTTCAGATACTTCAAGAGAGCCATCCTGTCCCCCCTCAACCTCCTCTTCTTTGGATTGAACCTTCCCAAGTCCCTCAGCCTTTCCTCAGAGGGCTGGGTCTCCGGGGCCCCTGATCATCTTCATCATTTCCTTCCACGCCCGCTCCATTCTGTCGAGGCCCATTTTGAAGTGAGGCCTCCAGAACTTCACGCAGCGCTCCAGTTTGCACATCCCCAAAGGACTTGGAGTCCTTATGTCCAAGGGAAGAAATGGAGAGGGAAAGAATAAATTTAGTGAACAGCCAAAGTACATTTAATGGAGAGGAGAAGAACAGATGCCTCGAGTGCCAGCTGGAATTCCAGAAGATGGAGCAAGAGGGGGAAGCAATGAAAAGAAAAGAGGAGGAGGAGGGGGGGGGCGTTCTTTTGCAGCCAGGGTTAGACAAGCTGGCCCAGGAGCGAGCGTCAGGCATGTTAAACCAGGCTGCCTCCAGTCGAAGCCAGGATTCCAGTCCCGGCGATCCCCACCTCCAAAGAAAACACAGTTAATTTCCTTCGTTGAGAACGAAGCTGGCTATTCACATCAAGCATGGCTCATTGCGTAGAAGTGGTCTCTGCATTAAGAATGAGCAGAGAGACTGTGTGGCTGAGTGGTCAGGGTGTCGAGTGTGAGCTGGGAGAACCAGGTTCGAATCCCCACTCTGCCATAGAACATAAGAGAAGCCAATGTTGGGTCAGGCCAATGGCCCATCCAGTCCAACACTCTGTCACATGGTGGCCAGAAATACCAGGTGCCCTCAGGAGGTCCAGCAGTGGGGCCAGGACACTAGAAGCCCTCCCACTGTTGCCCCCCCCAAGCACCAACAATACAGAGCATCACTTGCTCCAGAGTCCCTATCTATTGTTGTTGTTGTTGTTCAGTCGCACAGTCGAGTCCGACTCTTCGCGACCCCATGGACCAGATCACGCCAGGCCCTCCTGTCTTCTGCTGTCCGCTGAAGTCTGCTCAATTTCATGTTCATTGCATCAATGACACTATCTAACCATCTCATCCTTTGCCGTCCCCTTCTTCTTTGACCTTCAGTCTTCCCTAGCATCAGGGTCTTCTCCAGTGAATGCTCCCTTCTCATTTGGTGGCCAAAGTATTTGAGCTTCAACTTCAGGATCTGGCCTTCCAGGGAACAGTCAGGGTTGATTTCTTTTAGGATTGACTGATTTGATCTCCTTGCAATCCAAGGGACTCTCAAGAGTCTTCTCAAGCACCATAGTTCAAAAGAATCTATTCTTCGTCGCTCGGCCTATCTATACCTTGTGGCTAATAGCCACTGATGGACCTCTGCTCCATATGTTTCTCCAATTCCCTCTTGAAACCGTCTGTGCCTGTAGCTGCCACCACCTCCTGTGGCAGTGAATTCCATGTGTTAATCACTCTTTGGGTGAAGAAGCAATTTCATGGAGTGCCCATGAGTCCTTGTATTGTGAGAAAGGGAGAAAAGGACTTCTTTCTCTGCCTGCTCTCTCCCATGCATAATCTTGTAAATCTCGATCATGTCACCCCTCAGCTGTCGTTTCTCCAAGCTAAAGAGCCCCAAGCGCTTTAACCTTTCTTCATAGGGAAAGTTCTTCAACCCTTTTATCATTCTATTTGCCCTTTTCTGCTATAATACCCTTTTTGAGGTGTGGTGACCAGAACTGTACACAGTACTCCAAATGAGGCCACACCATTGATTTATACAGGGGCATTATGGTACCGGCTGATTTGTTTTCAATTCCCTTCCTAATAATCCCCAGCATAGCATTGACCTTTTTAAAAATGCAGTCGCACACTGTCTCGACATTTTCACTGTGTTATCTACTACTACTTCAAGATCTCTCTCTTGGTCAGTCTCACTGGGTGACCCTTGGGCCAGTCACACACTCTCAGCCTAGCCTACCTCACAGGGTTGTTGTGAGGATTTAAGAAGGTCATAGAGTTGGAAAGGACCTCCAGGGTCATCTAGTCCAAGCCCTGCACAATGCAGGAAGTTCACAAATACCTCCCACCCACACACACCCAGTGACCCCTATTCCATGCCCAGAAGATGACAAAAAACCTCCAAAATCTCTGGCCAAACTGACCTGGAGAAAAATTGCTTCCTGACCCTGAAGTGGCGATCAGCATTTCCCTGGGTGTGTAAGAAAGGGCCACGAGAACTGTTGTGTATCATCCAAGACTGCACACGCGGTCGGGTTTGCACGTGGTCATGAGAACTTACAGAGCTTTGACCTGTAGGAAGAATAGCCACTAGGATCCTGAAATGGACCAATAGGGCTGCCCAGATCCAAAACGGGTCCTTTGGGAGATGGTACACTGTAAATAACCAATCACGGGGTGTGGTGTGTGTTTGGGGTGTGGTTTGGTTTGGGGATTTAAGCAGGGCTTCGATCTTGCTGGGTTGTCTTTAGTTTTACTGAATTCCAATAGACTATGAGTTGATTTCACCGTCCGCGTGTCTGAACCCAGTACTTTACAAGAACTAAGCACCAACGCAGCCCTGCCTGTCCTCCCTTCTAGTGATCTGCCTATGTTCACAGAATCAACATTGCTGTCAGATGGCCATCTAACCTCTGTTGGAAAACCTCCCAAGAAGAAAAGCCCACCACCTCCCGAGGAAGCCTGTACCACTGAAGAACCTCTCCGTTGGGAACTTCTTCCCAATATTTAGCCGAAAACTCTTCGGATTTAATTTCAACCCATTGGTTCTGGTCCGACCTTCTGGGGCAAGGAGAATAATGGAAGCCACCCTGGATCCCCAAACTGGACCCAGAGTTTGCCAGGAGTCAGTTTGGGGTTCCCCAACCCATTTTACAGATATATGTGTGACATCGGGGTGCTAACATCCCCAAGCTTTCTGGAGCTCAGTTTGGTACAGGAGGGTAGTGCAGGGGGGAAGTGATGGAGAATCAACCTATGGACCAAACAGGATTGTCGGGCCGGGCATCTGGTCCCTACAAGAGGAGGGGAACAAAGAGGGTCAGGAAAAAATCAAGAACACCGTGTATATAAAGGCAAGAATGATACGTAATGGGAGAAAATACAAAGTTGATATTGTGCATGTCTAAGTTGCTCAAACGAAATGTTACGGCTGTCTCGATGATGTCTAGGGTTGCCAGGTCCATCAGACCAACTGGTGGGGGACTTACTGGGAAGCTCCAGGAGCGAGGAGGGAAGAAGCCAGAAATGAACAAGACATGTCTATGTCACTTCCAGGTGAGGTAGGCACATCGGGGACGTTGGGGGTGACACCCTGGTTTGTGGGCAAAACCTCTATTGTAGAATTAGCTTCTGACTAATTCAGTGTAGTGGTTAGGAGCACAGACTCTAATCTGGGAGAACTGGGTCTGATTCCCCACTCCTCCACCTGCAGCTGCTGGGTGACCTTGTGCCAGTCCCAGTTCTCTCAGAGCTGTTCTCTCACGAGCAGTCCTCAAAAGAGCTCTCTCAGCCCCACCTACCTCCCAGGGAAGTATGTTGTGGAGAGGGGAAGGGAAAGGGGATTGTAAACCACTCTGAGACCCCTTTGGGTGGTGAAGGGTGGGATATAAATCTAGTCTTCTCCTGCTCCTGCTCCTCCTCCTCCTCCTCCTCCTCTTCTTCTTTTCCTCAGCTTAACCACCCATGGCTGGAGTGAGATCTGAACAGGGAACTCCCAGTGGTCCTCACGCCCCACACACCTTCTCAGCTCACAGCCTCTCTCTCTCATCCTGTGTATCTCATCCGTCCTAAAACCAATGGGGAGGAAAACATGGGGACAAGGAGGAGGGAGCCATCTCACTCAAGAACAATGTCGTGAATGAGCGACCTTTCCACACCTCTAAGGTGCCCGTTCTTCCGTCTTTCTGGCAAGGGTGTCCCACTTCATTTATTTATTTGTACAGCAGAGCGGGTCCTTTGAGGCTCAGGAGCCTTTCTTGGCCTGTTTGTTTTTCCCGGAGCTTTTATCAGTGATGGGGGATGACACCATGACGGTGTTCGCTGTCAACAAACATGCAGGGAAGCAGAGGTCACCTTTATGTCAGAAGGAAAGCAGCAGAGGTGACCTAAACCAAGGAAACCAAGCCCTCTGAGGAAAGGCTGAGGGACCTGGGAAGGTTCAATCTGGAGAAGAGGAGGTTGAGGGGGAACAGGATGGCTCTCTTGAAGTATCTGAAGGGCTGTCCCTTGGAGGAGGGCAGGAAAGGCAGAGGGACTTGGGAAGGTTCAGTCTGGAGAAGAGGAGGTTGAGGGGGGACAGGATGGCTCTCTTGAAGTATGAAGGGCTGTCACTTGGAGGAGGGCAGGAAAGGCAGAGGGACTTGGGAAGGTTCAGTCTGGAGAAGAGGAGGTTGAGGGGGGACAGGATGGCTCTCTTGAAGTACTTGAAGGGCTGTCCCTTGGAGGAGGGCAGGAAAGGCTGGGGGACTTGGGAAGGTTCAGCCTGGAGAAGAGGAGGTTGAGGGGGGACAGGATGGCTCTCTTGAAGTATCTGAAGGGCTGTCCCTTAGAGGAGGGCAGGAAAGGCTGAGGGACTTGGGAAGGTTCAGTCTGGAGAAGAGGAGGTTGAGGGGGGACAGGATGGCTCTCTTGAAGTATGAAGGGCTGTCCCTTGGAGGAGGGCGGGAAAGGCTGAGGGACTTGGGAAGGTTCAGTCTGGAGAAGAGGAGGCTGAGGGGGGACAGGATGGCTCTCTCTTGAAGTATCTGAAGGGCTGTCCCTTAGAGGAGGGCAGGAAAGGCGGAGGGACTTGGGAAGGTTCAGTCTGGAGAAGAGGAAGCTGAGGGGGGACAGGATGGTTCTCCTGAAGAATCTGAAGGGCTGTCCCTTGGAGGAGGGCAGGGAGCTGTTTCCGCCGGCAGCAGAGGAGAGGACTTGCAGGAATGGGTTTAAATTGAAGGTGGGAAGGCACTGGCTGGATATTAGGAAAAGCTTTTTTACTGTAAGAATAGTTCAGCAGTAGAACCAGCAGCCTCGGGAGGTGGTGAGCTCCCGCTCCCTAGCAGTCTTTAAGCAGCAACTGGACAAACATTTGTCAGGGATGCTCTAGGCCAGGGGTGTCGACCTCATTTGTTATGAGGGCTTGATCTGACATAAATGAGACCTTGCTGGGCCGGGCCATGCGTGTCATAAAATGTAATGCCAGGGAGCGGAGATATAAACTTTATAAAGGACACGAAAACAAAGGGTTGTGTTTTTTTTTCTTAAAATAAAAGCATGCTTAAAACATTGGCACTCTTGCAATATTTTATTTAACAGTGCCTGATAACTGACACCTCTTGTTCTGAATTATTGCATCAAAATGCCTGTGCTGTTGCAATCTTGAGAATGCTGTTCAAGTCTGTATCTTTAAGCTGCAAACCTACTTTGGATTTGTTGGCATTCACCACAGAAATCTCGTGCTCAGAGTTCTGAGTCTAGGACCCAGGTTGAAACATGAAATAAGAGAACATGAGAGAAGCCAACGTTGGATCAGGCCAGCGGCCCATCCAGTCCAACACTCTGTGCCACACAGTGGCCAAAAATACCAGGGGCCATCAGGAGGTCCAGCAGTGGTGCCAGGGCACTAGAAGCCCTCCCACGGTTGACCCCCCCAAGCACCAAGAATATAAAACATCCCCTGCCCCAGGCCGAGAGTTCCTATCTATACCTTGTGGCTAATAGACCTCTGCTCCGTATGTTTATCTAATTCCCTCTTGAAGTCATCCATGCTTGTAGCTGCCACCACCTCCCGTGGCAGTGAATTCCGAATGTTAATCACTCGTTGGGTGCAGTAACGCTTCCTTTTATCTGGCGAAGCAAGCTATGATGTGGCAGCAACAATAGAACTGGAAGGAGGAGATGGCCAGTTCCACTGCGGGCCTGATGGAAGCTCTCCAGGGGCCTGCTCTGGCCCCCGGGCTGCATGTTTAACAACCCTGCTCTAGGCTGATCCTGCCCTGAGCAGGGGGTTGGACTGGATGTCCTGTAAGACCCCTTCCAGCTCTCTGATTCTCTGATTCTAAAGTCATATTCCCTTCAGTTTTTCCCTTCCCCTGCTTAGCCAGGTCAAATAATGATCTCACGAGGGTCTTGAAACTTACTGGAACAGAGCTGTGTTTGCATAACGAAAGAAAGACCTTTGGTTCGTAAGTGAAACAGGGGTGTCGTGGGGTTAGAGTAATATCCTTGGGCTGGGAAGCCAATTGCGAAGGAGGTGGTAGGGAAAAGAGGAGAGAGGGAGAGAGAGAAGTGGAAATTACGGAATTAAGAAAGGAAGGGGTGGTGATAAGTTAATTTCCTCAACGGGATTGCTAATTAACCACAACTTTGGCCCGTAGCAGTCGACGTTCAGTCTGTCAACTGGGTGTCACGCCGAAATTCCTCTACAGCCAGCGGAGGAAGAAAAGAAACCTGACGAGCACGGAGCAATTTGTAAAGATGATCCCAGACAAGAAAAACGAACGGTGATTTCCATACTCCAGATTAGTACGCCTCCCCACTTGCAAGCTCGAAACGACACACTTTTCGAGGCAGGCGGAGGATGTCGTCTTCTTCGCCGCCTTTGTTTATTTTCATCTCGATTTATTATTTATATTTTTATTGGCGTCGTATCCCGCACTCCTCCCCGCGTAGCAGGCTCAGGGCGGGCTCCAGACATTCAGACCTGCAATCATGCAGATTTACAATTAAAACATATTCATTAGTACGACATCAAATAAGCTCACTAAAATTGGTAAAATATTAAACACAGTGTGCCTCCAGTTTGGTGTAGAGCCAGTTTGGTGTAGTGGTTAAGAGCGGCGGACTCGAATCTGGAGAACCGGGTTTGATTCCCCACTTCTCCACATGCAGCCAGCTGGGCGACCTTGGGTCAGTCACAAGTTCTCTCAGAGCTGTTCCCTCAAGAGCAGTCCTCGAAAGAGCTGTCTCAGCCCCACCTACCTCACAGGGTGTCTGTCGTGGGGAGGGGAAAGGAAAAGAGTTTGTAAGCCCCTCTGAGACTGCTTTGGGTAGTGAAGGGCGGGGTAGAAATCCAGTCTCTCCTTCTTCTCCACAGATGATATTAATTCCAGCAGTGTTATCATTTCAGTCGGCTTCCTTTCTGCTTTAAAGAAGCACCCGAAGCAGACCCTGATCTGAACGGCCCAGGCTAGTCCGATCACATCCAATCTCAGAAGCCAAGCAGGGTTGGCCCTGGCTAGTATTTAGAAGGGAGACCTCCAAGGAATACCAGGGTTGTGATGCAGAGGCAGGCAATGGCAAACCACCTCTGAACGTCTCTTCCCTTGAAACCCCATGGGACCGCCGTAAATCAGCTGTGACTTGAGGGCACTTTCCACCACCAAGGTAAAGGTAAAGGTTTCCCTTGCTTGAAAGCCAGTCGAATCCGACTCTAGGGTTGTGGTGCTCATCTCCGTTTCAAAGCCGAAGAGCCAGCACTGTCCAAAGACATTTCCGTGGTCATGTGGCCAGCATGACTAGACACCGAGGTGCACGGAACACTGTTACCTTCCCACCGAAGCAGTACCTATTGATCTACTTGCAATTTCTTGCTTTCGAACTGCTAGGTTGGCAGGAGCTGGAACTAGAGACGGGAGCTCACTCTGTCATGCGGCACTCTCGGGTCTCGAACTGCTGAACTACTGACCTTCCACAGCCTGCAGTTCAGCTGTCTTAACCACTTGAGCCACCACAACTCCACTCCACCACCAAAAGCAGATGACAAATCTAAAAACAATTGATCAAATGTGCCGTGGATTTAATTCCAGATTTTGCTCCAGGGCGAGGATCAAAAAATCCACACAATGGGGCCAGATAGGTCCGGGCCAGATGCTTCTGGAAATTCACATACGACTGGGAACGTTTCTTGCTTGCTTGCTTTTGCTACAAATGCAGAAGTAATAGTGACAATTTCTGTGCAAGTACAATTAATCAGACTGGAAGGGAAAGGGACTTTTTTTGTTGTTTTGAAGAAACAATAGCCCTTGATATTGGTGATTTGGCTGTTGCCAAGGACCGGTTTGAAGCTACAATTGCATTTAGTGGCCAAAACTGCCACAGATGAAATTTTCCAAAAAGAAAAAGCAGCAATCAAACTTATATTTTGGGGACACGATGGCAGTCTTCAAGTATTTGAAGGGCTGTCGTGAAGAAGATGGAGCAGATCTATTCTCTCTTGCTCCGGATTGCAAGACTAGATCTAATGGGTGGAAATGACAAGGGAGTCGTTACCGGCTAAATATCAGGAGAAACTTCCCGACTGTAAGAGTGGTTGAGCAGTGGAACAGTCTGCCTCGGGAGGTGGTGGATGCTCCTTCCCTGGATGTTTTCAAGTGGAAGCTGGATGACCATCTTTTGGGTATGTTGTAGGTATGCAAGACTATCTTTAGGCTCTGCTTCTGCAGAGTGCAGGGGGTTGGACTAGATGGCCTGCAAGGCCCCTTCCAACTCTAACATTCTATGATTCTATGATATTTTTTGTAGAGGAAAATCGGAAGTCTTTTTCTATTTCATGTACAGGGTTTTTCTTCTGTTTCCTTTTTTGTTTTTGCTTTTCTCTTTTTTTCTCTTTTTTTTCTTTTATCAATCAAAACTAGAAATTCCAAAAGGAAAAGGAAAAGCAGCAGAGAGAGAACATTACACCATGATATCATCTGGATGGTCTATAAAAAACGAGTGGACAAATTCTGCCCGTTTCTTTAAGAAACGGCTAGAGTGGAATCCAACCTAAAAGCAGTGAAGAAGAAGAAGACGAAGGCGGAGGAGATTGGATTTATACCCCATCCTTCACTCAGGCTGTGGTCACACTGCAAGCTTATTGTGATTTGTTCCTGCTATAAATTTGATCGGGATTGGGGGGGGTTGGGATGATCACACATCCCTCCCTGAAATGCAAGCATTGCGCAAAAAAGCTCTGAACATTGTCTAGATAGCTGTGCCGCCACTTGGCACAGCGCAAGGTTTCTTTTAATTTGCTTTGCACGTGTGCATATGCACACGGCTGAATCAACGGCCCCACTTGGACTCACCATGGTCCCTTTTTTTACAGGCCCCCCCCAACAGCAAACAAAATGAACCGGCAATGTACTACCAAGCACTGGAGTCTATATGTGTGCTCGAATGTTTAAACATTGGATTTATTCAGTGCAGGATTGCTCATGCACACAAAGGCAGAAGCTGGGGGGGAACCTCATTGTACGAAGGACAGTCAGACGACCTAATTGCAATCATTGCAAGAGATGGCTGTCCAGACTGGCGAAATTGCAGATTCAAAGCACAAGTACGTGGAAAGTACTTGATTTTCCTGGTGTCAAAAAACTAACTAGGGAACCAGGAGGATCGTGTGAGTGAGCCCACTTCGGTTCAGGAGATGGATTTGGGCATCTGATCAGCAATTTTAAATGCAAGAGGGAACAGTGGTGAAACCCGAACAAAATGACCATGTGACCACAGCCTCAGAGTGGCTTACAATCTCCTTCCCCTTCCCCTCCCCACAACAGACACCCTGTGAGGTAGGTGGGGCTGACAGAGCTCATTCGAGGACTGCCCCTGAGAGAACAGCTCTGAGAGAACTTTTGACTGACTCAAGGTCACACCAGCAGCTGCATGTGGAGAAGGCGTGGCGAATCAAACCCAGTTTGATTTCCCACGCCTCCACATGCAGCTGCTGGCATGACCTTGGGTTAGTCACAGTTCTCTCAGAGCTGTTCTCTCAAGAGTAGTTCTCTCAAGAGCTCTCACAGCCCGGCCTACTTCACAGGGTGTTTGCTGTGGGGAGGGGAAGGGAAAGGAGATTGTAAACTGCACCAAGACTCCTTTGGGTAGTGAAGGGCAGGGTATAAATCCAATTTCCTCCTCCTCTTCCTCCTCCTCCTCCTTCTTCCTCCTCCTCCTCCTCCTCTTCTTCTTCTCCTCCTCCTCCTTCTTCTTCCTCCTCCTCCTCCTCCTATTTTTTAATTTTAAATTAAGCCCCCTCAGCACCAGCAGCCCCCCAAACCCCAGACCCCCCCCCCAGGATAAAAAAAATCCTCGCTACGGGCTTGACATTGTGTATCATGAAGGAAATCCATGAACAAAGTTCTCAAGTCCAGCGGCACCTTTAAGACCAACAAGGTTTTATTCGAGGTATACACTTTTGTGTGCGCACACGCTTCTCTGCGTGCACATGAAAGCTCATACCGTGAACAAAACTTTGTTGGTCTTAATGGTGCCGCTGGATTCGAACTTTGTTCTGCCGCTTCAGACCAACACGGCGACCCGTCCAAAGGGACCCCCCCCCCCCGTTTCTCACAGTGAGGGACAAACAAACCACTCGGCCATCCAAACAGTCGCCAAACAAGGGAAAGAGGGAAATCGAGAGCTATTTATAAACTG
Source organism: Gekko gecko (assembly GCA_029375565.1). Taxonomy (NCBI): domain Eukaryota; kingdom Metazoa; phylum Chordata; class Lepidosauria; order Squamata; family Gekkonidae; genus Gekko; species Gekko gecko. The sequence goes on from JAPDNY010000005.1 coordinate 21,697,321, forward strand.
AAAAGAGAGAGAGAAGCTTCGTAATTGTACAGTCTTTTACTGCCAATACTTGGGGGGGGGTTAAACGGAAAGCTTTATCCCCCCCAGCCAAAGGCAAGCTCTCCCTGTCCATCGAGAGGCTAATGGTTGTGCAGAGAGTGTTAAAAGTCTTTGAACTGTATCTAAGTACCAGTTCTGTTTACTCTGAGGAAGGAAACTGTCAGACTGTGTTTGTTCAGAGGCAGTCAATGACAATGAGTCGGATGGTAACCGAGTGGGAGACGTTTATCACAGGATTAGCCAGAAAGTCATGAGGGAGGGAGGCCTCTGGGCAGGTCCCCTTTTTGCTGTGAACTCCAAGCATGAAAAGTTCTCTCTCTCTCTAAGCTTGGATGACCGGAGTTCACCGGAAACAGGAGGACATTTCTTCTGTCCCTCCCATCTTCAGCACCTCCTCCAACAGGGACACCACCACCCCTTTCTTCTTTTTTTTAAGGTAAATTATCTTGTTTCCTTGTGACAACTCCTAGTCGTCATGGTCCAAGATGACAGGATTCTTACGCGGGTCGTGAACTCCTGATCTCCGAGTACTTCCTTGCTTCTTCCTGGGCTGTCAACATAAGAGAAGCCAATGTTGGATCAGGCCAGTGGCCTGTGTAGTCCAACACTCCGTCACACAGTGGCCAAAAATACCAGGTGCCATCAGGAGGTCCAGCAGTGGGGCCAGGACACCAGAAGCCCTCCCACTGTTGCCCCCCCCACAAGCACCAAGAATACAGAGCATCTCCCAGCCTGACAGTTCCTATCTATTTGTTGTTGTTCAGTCGCAGTCGAGTCCGACTCTTCGCGCCCCCATGGACGAGATCACGCCAGGCCCTCCTGTCTTCTGCTGTCCTCTGAAGTTTGCTCAATTTCATGTTCGTTGCATCGATGACACTGTCTAACCATCTCATCCTTTGCCGTCCCTTTCTTCTTTGACCTTCAATCTTTCCCAGCACCAGGGTCTTCTCCAGTGAGTGCTCCCTTCTCATTTGGTGGCCAAAGTATTTGAGCTTCAGCTTCAGGATCTGGCCTTCCAGGGAACAATCAGGGTTGATCTCTTTTAGGATTGAATGATTTGATCCCCTTGCAGTCCAAGGGACTCTCAAGAGTCTTCTCCAGCACCACAGTTCAAAAGAATCTATTCTTCGGCACTCAGCCTTCCTTATAGCCACCGATGGACTTCTGTTCTGTATGCTTATCTAATTCCCTCTTGAAGCCATCCATGCTTGTAGCTGCCACCACCTCCTGTGGCAGTGAATCCCATGTGTTAATCACTCTTTGGGTGAAGAAGGACTTCCTTTTATCTGTTCTAACCCAACCGCTCAGCAATTTCATGGAGTGCCCACGAGTTCTTGCTTTGTGAGAAAGGGAGGAAAGTACCTCTTTCTCCACCTGCTCTATCCCATGCATAATCTTATAAACCTCGATCATATCACCCCTCAGCTGTCATTTCTCCAAGCTGAAGAGCCCCAAGTGCCTCAACCTTTCTTCCGACCCTTTTATCATCCTAGTTGCCCTTTTCCGCACTTTTCCCAATGCTATAACCTTCAGGCAGAGGCTGGCGACCTCCCAGAATTACAACTGCTCTGCAAACTATATAACTGATCTGCAGACTATATAACTGATGTGCAGGTCCGGCTGTCCTCGAACAGGGTCAGGGCCTTTTCGGTCCTGGCCCCAACCTGGTGGAACTCTGCCGAATAACACCAGGGCCCTGTGGGAACTCGTGCAATCCCGCAGGGCCTGTAAGGCAGAGATGTTCCGCCAGGCTTTTAGCTGAGGATAGTGACGGTTACGACCGGCACCCTTTCTCTTTCTTTTTCTCCTAAAGCCCCCATGTGAGACAGCAGCGTAGCCGGCAAAAGGGGTTGTTATATATATAGCCATCCCGGATTGGTTTAATTTATTGATCTACTGTGTATTTTTTTTATTTAAATTGATTTGCATTTGAAATGCTTTTAAGGTCGTAAATAGCCCAGAGCCTGCTTGCGGGGTAGGGGGGGAGGCAATCCATAAGTTTTAACAAAATAAATAAATAAATCACTTAATTTTTTAAAAAAATTAAAAACACTTGTTCCACTTCTCCCGGAGGAAAGGGCTGCTTTGGAAGGTCCAAGCCCCCTCCCCTCCCCTCCCTAGCCAGTTTGGTGTAGTGGTCAAGTGTGTGGACTTTCATCTCCGTGCACGATGGAGAGAGAGAACTGATTGAACGCATGAACAACATGAGACTGCCCTATACTGAGACTGCCCACTGCAGCCTCAGTAGCTAACAACTTTCTGCTCGGGGGGGGGGCAATGTTTTTTCTTGGGGGGGCCTGCCATTATATGTCTGTGCAGTACTGCCGTGCCAATGCTCATACTTCTAAATAAAGAAATATTAAATTTTGGGGCACCGCACTTTAGGAAGGATGTTGACAAGCTCCAGCGTGTCCAGAAGAGGGCAACCAGGATGGCGAGAGGGTTGGGGTCCGAGTCTTAGGAGGAAAGGCTGAAAGAGTTGGGTATGTTTAGCCTGGGAAAGAGAAGGCTTAGAGGGGACATGATGGCAGTCTTCAAGTATTTGAAGGGCTGTCATGTAGAAGATGGAGCAGATCTATTCTCTGTTGCTCCAAATTGCAAGACTAGATCTAATGGGTGGAAATTACAAGGGAGTTGTTACTGGCTAGATATCAGGAGAAACTTCCTAACTGTAAGAATAGTTGAGCAGTGGAACACAGTCTGCCTCAGGAGGTGGTGGATGCTCCTTCACTGGACGTTTTCAAGTGGAGGCTGGACGGCCATCTTTTGGGTATGTTGTAGGTATGTCGGGCTATCTTTCGGCTCTGCTCCTGCAAAGTGCAGGGGTTGGACTAGATGACCTGCAAGGTCCCTTCCAACTCTAACATTCTATGATTCTATGATTCTAAATAATAAATAATAATACTGTTGTGAGTGAGCCATTTAGCTTTGGCATAAATTAGTTTGCTCTGGAGCCATCCCTTCCTGAGCTGAGACAAAAACGTATGAGCCGGAGGCTAAAAAACTGTGAGCTAGCTCACACTAACCCAGCTTAGAGGGAACACTGGCGGGGACTCAGGCTCAGTTACTCTTTCTGTTTGTCCCCTTGTTGTCTTGCCGGGAGTGTTTCCAGGGGGGCTTCTTTGGCACAAGGGGGTTCCATCCAAATTGAGGGGATGGAATGCAGCCATTGTGAACCCCCAGCTGGGACACGGAGTGGGGGGGGAGTCTAAGGAGCAGCATGAGAAACAAGACGCTACTGGAATCGGAATGATTTTCTGCTCTCCGTCTCTCTGCTGCTGTGGCGGAATTCTGGGGCTCTTCTACCTGGCAACAGCTGGGTCAGCACCCGGGGCCTTTTCTCATTGGCTGCCTCGGCCCCATCCTCTTCCACCCCTCCTCCGAAGGGCCAGATTCTGACTCTGACTCTGGTGCCTCTACCCAGCCCCCGCTGTTGCTTCTATAGCTGCCTGGACCTCCCTCCACACTGGACTCCTCCCGCCTTGGCGAAGGCAGCAGGAATGGCAGGCTTGGCGGGGGGCCTGTAGAGTGATTAACAGATGGAATTCACTGCCACAGGAGGTGGTGGCAGCTACAAGCATGGGCAGTTTCAAGAGGGATTTAGATAAACATATGGAGCAGAAGTCCATCAGTGGCTATTAGCCACAGGGTATAGATGGGAACTCTCAGTCTGGGGCAGGTGCTGCACAATATTCTTGGTGCTGGAGGGGGCAGCAGTGGGAGGGGGCTTCTAGAGTCCTGGCCCCACTGCTGGACCTCCTGATGGCACCTGGTATATTTTGGCCGCTGTGTGACAGAGTGTTGGACTAGATGGGCCATTGGCTTGATTCAACAGTGGCTTCTCTTATGCTCTTATGTTATGTTCTCCTGCTGCTACTCCTGAGTGGGCTACTGGGGATAGGTAAGCCCACCCCACCCAGGAGGAGGGGCCCGTAAAAACCACAGAGGGTGAGCCCCGTGGGTTCCGCAGTAGCTACGGGCCTGGCCCACTGACCTATCAAGGTCAGCCTTGCCTTCTCAGAGAAGCTCTGGCTCTCCAGGGTCTCCGGTCAAGGTCTCTCACACCACCGAATGCTTTATTGGCCGTTATCCACCTTCGGTCTTGATGTGTCAGAAAAAAGGGGCTTTTTGTGAAGTGGTTTGATGTAGCGGTTGGAGGCACTGGACTCTAATCTGGGAGAACCGGGCTTGATTCCCCACTCCTCCGTGTGTAGTGACAAGTTTTCTCAGAGCTGTTCTCTCACGAGCAGTCCTTGAGAGGGCTCCCTCAGCCCCACCTACCTCACAGGGTGTCTGTTGTTGGGAAGGAAAGGGAACGGAGACTGTAAGCTGCTCTGAGACTCCTTCAGGTAGCGAAGGGTGGAGTATAAATCCAATCCCCACTGCTGGACCTCCTGATGGCACCTGGTATATTTTGGCCACTGTGTGACAGAGTGTTGGACTAGATGGGCCATTGGCCTGATTCAACATTGGCATCTCTTATGTTCTTATGTTCTTATCCCCTCCTCCTCCTCCTCCTCCTCCTCCTCCTCCTCCTTCCTCTCCTTCTTCTTCTTCTTCCTCTTCTTCTTCTTCTTCTTCTTCTTCTTCTTCTTCTTCGAAGGGTATAATGCTATAGAGTCCACCTTCCAAAATGGCTGTTTTTCTCCAGGGGAAGTGGGATAACTGTTTTAAATAGATAAATAAATATAAGGTAAGTGATTTCTCTAGTCTGGGGATCAGTTGTAATCCCGGGGGATCTCTGGCCCCCTCCTGGAGGTTGGCAACCCTATCTAGCAGGCAAACGGTAACCCTAACGACAGCTCAGGGGGCTTCAGTTTCCATCAATGGAAACATGCCCGGCGGAAGTGTTCAGATCTTCTCCGCCCAAGCTGCAGCCTCAGTCCAAATCGGGCCCCTGCAACATTGCGGATTTTCCTTTTAAAAAAAAAAACACTGGAAAGATCCGTTGGGACATCTCCCAGCGACTGCCTCATTTAGACCCTAAGAGTGCTTCCATAAATCATTCTCCCCCATCCAATTGTAAGGGCTCAGAGAAAGGGGGAAAAAAGGAAATTATCAACAGATCCAAGGCTGATCCGCTGCCAAGATAGCCGCCTCTCAGAAGGAAAGCAGAAAGCCAAGATTTCATCCAGACCTTATAAGTCAAGGGGAAAAAACTGCTCCTAGCTTTTCACTCGCCTTTCAACAAAATACAGGAACAGAAACGGTTAAACCCGGGAGAGGGGCCTCAGCTGATGATGTCATTGTATCAGCGAAGGTCGTCAACCTCCAGGTGGGATCCCCGGACTACAGGAATGAGTTTCTCTGGAGGAAATGGCTGATTTGCAGGGCGGACTTGATATCCCTGTACTAGGATGGCCAAACTCTGGGTGGGGCCTGGAGATCTGCTATTACAATTGATTTCCAGATGACAGAGCTCAGTTCCCCTGGAGAAAATGGCTGCTTTGGAAGGTGGACTCTATGGCATTGTACCCTGTTGAGGTCCCTCCCCTTCCCCCAAACCCCGCCCCGAAATCTCCAGACGTTTACCCAACCACAGTTCCCCTCTACAAACTTCACCCTCCCCTGATTCAGTTCCCCTAGAGAAAATGGCTGCTTTGGAAGGTGGACTCTACGTAGGCTTGCCAAGAACTTACCATATTTTGGCGGGGGATGGATACGTCCTGGCAGGACCATCCCCAGGGGAAGGAAAGACACACGCACCATGCCATCACCAGGAAGTAATGCTAGGCGACGTTCTGGCAATGTGGCTGGAAACTCGATGGTACCATCGAGTTTTCAGCCCCATTGCCAGAGCATCGCCTGGCGTCACTTCCTGGCGACGGCATGGTGCGTTACAGGGAGGAGTGGTCTGGCCAGGGAGCATGTGTCCCCCGCTCCCACACGGTAAGTACTTGGGAACTCTAATTCTACAGCATTATAACCCACTGAAGTCCCTCCCCTCCTCAAACCACATGTCCCCAGGCTCCTCCCCAGACTCCACCCCCAAATCTCCAGCTGTTTCCCAAACCAGAGCTGGCAACCCTAGGGCTGTAGTCATGCAAGCTAAATAATCCACTTTCAATCCACTTTTAGTGCACTTTCCAACTGGATTTTTACTGTGTGAACTGGCAAAAGCCAGTTGGAAAGTGGATTGAAAGTGGATTATTTCGTGTGTGTGACCGCAGCCAGGGCTATTTTTGAGGAGGAACGCACAGGAATGGAGTTCCGGCTGGCTCCCAGGTTGCCACGCCCAGCAGCAACTCATTAGCATAATAGGCCACACCCAACAGCAGAAACTCATTAGGATTGGCTACATGAGGGGTGTGTGGCCTGACATGCAAAGGAGTTCCTGCTACAACAAACAAGGTAAACAGAATAAGAAGCAAAAGGTGGGTGTGGCTGGATGACCACACCTCTGGTAACATGGGGGTGTGGCCTAATATGCCAATGAGCTGTGCTGTCAGGGGTGTGGCCTAATATGCTAATGCGTTTGTGCTGTTGGGTGTGGCCTAATATGCTAATGAGTTCCTGCTGGGCTTTTTCTACAAAAATAGCCCTGACCGCAGCCTAGGTATAATGGCAGTCCTGGGGGACCTTTTCTCCAGGGGAACTGACGTCTGTCGCCTGGAAATCGATTGTCCTCCCAGGAGATCTCCAGCCACCAACCGGAGTTTGGCAAACCTACCAAGTCGCTATGTCATATCAAGGGCCAGTGATACTGTTGCCAGGAAGGAGGTTTTCATGCTGCCTAGCTGGCCCTCCCAGTCCACGTCTGATCCCAGTTGTCTTTAGAGAAAGCAAGAGGAAATGTTGCTAAGCAGAGGTTGGCAAATGAGCGGGGGGCCCCCTTTGACTGCAGTCATAAAACCGAACACGAAATCACTCCGTCCAGGGCCGCCTAATGGAATTAACCCCGGGGGCACTGTCCGCAGGAAGGCTGCCCTGTGTACTGTCTGCAGCTGCCGAAGGAACTTCCTCCTCCCAGCGCTTGGCTACCGCTCAGGAATTTTAATGTTTAGAAAGTCATTTTCCCGTCCTTATAAACAATCCCGGCACAATGGGCTGAGTTCTGGCACCGGCCGAGGCCTCGTCTCACCGCTGGTCAGCTCAGACTGGCAATTAGCGTTTTTAATTAGCTCGCTTTGGACAAAGGCAGGAAGCCTCCGACTTTCCCCGTGCTCTCTCTCCGGCCTGTGAAGGGAAAGACAAGGCCCATCTGTGGCCTACGACAGAGTGGACGGCCTCCTTCCCTTTCCACCAGGATATTTGCTCTCTGTTTGGTGGGGCAGGCCTTGCACTGAAGGAATCAACTTAACCGTGATGACGTCGCCCGGAAGTGACATCATCACTCCGGGCATATTGTGAAGGGGACACTCTAGCATTTGGCCCCAAACCATGGAGTTTTTAGCCAAATGCTAGAGTGTCCCCTGTGTGAAGTGCCCGGCCCGATGACATCACCTCCAGATGATGTCATTACTCCAGGCTCGTCAGGTGCAGCTGGGCTCTTTGGAGGCAGGGCTCCCCCTGCCAGCCAGCTGGCCAGCGGCAGATGGGGAGCCCTGAAATCATGGAAACTCCCGCCTCCATTGGGGGTTGGCAATCTTATAACACCTACTTGTTGCGCCTTCCGCTGATTTTAGGCCTAGATGGACGCTGATGCAGGTCTCATGTTGGGTAATGAGAACTCAGAGGGGCTATGGAGGAAGATGCCATACTAGGCTTACCAAGGCCCTGCTGGTGGCAGGGGATACCCTGTCCCCAGCGGGTGCTTCACCACCACTGTAGAGTTGACACATGAACACACAAGGCTGCCTTAGACTGAATCAGACCCTTGGTCCATCATAGTCAATACTGTCGACTCAGACTGGCAGTGGCTCTCTTGGGTCTCAGGCTGAGGTCTTTCTCATCATCTCCTACCTAGATCGAGCACTGGTCTGATCCAGCAGGGCTCTTCTTATGTTCTTAGGATGCTGGACTAGATGGACCACTGGTGTGGTCCAGCAGGGGTCTTCTTATGTTCTAAGGATGCTGGACTGGATGGACCACTGGTCTGATCCAGCAGGGCTCTTCTGATGTTCTTAGGATGCTGGACTAGATGGACCACTGGTCTGATCCAGCAGGGCTCGTCTTATGTTCTTAGGATGCTGGACTGAATGGACCACTGGTCTGATCCAGAAGGGCTCTTCTTATGTTCTTAGGATGCTGGACTGGATGGACCACTGGTCTGATCCAGCAGAGCTCTTCTTATGTTCTTACAATTCTGGATGAGAAGGACCACTGGTCTGATCCAGCAGGGCTCTTCTTATGTTCTTAGGATGCTGGACTAGATGGACCACTGGTCTGGTCCAGGAGGGCTCTTCTGATGTTCTTAGGATGCTGGACAGGATGGACCACTGGTGTGATCCAGCAGGGCTCTTCTGATGTTCTTAGGATGCTGGACTAGATGGACCACTGGTCTGATCCAACAGGGCTCTTCTGATGTTCTTAGGATGTTGGACTAGATGGACTATTGGTCTGATCCAACAGGGTTCTTCTGATGTTCTCAGGATGCTGGACTAGAAGGACCACTGGTCCAGCAGGGCTCTTCTTTTTTTTTCTCATGCTCTTATCTCCCAGCATTCAAGGGCACTTTGCCAGCAAGCCTGGAATTCTGGGAAAGCTCCGTGGTTAACCTGAAGTGAGAAAAACCCACTTCAAAAACACAGAGCGAGAGAGAGACAGGAACACCTGCAAACAGTCATGTTTGGGGGGGGGAATAGTGGAGGTCAATTCTGACAAACATTCTCAGCTCTGGAACTGGGGTGTCGCTTCCCCATAAAAGCCAGAAGGTGTTTAATGGTCCTCCATTTGTCAGTTTTCTGTCACCAGTAAATAATGTGCCTCGACACCCACCGGCCACAAAGCACTACATTTAGCCACAAGCTTTATCGCAGGCACCCGTCTGACCTCTCACAGGTAAGCCGGGAAATGGCTACCGAGCACAGGCGCCCCCCTCCTCCCCATGAAAGGCCCCTTCCAGCAGGGCTTAGGAACCCTTGACTTCAATTTTTCGAAAGAAAAGAGAAGGTTAAGTGGTTAAAATAGAGAGCGAGAAAGAGAGAGAGGTGTTCACGAAATGGGCAGCTACATTTCCAACCGGGGATTTGACATTTCGGCTGTTTGCTGGCGGCCGGGGGGCATCGGGGGGCAGCCAGTCTTTGCAGGGGTATCTTTGCCCTCTGAAGGAACGGCGCAAGGGTACAAAATGGTGCCAGTTCTGATGGGGGGGTGAGACCACTGTGTGATGATCCGCACAGCCGCTCGTTATCTATGATAACGAGCTAGTGCAGAATGCAGCAGCCAGGCTGTTGATGGGCACTCCTAGGCGGGAGCACATCCGGCCTGTGCTGAAAGCGCTGCACTGGCTGCCTATAGCATACCGGATTCGCTTCAAAGTGCTGGTGCTTACCTTTAAAGTCCTATATGGCCAGGGTCCGGCATACCTGAGGGACCGCCTTTCCCCGTATATGCCCAAAGAGCACTTCGGTCCAAGTTCCAACATCGCCTGGCGGTTCCTGGCCCTAAGGAGGCCAGGCTGGTGGCCACGAGGGCTAGGTCGTTTTCAGTGGCGGCTCCTACCTGGTGGAATGAGCTCCCGGAAGAGATCAGGGCCCTGCGGGACCTCTCGCAGTTCCGCAGGGCCTGTAAGACGGAGCTCTTCCGCCAGGCTTTCGAGTAGGGGCCGCCACTCCCCTCCCCCTTTGGCCGCCACCCCCCCCGCCGCCAAGTTCACTATCTTATGTGGTAGAGGGAGGGGACAGCCGCGTGAGATCTATCGGATCCCGCTGTGACATTGCTGTGTTAATTACCATCTGATGCCATTGGACTGAGATGATAGAACAACTGTAGAGCACTTATGATGTTGGAATATTTTAGTGATTTTATATGTTTTAAGCTGTCTGTTCTTGGCACTTGGTTGCCTCATTGTAAGCCGCTCTGAGCCCGCTTGCGGGGAGGGCGGGGTAGAAATGGAATAAATAAATAAATAAATATGAGGAAGTTCCAATTAATTCCTGTTTGACATTCTGGAAGGGTTCCCTCTAAGCTGAGTTAAGGTGAGCTAGCTCACAGGTTTTTTTAGCCTCCGGCTCACACATTTTTGCCTTTGCTCAGGAAGGAGGGCTCCAGAGCAAACTAATTTAGGCAGCAGCCAAATCGCTCGCTCACAACTTTAATGCCAGTAGCTCACAAAGTAGAATTTTTGCTCACAAGACTCCATGGCTTAGAGGGAGCATTGGTGACCACATATAAGTATTCAATAATAGAAGGAGAACTATCTGGGGAATGAATGTCGTTTCTCCAGGGCCATTTTTGGGCAGGAACGCACAGGAACGGAGTTCCGACTGGCTTCTGAGTTGGCTACACCTACAGCCTCCCCCCCCCTCAGGTTCCCCAGGCACCTCGCAAGCCGCAGGGCGCCTGGGGAAGCCGAGCCAATCCAGGGAGGGAAGGCAGTTTAAACTGCCTCCCCTCCTCGGGTTCCCCATGTGCCCCACAAGCCACAGGGGAAGCCAGTCCTGAGAGGGAGCTGCACTGTCAGGGGTGTGGCCTAATATGCTAATGAGTTCCTGCTGGGCTTTTTCTACAAAAAAAAAAGCCCTACATTTCTCTTGGTATCTACATAAGCTCTGGGGAGAACAACTTATAAACAGCTGCAAATTGATGTTGTCGGTCTCACCGAAGAAGTTGATCGAAACGGGAGAGTTTCTATCTGGGATCTTCATGTGACGACTCTTCCTTTCGATGTCGATGACTCTACAACTTTGGACTTTCTTGCTCTTGAAGGGGGTTGTACAGACTTCAGTGGGTTGACGGTATTATACTATTATGTGTTTTCTGCAAATTTGTGTTTTGTATTTCGTATGCAATCCTTCCTTATCATATAAAAAAGAGATATAAATAATCACAATATGAACATTTCATATGTAATTATTCAAATATTTAGCGTTTTATTATAATGGTATTTTTGTTGTTGTTGCTGGCTCTGTATAGAACACTGTATCCTTCTGGGCTATAGGGTAGCGAACCTCCAGCTCAGGCCTGGAGATCTCCTGGAATCACAGGGGATGTCCAGACCACAGGGATCAGTTCCCCTGCAGAAAATGGCTGCTTTGGAAGGTGAATTCAGTGGCAATATACCCTCATGAGACCCTCCCCCTCTCCAAACCCCACCCTCCCTAGGCTCAATTCACCCCCCCAAAAAAAATCCCAAGAAATTTCCCAAGTCAGATCTGGCAACCCCACCAGTGGGTCATGGTCACTTAGACAATATTGACCTTGATGGACCAGTGGTCCTTTTCAGTACAAGGCAGTTTCGTGTGTTCACAAATACACTTTATTTATTTATTTTGTTTATAATACTGAACACTAGAGGCCAGATGGTAGGCTTGGGAGAGAGAAGAAGAGGAAGAAGGAGAAGGAGAAGGAGAAGGAGAAGGAGAAGAAGAAGAAGAAGAAGAAGAAGAAGAAGAAGAAGAAGAAGAAGAAGAGGAAGAAGAAGAAGAGAAGGAGGAGGAGGAGGAGGAGGAGGAGGAGGAGGAGGAGGAGGAGGAGGAGGAGATTGGAATTATACCCCACCCTTCACTCGGAGTCTCAGAGCGGCTTACAAACTCCTTTCCCTCCCCCATCCCCACAACAGACACCCTATGAGATAGGTGGGGCTGAGAGAGCTCTGACAGAAACTTCTCTTTTCAAGGACAGCTCTTGTCAGAACTATGGCTTGCCCAAGGTCATCCAGCCAAGTGCAAGTGGAGGAGTGGGGAATCTAACCCGGTTCTCCCAGATTAGAGTCTGTGCACTTAACCACAACACCAGACTGGCTGGAAACTGGAAATTCCGCCACCCTGCTGCTGTCAAAGCCCTCTCACCACCAAATCTCTATTGGCTATCAGTTTCCATTGCGTCAACAGCATGTGATGAGATCCACTGTGGGGCAGCGGTTATGTGATTTGGATCAGACTTCCGATATCCACTCTACCATAAAGCTTGCTGAGTGACTTTGGGCCGATCATTCCCTCTCAGCCTAAGCTAGCTCACACAATATAACAAAGATAAAATGGGAAAGAAGGAACTAAACATGCCACCCTCAGCTCATGCCAGGAAGGGTAGGCTAGATAATTCCTCATGCTGCTACGCCCTGGCCCTTTGTGGGGAGTTTCTTTAGCACCACCTCCTTTATCCTCCTTCCTTCTTTTCCTCACTCTCTGGCCACTACCTCTCGAACCTGATCACAATATTAGCTTAAATTCATGGGCAGGCACTACACAGCACCACAGAGGCATCCAAGTAGTAAGTCACAACTCAAAAAATCTCAAACTTTTTAAAAAACAGTATGTCTCTTAACAATTGGACATGACAGCAGATGGGATAGAGGGGATTAGAAGCTATGAGAAAGCAGTGCAAATGGACCCCCCCCCTTTTTTTTTTTTTTTTGTTCAGCAATCCACTGACTTGGGATGCAAGCTGAAAGGGCAGTATATAAAATGTTTCTGATCAAAAGTCTGGTGTACAGCTGAGGCTCTTTGGCTGCGGGACTCTCTTCCTTGCAGATTTACCAGCCACACATTCGAAATCAAATATCTATTGGCAAAGGCATGCCATGTTTTCTTAGTGCAAATGTTGGGGGGGGAGACTAAGTAATAGGTCTGGTTCTGCTGAAATGACTTTTCATGATGTGATACAGCAAAGGCGCTCGGAAGCATAATCCCCAGGTTTAGGGGAAATCAGATGTGCACTGGTCTGCACTACCTTGGCAACTACAGGGAAAGGAGAGACTTTCTGCATATTTTAGAAGGCACCATTTCAGAGATGGACACGTCGGAGTGGCTGAGCAGCTTAAGGAAAGATGCACCTGAATTTGGCATTCATCTGAATCTAAGCCTCCTTCTTGGGCTCCCATCTTTCCTATCTCTCTTCCGGGGTCCTCATTCTATATGCTATCATGCCACTGCTTGAAAAGCTCTCTAAGCTCCCTGACACTTTATTTCACAGACTCTCTCTCTCTCTCTCTCTCTCTCTCTCTCTCTCTCTCTCTCTCTCTCTCTCTCTCTCTCTCTCTCTCTCTCTCAAATGTAATCGAATCTGTTGATAAGTTACCAGCAGTTATGGAGACCCTCTTCAGCAATTGGGCGCTAACACCCCATTGGAAACCCACAACCAGGGCTCTTTTTGTAGCAGGAACCCCTTTGCATATTAGGCGACGCACCCCTAACGTAGCCAGTCCTCCAAGAGCTTGCAGTAGCCCCTGTAAGAAGAGCTCTGTAAGCTCTTGGAGGATTGGCTACATCAGGGGTGTGTCGCCTAATATGCAAAGGAGTTCCTGCTACAAAACAGAGCCCTGCCCACAACAAAACAGGCATCAGCTCCTAACAGGCGACTTGAATTGGCATCGTTGACATAAAATGAATGCAATTTGGATTTGGTCTGTTGTTTTTATGCTCTAACCGGGGGGGGGGGCGATTAATGCTGGGTTTTAACGTCAATAATTATTAATGTTTGGGGTTTTATGATGTTTTATTTTGTGAGCTGCCTAGAAACCTGTCTGTAGCACTAGAAAAGAGCCAGAGTCCCGTAGCCAGTGTTGCCTCTAAGCTGAGTTAGTGTGAGCTAGCTCACAGTTTTTTAACCTCCAGCTCACACATTTTTGTCTTCGCTCAGGAAGGGGATGGCTCTAATTTATGCAGCAGCCAAAACGGGCTTGCTCACAACTTTCATGCCAGTCGCTCACAAAGTAGAATTTTTGCTCACAAGACTCCACAGTTTAGAGGGAACATTGCGGCAGTGGCAGCTTAAAAACTAACAGAACTGGTGGCAAGGGGGTGTGCTTCCGTGAGTCACCGCTCACTTCTTCAGGGATCTCTCTGTAGCAGTATGTTATGTACTGGGATGGAATCATCCCTGACTGAATCACCCTAGAGACCGGCTGAGCTTGGAGCACAAGAGCAATAGCCGACCAGGACTCTGGAATAAACCAATCAAGTAGAAGAAGAAGAGAAGAGATTGGATTTATACCCCGCCCTTCACTCGGAGTCTCAGAGCGGCATACAGACTCCTTTCCCTTCCCCTCCCCACAACAGACACCCTGTGAGGTAGGTGGGGCTGAGAGAACTCTAACACAAACTGCTCTTTCAGGAACAGCTTGTGACTGACCCAAGGTCACATCAGCAGGTGCAAGTGGAGGAGTGGGGAATCTAACCTGGTTCTCCCAGATTAGAGTCCGCACACTTAACCACTACACCAAACTGGCTCTCCGTAGTAGTAATGTTTTGTAAATAGTCTATCACGGGGAGTGGGGGCGTGGGGGGTGTTTTGCATGCATATAAGCTGGGCTCTGGCCCTGCTTGAGTTGTCTTCGAGTTAAGCTGAAATCGCTAAAGAAAACTATGAGCTGAATCACGAGCTCAGCTGATCACCATACGCGTCTTGAACCCAGTATATTCCACAGTAGAAAAGAGCAAGAGTCCAGCAGTACCTTAAAGACTAACAAGATTTGCGGTAGGGGAGGAGCGTTCATGAGTCGCTGCTCACCTCTTCAGATACCTGTGACCAATGTTCCCTCTAAGCCGTGGAGTCCTGTGAGCAAAAAAATCTACTTTGTGAGCGACTGGCATTAATGTTGTGAGCGAGCAGTTTGGCTACTGCATAGATTAGTCTGCTCTGGAGCCCTCCTTCCAGAGCCGAGACGAAAATGTGTGCGCTGGAGGCTAAAAAACTGTGAGCTAGCTCACACTAACTCAGCTTAGAGGGAACACTGCCTGTGACTCACGAAAGCTCCTCCCCTGACCCAAATGTCATGAGTCTCTAAGATGCTCCTGGACTCTCACCCTTTTCTACCGCTACAAACAGACTAACATGGCAACCCATCTTGATCTACCTCCAAGGTATTCACCAGGAGCAGTGGCAGGTGAACCATTAAGCAGACTTAAGCACGTGCTTAGGGCGCCAGGACCAAAGGGGGCACCACAAAGTCGGGGGAAAGGGTGAAACGAAAAAACGAATGAAGATTTGTTAAAAAAAAAAATAGATCGGTTATGCTTCAAGAAAGACTCAACTGAGAAGTATTAATCTCGAGGATGTTATCAGTCATTTTGCGAAAATGAGATGCAGACAGATGCCTTTCAGGTCATGAATATTGGAACTTGGATGCATTTCACTTGTGAAATATTAAAATAGATGTTGTATTGCGTTTTTGGAGAACTTTATGTAGCCAAAGCTTGGCTGAGTTTGTGTTATCGTATGTATACATTTTTGTATTGCTGCAACCTGCATTGTAGATCTGGTCAGACAGGTCAACAACTAAAATGGGCTGGGTCCGTGTGGAAAGGAGGGGGGGAGCACCAAGATTGGTCAGTGCTTAGGCCACCAGTGAGCCTTAATCCACCCCTGACCAGGAGTGACATCAACGACATATGGAAGGCCACCAGTTTTTCAAAAGAGCGGTGGTGGGCAATGTATGGGACAATGGGAATTCCCCGCCCCCACCAGAGGAATGGTAACCCTGTCCTAGACGGATTAATGACTGGACTCAGTCTATGACAGTTTTATAGCTTCCCAAGTTATGGTGAGGTTTGGGGAAACCTGAATGGGATCATCAGGACAACTGGGAAAAGCTCAGGACATCCACCGCCGCCCAGTGTCGCCCCTCTGAAAAGACCAAATGTCACCGCCTTCAGAATCACAATAGAACAAATTTAGAGTCCAGTGGCACCTTGAAGACCCACAAAGGTTTAGTCCAGTTATGAGCTTTCGTGTGTGTGCACACTTTCTCAAGTACACTGGAATGGAGGGTAAGAGAAGAAGAAGAGATTGGATTTATACCCCGCCCTTCACTGCCCAAAGGCGTCTCAGAGCGGCTTACAAACTCCCTCCCCTTCCCCTCCCCACAACAGACACCCTGTGAGGTTGGTGGGGCTGAGAGAACTTCTGACAGAAACTGTCCTTGAGAGAACAGCTGTGCCAGAGCTTGTGACTGACCCAAGGTCACATCAGCAGGTGCAAGTGGAGGAGTGGGGAATCGAACCCGGTTCTCCCAGGTAAGAGTCCGCGCACTTAACCACTACACCAAACTGGCTCTATAAAAGCTCAGACTTATAGACAAGAGGCTGAACAGCAAGATGAATGGAGCGTCTCAGTTCACTGCCCACAATTAGATAAGGTACCTTTACACATTTATCTCCTATTTTGACATATTTAGGGCTTTACTGTTTCCCCCCCTTTAAGTAAATCAAAACAACGGTTGACCTTATAACCTTATCTTGTTATTTAGTTTTGTCTTCATGTGTCTTAAAACATCTTCGTCAGGTTCCATGTTAATTTGCTCGGTCTAAAAGTCTGAACTCTTAGCTTCAATTTCAATGTATTTGAAAAAGTGTGCTTTGCACGCAAAAGATCATAACTTGCATAAACCTTTGTTGGTCTTAAGGGTGCCTACTGGACTCTAAATTAGCTTCAGACCAACATGGCCGACCACCTGAAACTATCTTCAGAATCACAGGACGGCTCCCAGAGTAGCAGGAATTATGCCAAGAAATCAGGAGATGGAAATCCAGAAAGCACCAGCCCCGAGCTCCTTTTTTCCTGCTTCCACCCAGCCTATCAGCAACTATTTCTTTTTCCGCCACTACCAACCCTTCTGAGCGTGAAGCAGTCAGCTCCTCGATTATGGGAAGTGGTGAGAATTCTGGTGAGTTTGTGAGCTCCATATGAAAATGCTTGTTCTTGACTCCGATGAAGACTGGAAACGGGCTTTTACCCGGAAACACTGCTGGAGAGCTACACAGTCTACTGGAAGATCTGTATATGCTTGCCGGTGAATCGTTATTTGTGGAACATAGAAGTCTCAGGTGGTCTTGAGGCTGCTATTTTTTGCAGAAGGTTTACCTGTCGAATTGAGCAAGTCACTATTCTTTTTTTTTCCAGAAGACGTACCCGTTGAATTGAGCTACCTTTATGATTTGGATTTAGCTTTGCCAATCGATGTTTTTAGTTCTCTGACACAGTTCTGTTGTACATCTTTAAAGTGTACTTTGGAAGTTTTCATTCCAGTAGAAGATTCTCGAAGTTTATATAAATTTAATGGCATATGAATTCGTAATAGTCTTTATTCGGTTCGCACATTATTTTCAAGTGAATCTTCACAGTGTTTCTTGTGCATTTTTCCAACTACCTCTGGAACAACAGGAATGCAGGGATGGGCGACTACATACCTCTCCTAAGAAACCATTGATAGTCAGTGTTCCCTCTAAGGTGAGTTAGTGTGAGCAAGCTCACAGTTTTTTAGCCTCCAGCTCACAGATTTTTGCCTTAGCTCAGGAAGGATGGCTCCAGAGCAAATTAATTTATGCAGTAGCCAAATCGCTCACTCACCACTTTAATGCCAGTAGCTCACAAAGTAGAATTTTTGCTCACAAGACTCTACTGCTTAGAGGGAGCATTGAATGCAATGCCTAATAAAAACACTCCAAGACGCAACTGAAGGGAAGCCCTCTCCCCATCACCAGTTCTCAGCAATTCTCCATACAAAATACTTTTCTGGCCATGTCATATTGGTACATATCTCTTATTTGGCATTAGACGCTGGACAATTTTGACGCCGCCGTCAGCCTTTGACAATCTCTGGAAGGTGACTGGCACCAGCAATTAGCAGTTGATGGTATCTGTCATGTAGCAGTTGAGACGTGATGGCATTTGACACGCAACTGTCAGAACTTGATAACAGCCATTAACATTGGGCTATACTGCATACCTGATAGGCAGCAGCTGTCAATACCCAATGTGACGAAATCAAAATTGGACATCCTCAGACGTGCGGCAGTTCAGTAGCTGTCAACATCTAGCCGCAAATGGCCTAGCAAAGAAACATTTGGTAGTATCGGGCATCTAGCTGACATAATATGTGATGGGGGACATGCAGTAGCAGTGAGTATTTTACATCACCGGGGCTCTTTTTGTAGCAGGAACTCCTTTGCATATTAGGCCACACACCCCTGATGTAGCCAATCCTCCAAGAGCTTACAGTAGCCCCTGTAAGAAGAGCTCTTTAAGCTCTTCAAGGATTGGCTACATTAAGGGTGTGTCACCTAATATGCAAAGGAGTTCCTGCTAAAAAAAGAGCCCTGGATCGCTGAATGCTTTTGAAAAGGTGTTTGTTCTTTGACACTCCAATGGGTTTGCCCGGTTCTCCCTGGCCAACGGTGGGGCATGGGTGGGTAGGGTTGCCAACTCCAGGTTGCAAAACTCTTGGACAGGTCCGTAGCTACAGTGGGAGTTTGGGGGGCTCTGTCCCTTTTCTTAAAGGCACAGCCCCACAAGAATTTCTCCCATAAATGCTTTTAAATATCACTTTTAAACATTTTTTTTTTAAAAGTGTGCTCTTTTAAGCAGAGCAGGGTGCTGTAATTGACTAATTCATCCTTTGCAAGTTATAGTTAAAGCTTCATAGATGTCCTCTCTTTCAAGATTGGGTCCTTAGATGGTAATACAGTTCTGACCCATGGAGGGAAGGCCCAGTAGAGATAGAGGGATGTCCTCCACCCTAGTTAAAAGCCTGGTGGAAGAGCTCAGTCTTTCAGGCCCTGCGGAACTGTAAAAGGTCCCACAGGGCCCTGACCTCATATGGGAGCTCATTACACCGGGAAGGGGCCGCGGCTGAAAAAGCCCTGGCCATAGTCAAGGCAAGATGGACGTCCCTGGGGCCGGGGACCACCAAAAGATGTTGGTTGGCAGATCGTAAAACCCATTGGGGTTCATAGAGGCAGAGGCAGTCTGGAAGATATGCAGGCCCCTGGCTGTATAGAGCTTTAAAGGTAAGCACCAACACCAGTTCGGTGTAGTGGTTAAGTGTGCGGACCGGGTTTGATTCCCTACTCCTCCACTTGCAGTGGCTGGATGACCTTGGGCAAGCCATAGTTCTGTCAGAGCTGTCCTTGAAAGGGTAGTTTCTGTCAGAGCTCTCTCAGCCCCACCTCCCTCACAGGGTATCTGTTGTGGGGAGGGGAAGGGAAAGGAGTTTGTAAGCCGCTCTGAGACTCCGAGTGAAGGGCAGGGTATAAATCCAATCTCCTCCTCCTCCTCCTCCTCCTCCTCCTCCTTGCTCTTCTTCTTCTTCTTCCTCCTTGAAACGGATCTGGTACGCAATGGCTGAGTTCAGACTGGCAATTTGCCCCACTATAGCCACTTTTCAGCCGCGTTTCCCAAGCGGATTAAAGGGGACATTCACACAGGCACATCTGCCTGGCGTTCCCCACCTGTAGGCAACCCATGCTGTTCCGTTTCACTCCCGTGTTAAAAAGATACCTGTTACAAGTGGTAGCAAATCCTGGAGAGTGCCTTTATCCCGCGTCAGTCCACTTCCTGGAAGTATGAACGCTCAGCCGAAAAGCCAGGAGCAACCCGCATTGCTCCCAGAGCATATGATTGGCTCATATGATTGGCTGTGCTCCGCTCCACCGCATAAGGCGTATATGATTGCTTGTGCTCTGCTCTACCGCCCAATGCGCAATGGGATCCTCCCCAAATCGGCTGGATGCCTATGTGTGTATGGACGCATGAGTCCTGATAAGCCAAGCTTCTGCCCACACACACATAGGCATCCAGCCTATTTACCAGGGAAAAGCCATTTACAGCCACACCTCCGGGCCAGCAAACCGAACGCTCCCACACGCCTCCTCCCGATATGCTCCCACATTTGTCGGCCCCGTGTGACCGGGAAAACCCGGAACAGTTTATTCCAGGGCTTTTTTGCCACGACTGGCTCCCACTGCAAACTGCCAGTCTGAACTCAGCCAATAGGCAGCCAGCGCAGTTTGTGCAGCACCAGGTGGATCCGCACAGACGACGAGGTCAGCACCCGTGCTGCTGTGTTCTGCACCTGCTGCAGTTTCCAGAGCAGAATCAAGGGCAACCCAACATAGAGAGAATTACAATATTCCAATCTTGATATGACCATTGCATGGGTCACTGTAGTCAGATCCCGGGGAATGAGATATGGGGCCATCTGCTTGATCCACCTCAGATGTAAAAAAGCAAACCTGGCAGTGGCGGCGACCAGTGGAGCCATTAGAACATAAGATCCATGTTGGATCAGGCCAATGGTCCATCCAGACCAATACAGTGACCAATTCCTTGCAAGCAGCTGTGCCGCACTTGCTCTTCCATTTCCCCCACTTGCATCGGTCAGTTTCACACTATTTACTGCACGGCCGCATTTTGACCCGCAGCTCCCCCCAGTTTCCCCCATGTCTTCTCGATCCTTGTTTTTTGAGATCAGGAAAATGCGGGGGAAATCGGGGGGGGGAGCTGCAGGTCAAAATGCAGCCATGCAGCGAATTATGTGAAACTGACCAATGCAAGCAGGGAAAACAGGACAGCAAGGGCAGCACAGCTGCTTGTGGGGAATTGGTCTCTGTGTCACGCAGTGGCCAAATGCCTTTGGTAGAAGCTGGCACCATGGCACAAGGATCTTCACTACGTGACTGAAGGGAAGCTGTATATAAGTCAGAACATATTTTAAACAAGATGTTCATTTAGAAAGGCATCCCGATAAGCCAAGCTTCTGCCCGAAACAGTGAAGAGGTACTGTCAGAATAACACGTAACCAGTGTTCCCTCTAAGCTGAGTGAGTGTGAGCTAGCTCACAGTTCTTTAGCCTCCGGCTCACACATTTTTTGCCTCAGCTCAGGAAGGATGGCCCCGGAGCAAACTAATTTATGCAGCAGCCAAGTCGCTCGCTCACAACTTTAATGCTGGTAGCTTGCAAAGTAGGATTTTCGCTCGCAAGACTCCACAGCTTAGAAGGAGCATTGCACGTCACCTCGCTTCCTGACATCTTGTGGCGGGCTCCACCTCCTGTGGCAGCCATTTTGTGACTGTCTCCGCCTCCTGCATCAGCCATTTTTTTTGGTTCTGCCTACCCCGCTATCTCAAAACTCCCAAAGTGTCCAAAAGCTCTTGGTTGGAGACCACTGGCTTGGTTCATGGGTGGAAGAAACAAAGAGGGTTGAGCTAATGTAATATTAAACAGTTCAAAATTTAATAAGGTGTACACAAGTTAAAATACGTTTAAAATCCACATGTAAACAGGACTTTCACACATTTATACACATGATGGGACAATACATATAATACTAAAGACCAGACACGTTTCGGCCATAAAAGGCCTTCTTCAGTGGTCACAAATACAATCTTGTCCAGACACACATTCATACACTAATATATAAATTCTTAAAAACCCTTTGTATAAAAACCAGATGTGATGCCTGCAGATCAAAAAATCAAAAGAAGAAAAATCAATTATTATTACAATGTAAACCAAATTTTAATAAATTGAAAACTATTGCTTTTTTAAAAAAACTTATTACCTTTTATAGATGTAATTTAGTTACAGGTATGTAAAATGGGCCATACCAATGCCAATATGTATTCTAAATAAAAATGAAATAATGAAATAATTATGTTAATAATCCATATAATATATAATCCACATTAGATATAAGTTAAATTATGTTAGTAATAACCAACCTGGTATTCAGGGTACCTAAGGTATGAATGTGTGTCTCTCCATCCATGCAAGAATACTGTTGTAGGTTACTGTGTTAGCCACCTAAAATAGTAGCTCAAAGATGATACAATGGGTTCATGGGTGGGACATAAGAGAGGAGGTAGTCCTTCAGGCAGCCCAATCCTAACTTGTGAAGAAGAAGAAGAAGAAGAAGAAGAAGAAGAAGAAGAAGAAGAAGAAGAAGAAGAAGAAGAAGAAGAAGAAGAAGAAGAAGAAGAAGAAGAAGAAGAGGAGGAGGAGGAGGAGGAGGAGGAGGAGGAGGAGGAGGAGGAGGAGGAGGAGGAGGAGGAGGAGGAGGAGGAGGAGGAGGAGGAGATTGGATTTATACCCCGCCCTTCACTGCCCAAAGGCATCTCAGAGCAGCTTACAAACTCCTTCCCCTCCCTACAACAGACACCCTGGGAGGTAGGTGGGGCTGAGAGAACTTCTGACAGAAACTGCTCTTTTTCAAGAACAGCTGTGCCAGAGCTTGTGACTGACCCAAGGTCACATCAGCAGGTGCAAGTGGAGGAGTGGGGAATCAAACCCAGTTCTCCCAGATTAGAGTCCACGCGCTTCACCAAACTGTCTCTTTTATGATATTAAAGATCGACACCACCATTTTGCACCGGTCTGGGAGGGCACACAGGGCCTTCATGGACGAGTTGGGTGAAAGAAGGCTTGTCTAAAAGGGGAGCAGTTCCTTCCAGACCCCCTCAGGCAATCATCTTAAGCCCTGAAGCATGAGATTTGATTACAGTTTATCATTCCTCCATCTCCCGCTGTGACAAACGCCATTAGGAGCCACGCAGCGACTTATTCACGGCCAACAATATAACGATAATACCTATACCCTGGTTAACCATGCAAGAAATGTCACTTGCAAATTATCATTTCCAATTATCCAGTATTAATTTAAGGGACACAGTTATCAGTCTGGTTACAATATTCTTTTTTCATTATATGACCTTCTCTATTCAGGGAAAGACGATTTCCTTTCTTTACATCGCTGGGTGGAGAAAAGGTTCTTTTTTTTAGGGCAAAATGTTAATATAGATCAGTGCATTCTTTGCCCGGAAAATAGTTTCTTGGCTGGAGCTCGATCGTTTAGGGAAAATAAAAACAGAGGGGGGGAAATCTTCAAACAGGTTATGAGATCAATGGTCGGGAATTTTTAAGAGAGTTCTTAATCTGTTGCTCCTAGCAAGATACCTATCGTCATGGGAGGACAGGAGCAGGGAATGCAGTAAGTAGATATTGAAAAGGTCCTACAAGGCCCCAGTGGGTTTCCATGCAGTCTGTAAGACACATTAGCTGTCCCCTTATTAGCGTTACCAACCTAAATCACAAGCTAAACATAAGCCTGCAGTGTGATGTAGCTGTGAAGACAGCTAATGCAATCTTAGGATGCATGAACAGAAGCATTGTGTCCAGATCACGGGAGGTGGTAGTGCCGCTCTATTCTGTTATGGTCAGGCCTCACCTGGAGTCCTGTGTCCAGTTTTGGACACCACATTTTAGGAAGGATGTTGACAAGCTTGAGCATATCCAGAAGAGGGCGACCAGGATGGTGAGAGGGTTGGAATCCAAGTCTTACGAGGAAAGGCTGAAAGAGTTGGGTATGTTTAGCCTGGGAAAGAGAAGGCTGCGGGAGACATTGCAGCTGCAAGGCAAAGGACATTCCTGCACACACAGACATCACCCAATTGACCCATGGTGGGGCGCCCGACCCCCTACCCCTAGGGTTGCCAGCCTCCAGGTGATGTCTGGAGACCCCCTGCCATTACAGCTGATCTCCAGACAATCAGGATCAATTCCCCGGAAGGAAATGGACACTCTGGAGGGTGGACTCTATGGCATTAGACCCTGCCAAGATCCCTCCCCGTTCAAAACTCTGCCTTCCCCAGGCTCCAGCCCCCAAACCTCCAAGTATTTCCCAATCCAGAGCTAGCAGCCCTACCCCTTATATATTATATTATTATATATTATATTATATTATGAGAGCCAGTTTGGTGTAGTGGTGAAGTGTGCGGACTCTTATCTGGGAGAACTGGGTTTGATTCCCCACTCCTCCACTTGCACCTGCTGGATGACCTTGGGCAAGCCATAGTTCTGGCATAGCTGTTTTTGAAAAAGAGCAGTTTCTGTCAGAGCTCTCTCAGCCCCGCCTACTTCACAGGGTGTCTGTTGTGGGGAGGGGAAGGGAAAGGAGTTTGGAAGCCACTCTGAGACACCTTTGAGCAGTGAAGGGCAGGGGTATAAATCCAATCTCTTCTTCTTCTCTTCTAATATATTTAATGTACTTTTTTTAAAAAAGCCATTAATTTGTTTGGGGAAAGCCTGTATGCCAGCTCCCATCCATGTAAGTTTGCCAGGTCTGATTGTCCTGGCAGTGGGGGGTGGGACGGAGCCATCCAGGAGTGGGAAGGCAGAGCAACATCACTGTGTGCGACACCATAGACACGATGATGTCACACGGAAGTGACATCATCACACCGGGGACATCGCATGTCGATGCTCTTAGCAATTTGGCTGAATCTCTATGGTTACCAGAGAGTTTTTTTGGCCAAACTGCTAGAGTGTCGGCATGTGGCACCTCCAGCATGATGACGTCACTTCCATATGACATCATCACAGTGACCATGTCAACACGCGGCGAGCCTCTTCAGGGATGGGGTTTCTCCGTGACCAGCTGGCCAGCGGTGGATTGGAGCCCCAAAGATCAGGGAACTCCCTGACCAGAGCGGAGTTCTGGCAACCCTACATCCACATGACTAATGTAATTTAAAATCATTAGTTGCTGTAGATTTTCCAGGTTGTGTGGCCATGGTCTTGGCATTGTAGGACCTGACATTTCGCCAGTAGCTGTGACTGGCATCCTCAGAGATATAACACAGAAAGATGGAGTACTCTCTGTGTCAAAGCCTTTGACAACATATTAATTTAAAATCCATAACAAATCAGAATTAAAATATACAATGAATACTAAATGCTACAAAACAGTCAGATCAATCCATAAGTAACGTCCAGGAGTATAAAAGTTAACCGCCTTTCCATTGACTCAACCCAGCTGCAGTCACAATCCACAAATCACAGTCAAGGACCCACGTAACAAACCCGCATACAATAAAACATCAACGCCGTAATGTCGAAAGAGCAGCTGATTAAAAAATTCAGCACAGCGGCAGGTAAAAAGCTGCCGATATAAATAAGACAGAGACGAACTCTTAGGAGCAGTATTTTTCAGCAGTAAAACCATCGAAGCCAGTAAAACCAGAAATCTAAAACCACAGCAGTGAAACATTAAAAGCCAGAGGATTAAGATGTTTTTGTACAGTGCTGAAAACTAAGCAGTGAAGGGGACAAGTGTACAGAGGAGAGGAGGGGATCCACAAATGGGGTGCCACCCATTCTTTGTGGTCCCCAAGCTTACTCCAGTAAATAAGAAGCTCCGATGTCTCTGCTCAGGCCTAATTCAAGTGTGCACTTATCCTTAGACATCTAGTTTGAGTTTTCCCCAGAAGTGACCCCGATCTTCCCTAAAAATCTCTGAAAACTCTATGGTTTTACCATAGACTTTCCAGGGATTCCTAGAGAACCCTGGAAGTGACATCATGCCATTGGTGATGGTCACTTCCCACTCCTGGTTTCCCACTGGTTGCCAGGCAACTGGGCCCAGCTCAGGCAGCACCTCAAACTTGTTTTCTGTGGGAGAGGCTGCTGGGTAGAGGGAAGAAGGAAAGTTGAAGACCAGAGGGGCAAATTACGGTCGGTTGGCTCAGGCTGGTGTGTGGAAAGGAGACAAAGAAGCAGAGAAAGGGGAGAGGGTCTGGGGGCAGCCAGGGGGAAGGAAAGAGGAAACAGTGGGGGGAGGAGATACAGGGGGAAATGGTGGCCGAGGGGCTTGAGATCTTACAAAATTTCAGTCAGCATGTTGGGTTTCCTAGGTAACTCAAAATGGCAGCCAAGGTCTCAGAAGGGAGTGGCATGAGACCCTGGCTGTTATTTTAGTTTGCCTGAAGCAAATGTTCTGATAGCACTTCAGGGGCATAGCCAGGAATTTCTGGGTGCTGGGGCAGGGCCCGGGGTGCTGGGGCAGGGAAGTGGTGGTAAGCGGCATTGACCACTTATCTCCACCCGGGGCTGTGGCCATGGAGGTGTGGGTGGCCAGCTACTTGGCCAGCCAGCTGGCAGGGAGGCACCTCTCCTCCTTCCCTATCTCCAGCCTGCCAGCTGCTCTTTGGATGCGTGCCTCAAGCTGCATGCTTCTCCTCCCCCTCCCTCACCCCCTTCCTCCAGATGCGCACCTCTCCCTCCTCTTCTCCCTCTTCCTCCTCCAGTCACATGCCTCTCCTCCCTCCCTGCCTCCGGCCTGCCAGCTGCCCTTTGGACGGCGTGCCTGGGCACGGCCCTGCGGGCAGCCATTCCTGAGCACGGCTTGGAGGACGGGCAGGGGGTGGCAGGAGATGGGCAAGGTGGGTGGCGGTGGTGGACGTGGCTTGTGAATGAGGGGGCGTGGCCCCAGAATGCCCCACCGTAGCTACGTGCTGTGGCATTTTTGTTTTTCCAAACCTGGGAGTTACTACCTCGGCTTCTCAGAAATCTAACCCTGAGCCCTAGATAAATCCTTCTAGTGGATTTGTGGTTCCACAAAGGGAGGGGTGCCGTTGATCACATACATTATAAAACAGAATGTGTGCGTGTGTGTGGTGCCATCAAGTCACCTCCAACCCATGAATCAATGTCCTCCAAAAGGTCCTATCATTAACAGCCTTGTTCAGGTCTTGCCAACGGAAGGCCACAGCTTCCTTGATGGAGTCAATCCACCTCACGGCGGGTCTTCCTCATCTCCTGCCACCTTCGACTTTTCCTAGCATTATTGCCTTTTCCAGTGAGTCTTGTGTCAGGCTCGGATTCCAATCTGTACCCTCACCGTCTGGTCTCCATTTTACTGTTCTCATTACGTTCCCGTTTTTCCCATACTGTCTGATTCAGTGTGAATGCGCTTATCTCCCCTCCTCGCTACGTTCCTTCAGAGGGGGGAGAGAGAATGCATGTGTGTAGGAGTAGGCCTTGCAGTTGTAACCTTCTATTGAGCCCTCATGAGATACTTTTCTCACGGGAAGGTATCCTTGAGAGAAACAACTTTGATTAGCTAGGGGTGGACCCTATTCTCCCTGGGTCCATGTAGCACTGCTGACGTGTATGGTTGGAATGTGTAATTGTAACTATATGAGGTTTTCCCGCCTTTAAGATTCAGACCTGACAGAAGGTTCATTCCCTGCCCATCTCATATCTTCTAATAAACTTTTCAAAACCGAAAGTTGGCGTGAGGAGTGAGGTGACTTGACGGGGACCCTGACATCTTGTCGTAATCTGACCAAAGTACAATAGTCTCTGTTCGGTCATTGTTGCTTCTAGGGAGGGTTCAGGCCCGATTTGATCGAGAACCCACTGATTTTGTCTTTTGGTCAGTCCACAGTATCCATAAGCCTCTCCTCCGGCACCACATTTCAAATGAACCAACCTCCTTCCCGTCAGCCTTCTTGGTTGTCCAATAGCAAAGGAACACTGCCAACCTATTCAGCACTTTCAAAAGCCCTCCGAAACAATTCAGTCTCTGCCAACGAAGCCGATTATTTTTTGCTGAGGCTAGAGTGCAGATGAGAAGGCTGCGGTGAAGGTGTAATGGGTGGAGCTTTGATACTGGTTAGGTTTCATTTATTTTAGGGTAACGGCTTGCTTTCATCCGCCAGGCCCCGGGATGGTGAGAAATCCACAAATTGAAACGAAATCCCGCTTCACACCTCCCGAGGCTCAGCTCTGAAGCCCGAAATCGGTTCGGAAGCTACCGGACTCGAGTCACGAGTTCACGTACAGTTGTCGGATGAGATCTGTTTCTTCTTTGTTTTGTTTCCTAGGGTAAGGGGGGGAGAGAAGCGGAGGAGGTCAGGTACATACTGAAGAAGGATCCGAACACACAGGTTCATTTGTGGTTTCCGTCCCTGGAACGACTCCGCCAGCAAACAGAGCTGACTTTGAGTTGCAGAGGCAAACCACGTGTGTGTTTCTTATGTGTGCACGATCTTTTTTCTTTTTTTTTTCAGTTTGTGGCTGCCTCGAACACAAAAGAAGGAGTTAACAAAACAAAAAAGTGAATGACTGCATCACACCTTGGAGGAGATGAGGAAGCCAGATAAGCGGATCTGTGACAGCCATGACAATACTGCAAAGTCAATATGCATGTGTAATTAAATCCATTCAGATTATATGTCATTTCTCTCTCTCTCTCTCTCTCTCTCTCTCTCTCTCTCTCTCTCTCTCTCTCTCTCTCTCTCTCTCTCTCTCCCTCTCTCTCTCTATCTCGCCATTGCCCTCTCCTGCTTCCTTTAGATGATAGTATTTAGCAGGGCTCTTTTTGTAGCAGGAACTCCTTTGCATATTAGGCCACAAGCCCCTGATGTAGCCAATCCTCCAAGAGCTTGCAGTAGCCCCTGTCAGAAGAACTCTGTAAGCTCTTGGAGGATTGGCTACATTAGGGGTGTGTCACCTGATATGCAAAGGAGTTCCTGCTACAAAAAGAGCCCTGGTATTTAGGCCAATTTCGCACCAAAGGTTGCCCGGGTGTCATCCCCCGATAATATCCGCAGCAACGGATCGTTTCCCCACTCGTTGCTGCGGGGTCGGCAACTGTCCCCGAATCCAAGCTTCTTTCCCCCTGGGTTTTCCATCTCTGCCATCTTTGGGATCATTTTAGCGGCTGCAGGGTTGACGTCGGGGGCGTTCTAATGGGGAACTTGCAAATCGCTGCTGTCCTCTCTCCACCCCTTTAACACCCCTCTGCTTCTTTCCCTCCCCTCCATTCCCCCTCCCATCTATCAACAGCAGTTCAACACCCCTCTGCTTCTCTCTCCTCTCCCCTTCCCACCGGCAACCTCCCCTCCTTGGTCCGTGTGGGGGATTTTTTTGTTTGTTTTCCTCCTGCGTCGCGTTGCAACGCAATAATGAGCCATCGTTACCTGGCATCTAAATATCCCTTTAAATGTCCGTATGCTGTTTTTGCCATTTTCCCATTCGCAACCACACATACGCAAACCACTCATGCGTGTCTGTGGATGCGTCACAACGCAACTACGCATGCGTAAGGCATGTCTAGTTCCCAAAGTGGGTGGTGCGTTACAACCAGGGCTCTTTTTGTAGCAGGAACTCCTTTGCATATTAGGCGACACACCCCTAATGTAGCCAATCCTCCGAGAGCTTACAGTAGCCCCTGTAAGAAGAGCTCTGTAAGCTCTCAAAGGATTGGCTACATTAGGGTTGTGTGGCCTAATATGCAAAGGAGTTCCTGCTACGGAAAGAGCCCTGGTTACAACACAACCATGCCTCCAATTAAAAAAAAAAAATGGGGAGGGGGAAGAGAGGGGAAGGGGCAATAGATTCGGGGCAAGGCGACATGTGGAAATGCACATCCAGGACAAACCCGGGTCAGATTTCTGTAATGTGGAATCGCCCCCACAGAATCGGGCCAATTAGACCCAGGGGGAACGGGAAGTAAATCATTGGTGCAGAATCACCCTTAGAGTTGGCAGCTCTCTCTTGGTTGGTTACTGGAGACTTGGGGGTGGTGCTTGGGGAAGACAGGATTTGGGGGGAAGGGGGGAACTCAGCGGAGAGGTAATGTCCCTCTAAGACTTCCATTTCCTCCTAGATCTATTGTATATTTCAGGCGGCACCTGGAGTCCTCCCACTATTACAATCCATCTCCAGGCAATTGAGATCAGTTCCCTGGGAGAAGATGGCTGTTTTGGACAGATAATCATTTGCCATTGCTTGCCTCTACTTATCAACCCTGGACTTCCTTGGTTGTCTCCCATCCAAATACTAACCAGCATCAACCCTGCTTAGCTTCTGATGAGATTGGGTTAGCCTGGGCCGTCCCAAGTCAGGGATCTTAAAACCTAACGCATTTCTTATAGCATAAAGGTTTCTGAGCTACGGCACATTTTGACATATTCCCGCCCAATGAAAAGGGCTTCCACCCTGGAAGTATCGCAGCTGTTAATTAAAACGCTCTCTTCCAGAAGGTGGAAACTGAGAAAACCGAGATGGTCACCAACACAACCTGTGCAGCTTTCTGCTCCGGAGACTTGGCAAGTCCTGAAAGAGAGCAACAAAGGCAGATTAATTACGACTCATAATATAAATTAATTATGTTGATTTGACCGGTGGCGCTGTGGCTTTCAACCTACATTTCCCGGAGAGACTGCATACCCTTTGAAGACGATCTGATACAGTCAAAAAAGGAGAGAGAGAGAGAGAGAATGAGGTACATTGATATTTGTTGAATGACACCAAGGTCCAGGGCTCTTTTTGTATCAGGAACTCCTTTGCATATTAGGTGACACACCCCTAAGGTAGCCAATCCTCCAAGAGCTTACAGAGCTCTTCTTACAGGGGCTACTGTAAGCTCTTGGAGGATTGGCTACATTAGGGGGTGTGCCGCCTAATATGCAAAGGAGTTCTTGCTACAAAAAGAGCCCTGCCAAGGTCTAATTCTCTCTCCAAGAGTCAACGAAATGATTTCTTCTGGCCTCAGAATCTATTAGTGGGTTTTTTTAAAAAATGAGGACACCGAATGGTCAAGCATATCCCAGGTGTAAGACACTGGTGTATGGTGGTCTTTCAGTTCCCAACTATAACGGGATTTCTCAGTCCTTGCCACATGAGGGGCTAAAAAGGTATGTTTGAGTTGTCAGGCAATTCTTGGCCGCTTGCAGGAGAGCTGTGGAAGGGGCCAGAGTCCCGGGAGAAAATTTTTAAACAGAAAAACAAGGCCTCGTTTACTTACAAGAAATTGCCACCACAGACTTTACGGTGATTCCTGATATGTTTTGATGACACGTTGTCCCTGACAGGGCAATTTTACTTGCACTCTTAGGACCTAAACAGGAAGGTACATATTAGTTCCAGTATATACAACTACTTCTGACACAAGGCTACCGCTGTGGCCCCAAATGGAAACCTTTTGCTGTGTCATTCAATTCCATATTAGAACATTCCAATTTTGGTCCAATTTTATTTATTGTCAATTGCCTTACATGTGTTACCGGGACTCTGTGGCTTGTTGTGTTTTGCACTATTTGACCTCTGAAGGAGGCTCTTGTGAGCCGAAACGCGTCAGGTCATATACTGTCTTTTTGTGTGTGTGTGTGTGTGTATTTGTAATTTTGAACATTTTATGAGGCTTTATCTGGGGCCCCTACAAGGTTTTTATATGTCTTTGTAATAAACACTCTTTTGTACACTTATGCTTTTAACTTTTGTCCCTCAATAAGTTTTCTGAACTTCCTTTGGAGGTTTCTGATTCCTAGAGCTACCTTGTTCACTACCAGGGCGTTCTAGGAATTGACAGGAACTCTATGGTAAGGGCTTCCTGTAAGTAGATGAGGCCTTACTTTTCTTTTTAATTTTTCTCCCACTGCAGCTTTTTGTGGTCGGGGGGGGCGGGCAATGGAACCTGGCGAAGGGGGATTTCCCACCCCACTATGAGCATGGCCGTCCTATTTGAAAAACTTGGCTAGAAATAAGTATTTGTGGCCTTAAATCTCCCATGTTGAGTCTCATGCAAGCAGTAGGTCACCATGACTCTATCCACGAGTGGGGTTGGGGGGTTGGGGGGGTTGGGGAGGAGAGGGACCTCAGCTGGGTATAATGTTGTCGAGTCAGTGTTCCCTCTAAGCTGAGTTAGTGTAAGCTAGCTCACAGTTTTTTTAGCCTCCAGCTCACACGTTTCTATCTGAGCTCAGGGAGGACGGCTCCAGAGCAAACTAATTTAGGCAGTGGCAAAATCTCTCGCTCACAACTTTAATGCCCAGTCGCTCACAAAGTAGAAGTTTTGCTCACAAGACCCCACAGCTTCGAGGGAGCATTGGAGTCCACCCTCCGAAGCAGCCATGTTCTCCAGGGGAACCCATCTTGGTCATCTGGTGATCAACTGTAATAGCGGGAGATCACCAGGTGCCGCCTGGAGGTTGGCAACCCTAATATACATCTATATTCAAAGGCGCTCTGTCTTGCCTAATATCAGGGCTATTTTGGGGCAGGAACACACAGGAACGGAGTTCCGGCTGTCTCCTGAGTTGGCCACACCCAGCAGGAACTCATTAGCATAACAGGCCACACCCAACAGCAGAAAATCATTAGGATTGGCTACATGAGGGGTCTGTGGCCCAACATGCAAAGGAGTTTCTGCTACAAAAAAGTCCTGGATTTTAACAACAAACAAAGTAAATAGAATAAGAAGCAAAAGGTGGGTATGGCTGGATGGCCACACTTCTGGTAACATGGGGGTGTGGCCTAATAGGCTAATGAGCTGTGCTGTCAGGGGTGTGGCCTAATAGGCTAATGAGTTCCTGCTGTTGGGTATGGCCTATTATGCTGATGAGTTCCTGCTGGGCTTTTTCTACCATGGATCTCTCTTCCCTATTCTACCTCTGTGAGCTAGTTGAGACTGAGAGACCGTGAGCGGACCCGGGTCCCCATCTCAACTTCAGGAGCAACTTCGTCACTCTGACCATTATGCAACGCTTCCCTGCGCATTCATTCGGTCTTTGTGGATACACAAACCTTGATCTATCCCAGTTTCGGAGCAAAACTTTGCAGACAACCTGGAGAAGGGGGCAGGTGCTAGTCCGAGGTTCATACATCAGAACTGAGCAGAATTTAGGGTTGCCAACTCTGGGTCAAGAATGTCCTGGAGATTTGGTGGTGGAGCCTTGGAAAGGCAGGAACCTCAGCAGGGAGGAGCAGGAGGAGGAGGAGGAGGAGAAGAAGAGGAGAAGGAGGAGCAGGAGGAGGAGAAGAAGAGGAGAAGGAGGAGGAGGAGACTGGATTTATACCCCGCCCTTCACTACCCAAAGGAGTCTCAGAGGAGCTGACAAACTCCTTTCCCTTCCCCTCCCCACAACAGACACCCTGTGAGGTAGGCGGGACTGAGAGAGCTCTGACAGAAACTGCTCTTTTTCAAAAACAGCCGTACCAGAGCTTGCAACTGACCCAAGGTCACATCAGCAGCTGCAAGTGGAGGAGTGGGGAATCAAACCCTGTTCTCCCAGATTAGAGTCCGCACACTTAACCACTACACCAAACTGAAGAAGAAGCGGAAGAGGAAGAAGAGGAAGGAGGAGGAGGAGATTGGATTTATACCCCTCCACTACCTGAAGGAGTCTCAGAGCGGCTTACACTCTCCTTTCCCTTCCCCTCCCCACAACAGACACCCTCTCGGGTAGGCGGGGCTCAGAGAGCTCTCTGGAGAACTGACTTTGAGAGAACAGCTCTGAGAGAACTTGTGACTGACCCAAGGTCACACCAGCAGCTGCATGTGGAGGACCGGGGAATCCAACCCAGCTGTCCCAGATCAGAGTTCATGCTCTTGACCACTACACCGAACTGGCTCTCAGATGCAGAGTCTGCCCTCCAAAGCGTCCATTTTCTCCAGGGGAACTGATCTCTTGCCACCTGGAGATCAGCTGTCATTCTGGAAGATCTCAACTCTCGCAGAATTCCTTCTCAGAAGAAAAGAGACATGGGTCGGGGAGAGGCATCTTTCTTTATTCCTCTTCTGAAGTGTTCCTTCTCGAGACATTTGCTTTGGGCAGGGTGAATCATCAAGGGTGCTTGGCATTTCTTTTTCTTCATCGGCACGGTCTACGCGGCCAGGCACTTGATTTCCCAGTTGCCTCACTTCTTTAAAAAAAGACAAAGAAATTCCCTTTGACAGGGCTATTGGGGGAAAAAAAAAAGGAAAAGGAAAAGGTCTAATCCAAGCCTATCGTGACGTAATTAATGAGGAATCGGATCAGAGAAGCCGGGCTCCAAGGGGGCTCCTTCAGCAGCACCCCGAAGGAAAGCCAAGAGGCTCTGGCAGGCAACTCATATCCGAGTGGCTCAGGAAGAAAAAACGCGACCCAGTGGGTAAACGTGTTGCAAATGAACACAGGGAAACGCAATTTCGCACAGCGGATTAAAACCTTTTCCCCAGTTTGGACTGAAGGGCATGGGATTTGCATTCTGCCTTAACAAGCGACCTTCTCTGTTCTCATGGGCGTGAAACGCGCCACGAGGATTTCTGCGGGCCAGAGTTGAAGGGAAATCTTTCTCCCCGCTCCTCCAGAGAGCCAGTTTGGTGTAGTGGTTAAGTGTGCGGGCTCTAATCTGGGAGAGCCGGGTTTGATTCCCCACTCCTCCACTCACAGCTGCTGGATGACCTTGGCCAAGCCATAGTTCTATCAGAGCTGTTATCTCAAGGACAGTTCTGGAAAGAGCTCTCTCAGCCCCGCCTACCTCACAGGGTAGGGTGTCTGCTGTGGGGAGGGGAAGCGGAAGGAGTTTGTAAGCCGCTCTGAGACTCCGAATGAAGGGCGGGGTATAAACCCAATCTCTTCTTCTTCTTCCTGGTACATCACAAGAAATGGGGTTCTCCGGAGACGGCATTAGACTCAAGAGACCCCAAAGGAGCTGGGTTGAGAGAAGAGGAAGACATTAACAGTGCGGGTTCCAAAAAATTGGCTCACACCTAGTTGCCAGATGGGGAAACTCTGGGCGATTTGGGGGTGGAGCCGGAGGAGGCAGGGTTTCTCTCAGGAAGGGACCTCAGTGTTGTATAATTCCATAGATTCCACCCTCCAAAGCAGCCATTTTCTCCAGAGGGACTGATTTCTGCAGACTGGAGATCAGTTGTAATTCTAGGTGATCTCCAGGTCCCAGCTGGAGGCTGGCAATCCTACCAGCTGCCCAGGGTAGGTGCACGCTACCATCGGTATGAATCCTAGAATCACAGAGCAGGAAGGGTCCATAGAGGCCATCTAGTCCAACCCTCTGCTCAATGCAAGATTGACCTAGAGCGTCCCTGACAAGTGTCGGTCCAGCCGCTGCTTCAAGACTGCCAGGGAAGGGGAGCTCACCACCTCCCGAGGCAGCTGGTTCCACTGCAGCACAACTCTGACTGTCAAAAAGTTTTCCCTAATGTCCAGTCGGTACCTTCCTGCCCTTAATTTAAACCCATGATCTGCTGCCAACAGGAACGGCTCCCTGCCCTCCTCTAAGGGACATCCCTTCAGATACTTCAAGAAAGCCATCCTGTCCCCCCTCAACCTCCTCTTCTCCAGACTGAACCTTCCCAAGTCCCTCAGCCTTTCCTGCCCTCCTCCAAGTGACAGACCTTCAAGTACTTCAGGAGAGCCTTCCTGTCCCCCCTCCACCTCCTCTTCTCCAGACTGAACATTCCCAAGTCCCTCAGCCTTTCCTGCCCTCCTCCAAGTGACAGCCCTTCAAGTACTTCAAGAGAAGCATCCTGTCCCCCCTCAACCTCCTCTTTTCCAGACTGAACACTCCCAAGAAGTCCCTCAGCCTTTCCTGCCCTCCTCCAAGTGACAGCCCTTCAAGTATTTCAAGAGAGCCATCCTGTCCCCCCTCAACCTCCTCTTCTCCAGACTGAATCTTCCCGAGTCCCTCAGCCTTTTCTCATAGGGCTTCTTGGTCTCCCACAGTCATCCTCATCACTCTCTTCTGCACCCGCTCCATTCTGTCCACATCCTTTTTGAATGAGGCTTCCAGAAGAACTGCACACTTCACTATGCCTTCTACTGAAGTCCTGGTGGGGGTGGGTCTGCTCTCTGTTTGTTCCCCCTCTGCCCAACTTGGGCAGCTGCTCTGGATGCCCCGTGGCTCAAAGCAGTCCTGGTTTTTAGGGTTGCCAGCTCTGGAATGGGGAATACCTGAAGATTTGGGGTTGAAACCTGCAGAGGATGGGGTTTGGGGAAGGGAGAGACCTCAGCAGAGTACAATGCCATGGAGTCCACCTTCCGAAGTGGCCATTTTCTCCAGGGGAACCGATCTCTGTAGTCTGGAGAGTGACTGTAATCTCCAGGAGATCTCCAGCCATGGCCTGGAGGTTGGCAAACCTACTTTAGATCCCTGTTGGAGATATCAGGCCATTCGCACTGCCTTTATGGGTATACACCAGTTTGGCGTAGCGGTTTTGTGTAGTGGTTAGGAGCGTGGACTCTAATCTGGGGGAACTGGGTTTGAGTCCCCACTCCTCCACATGCAGCTGCTGGTGCGACCTTGGGTCAGTCACAAGTTCTTTCAGAGCTGTTCTCTCACAAGCAGTCCTGGAAAGAGCTCTCTCACCTCACAGGGTGTCTGTTGTAGGGAGGGGAAGGGAAAGGAGATGGCAAGCCGTTCTGAGTCTCCTTTCGGTAGCGAAGGGCGGGGTATAAATCCAATCTCCTCTTCCTCCTCTCTTCATATTTTGGAACTGTACTCAGGTGCGAGTGTTTTCCGTCAACTGCTAGAGGCATAATTTATTGCCTGACCAGCTGTTTGTTGTCATTAGATCCTAAAGCAATTTGGTTAGAGGGGACAATCGGGAGACAATTGTTAGCTTAGTAAATAATGGCTGGATTTGGCCTTGCAGCTAATTGGAAGGGGGGGAGGAAATGCCTGCGTTTCAGTCATAAAATCTGGAACACTGCCTTCCTGGCAAAATGGGCATGTTAAGTGGGAAGCTGCAGTGTGATGAACACTCATGCTGACAGGTTTATTGGGAAAGTATCTTTTATTTCTTTACATCTCAGGCGACAGGGATCAGCTCCCCTGGAGGGAACGGCTGCTTTGGAGGGTGGACTCTATTTTATTTTATTATTATTTTTACTTAAAATAAAAACATGCTGAAGACATCAGCACTCTTGCAAATATTTTGTTCATTTAGCAGTGTCTGATAACTGACACCTCTTGCTCTGAGTTACTGCATCCAAATGCCTGCGCTGTTGCTGTCTCGAGTATGCTGTTCAGGTGTGTGTCTCTGTAAGCTGCAAACCTACGACGACGCAGCAGCGGAAGAACTGGAAGAAGAAGCAGAAGACAGCCACTGCGAGCCTGAGAACAGCAGAAGACAGCCACTGCGAGTCGGGTTAGAACAGATAAAAGGAAATACTTCTTCACCCAAAGAGTGATTAACATATGGAATTCACTGCCACAGGAGGTGGTGGCAGCTACAAGCATGGACAGTTTCAAGAGGGAATTAGATAAACATATGGAGCAGAAGTCCATCAGTGGCTATTAGCCACAGGGTATAGATGGGAACTCTCAGTCTGGGGCAGGTGATGCACTCTATCCTTGGTGCTGGAGTGGGCAGCAGTGGGAGGGCTTCTGGTGTCCTGGCCCCACTGCTGGACCTCCTGATGGCACCTGGTATATTTTGGCTGCTGTGTGACAAAGTGTTGGACTAGATGGGCCATTGGCCTGATTCAACATTGGCTTCTCTTATGTTCTTATGTTCTTATGTTCTTATGAGAGAAGCCCTCCGGGGGCCTGATCTGGCCCCCGGGCCACATGTTTGACTCCCCTGCTCTGTGGCATTATACTCCACTGAGATCTCTCCCTTCCCCAAACCCAGCCTTCCCCACACTTCACCCCTAAATCTCCAAATATTTCCCTTCCCACAGCTGGCACCCCTACTTCAATGAGCTAAAATGCTAAAGAGTCCATCTTCCAAAATAGGGTTGCCAGCTCCCTCCCAGTCACTGAGAGGGGATGGAGGGAGTAGGGTTGCCAGATCCAGGAGGAGCCTTGTGAAAACAGGGGCTTTAGTGAGGTACAATGCCCTTGGGTCCACCTTCCGAAGCAGCCATTTTCTCCAGAGGAACTGATCTCTGTAGTCTGGAGAATGGAGTTGTCAGCTCCATTGTTGGGAAATACCTGGAGATTTAGGGGGTGAAGACTGAGGAAGACGGGGTTTGGAGAGAGGAGGTTCTTCCGTGGGGCATAATGTCACAGAGTCCATCTTTCAAAGCAGCCATTTTCTCCAGGAAACGGATCTCTGACTTCTGGGGACCAATTGTAATTCTGAGAGATCTTCTGGCCCCCCACCCGACGGTTACCAACTTCAGGTTGGGAAATTCCGGGAGTTTTGGGGGTGGAGCCTGAGGAGGATGTGGGTTCAGTGAAGTATAATCCCATAGAGTCCACCTCCCAGAGTGGCCATTTTCTCCATGGGACCTGAACTCTGTCGCCTGGAGACCAGTCATAATAGCGGGAGATGTCCAGCTGATACTGGAGATGAGGATTTTGCAAAGAGAACATAAGAATATAAGAGAAGCCCATGTTGGATCAGGCCAGTGGCCCATCTGGTCCAACACTCTGTCACACAGTGGCCAAAAATACCAGGTGCCATCAGGAGGTCCACCAGTGTTGACCCCCCACCCAAGCACCAAGAATACAGAGCATCACTTGCCCCAGACCAAGAGTCCCTATCTATAAGGTAAAGGTTCCCTTGCTCAAAAGCCAGTCAAATCCGACTGTAAGGTTGTGGTGCTCATCTCCGTTTCAAAGCCGAAGAGCCAGCGCTGTCTGAAGACTTTTCCGTAGTCATGTGGCCGGCATGACTAAACACCAAGGTGCATGGAACGCTGTTACCTTCCCACCGAAGTGGTACCTATTTATCTACTTACAATTTCTTGCTTTCAAACTGCTAGATTGGCAGGAGCCCCTATCTATACCCATGTGGCTAATAGCCACTGATGGACCTCTGCTCCATATGCTTATCTAATTCCCTCTTGAAGCCGTCCATGCTTGTAGCCGTCCCCTTCTTCTTTGGCCTTCATTCTTTCCCAGCATCAGGGAAAGTGAGTGCTCCCTTCTCATTTAATGGCCAAAGTATTCGAGCTTGGAGGTTGGCTACCTGGAGATCACTGGTCATTCCTGGAGAACTCCAGGGGGCACCTGGAGGTTGGCAGCCCCAAACGCAGCCTGTCAGAACATCACCTGGCAGCACTCGACCACCTTGCCCCCTCATGAGAGGGCCGCCGAGGCCCGGAGAGAAACATCTTCCCTCCTGTCGCTTTTGTGGCAGTTGAAACTACAAAGAGCCCTCACGGCCTTGCCTTCCCCGCTCTTGTTAACAGTTCAGTTGGGAAACATCAGGTAGAAGCTGCACTTTTGGGGTTTCTTTTCTCTCCGGCGGCTGCAAAGGGCCTAAAAATAGACGCTGGGAGTGTGGCTTTTCTGGCGTTCTCGGTGAGGGCCTCATCGCTTCATTTCCAGGCGTTTTTCTCTCTTTCGTTCCTCCCGCCCACACAAACATTTTCAGGTCGCTATGCCCACAGAGACACGCTTTTTCCACAACACTCAGAGAAACAAAGCAGGAGTGAGGGAAGGGTACGTTTGCCATGGGACATTCTCCCAGGTAAACGTGGCTCTTGTCGGCACACGGAGATGGCTTCTCAGCGATAACGGCACGGTAGAAGTTCAAAAGAGGGATGTGGGACAATATGGGTCAGTTCTGGATGAAGTGCCTTCTGGGGAAAGGAAGGTCTTCGTCTGACAGACACAAGCCATTTGTTTAATTTCTGGATATCATTAAAAAAAAATCTGGAATTTGTTAACATAAGAATAAGAGAAACCATGTTGGATCAGGCCAATGGGTCATCCAGTCCAACTCTCTGAGTCACGCAGTGGCCAAAACCCAGGTGCCATCAGCGGTCCACGAGGTCCATAAGAACACAAGAGAGGCCATGTTGGATCAGGCCAATGGCCCATCCTAGGGTTGCCAAGTGTCTTACCTGGGAAAGCAGGGGAGAGTTGCTCCCTGCCTGGGACATTTGTGTGTGGGTGCATAGCACTTGTGCACCACGTTGACATCACCTGGAAGTGATGTCATCACGCTGGGCATGTTGCCAGGCGACCCTCTAGCAATCAGCCTGAAAACTCTATGGTGCCCGATCTGGGCACTTGGGGGTGGGGGTTCCCCCCACCAGCCAGATTCAGACCAGCGGGTTGGGGCCCTTTGGGCGGGAAAACCCCCACCCACCCCCAGGGGACTTGGCAACCCTAGCCCATCCAGTCCAACTCTTTGTGTCACACAGGGACCAAAACCCAGCTGTCATCAGAGGTCCACCAGTGCAGCCAGAACTCCAGAAGCCCTCCCACTGTTGCCACCCAAGCACCAAGAAGACAGATCATAACTGCCCCAGACAGAGTGTTCCACAAGAACATAAGAGAAGCCATGTTGGATCAGGTCAATAGCTCATCCAGTCCAACACTGTGTCACACAGTGGCCAAAACCCAGGTGCCATCTGGAGGTCCAGCAGTGGGGCCAGGACACTAGAAGCCCTCCCACTGCTGCCCCCCCCCCAAGGACCAAGAATAGAGTGCATCACCTGCCCCAGAGTCCCTATCTACACCTTGTGGCTAATAGCCACTGATGGACCTCTGCTCCATATGTTTATCTAATTCCCTCTTGAAGCTTTCCATGCGTGTAGCTGCCACCACCTCCTGCGGCAGTAAATTCCATGTGACAATCAGTCTTTGGGTGAAGAAGGACTTCAGAAGCCCTCCCACTGTGGCCCCCCAAACACCAAGAATATAGAGCATCACTGCCCCAGACAGAGTGTTCCATCAGTACCTTGTGGCTAATAGCCACTGATGGACCTCTCTCCATATCTTCATCCAATCCCCTCTTGAAGCCGTCCATGCTTGTAGCTGCCACCCCTTCCTGCAGCCATGAATCCCATGTGTTAATTACTGTTTGGATGGAATTTCAATGAATTACGCACATGCATGATCCATCTTTATCCTACAGAATGATAGATTTTGCTAATTCCCCAATGTATTTTGTGTTCACGTGAGTCTAGAGCCTTCTGTTGTAATTGTTTTTTAGTTGCACAGTTGAGTCCAATAATATCACAATATTTGATTTTTTTTTTTAATGATAGGGATGATCTCAGAATCACCCGCACCCACACTGTTTGTCGGATGGGCACCGGTGTTCCCAGTTTTCCTACCAATTAAAAATAGGGGACGATAAGAGGAGACATCATAGAGATTTCTAAAATAATGCATGGAGTGCAGAGATTTGGCAAAGGGAATTTTGTCTCCCTCTCCCAAAATTACTAGAACTCGAGGGCATCCATTGAAGCTGATGGGCAGTAGGTTCAGGATGGACAAAAGGGAATACCACTTTATACAGAGAGGGTTTTAAATGTGGAATTCGCGGCCAGAGGATAGAGGGATGGCCACAGGAAGAAACAGCTTTCAAAAAAATTCATGGAGGATGTCTATCGATGGCTACTAGTCAAGGTGACTGAGAGGAACCTCCACTTTCAGAGGCAGTAAACTTCAGAACACTAGTTCTGGGAAGCAATATCAACAGAAAGCCATGGCATCTCTGCTCTGTTGTTGGCCCTCCAGAAGAACTGGTTGGCCCTTCTTTGAGAGAGGATGCTGGACTGGATGGACCACTGGTCTGATCATGCAGGGATGCCAGCTTCCAGAATTCCCCAGAATTACAGCCCATCTCCAGACTACAGAGGTCAGTTCCCCTGGGGATACTGGCTGCTTTGGAGGGTGGACTTTCTGGCCTTGTATGTCATTGAGGTCATAAGAACATAAGAGAAGCCAATGTTGGATCAGGCCAATGGCCCATCCAGTCCAACACTCTGTCACACAGTGTCCCAAAATACCAGGTGCCATCAGGAGGTCCAGAAGTGGGGCCAGGACACTAGAAGCCCTCCCACAGTTGCCCCCCCCCCAAGCACCAAGAATACAGAGCATCATTTGCCCCAGGCTGAGAGTCCCTATCTATACCTTGTGGCTAATAGCCACTGATGGACCTCTGCTCCAGATGTTTATCCAGGGTTTTTTGGTAGAAAAAGCCCAGCAGGAACTCATTAGCATATTAGGCCATACCCCTGAAAGCACAACTCATTAGCATATTAGGCCATACCCCCATGTGACCAGGAGTGTGGTCATCCAGCCCCACCCACCTTTTGCTTCTTATTCTGTTTACCTTGTTTGTTGTCAAAACCCAGGGCTTTTTTTGGAGCAGGAACTCCTTTGCATGTTAGGCCACATGCCCCTTATGTAGCCAATCCTAATGAGTTTCTGCTGTTGGGTGTGGCCTATTATGCTAATGAGTTGCTGGTGGGCATGGCCAACTTGGGAGCCAGCCGGAACTCCGTTCCTGTACATTCCTGCCCAAAAATAGCCATGGGTTTATCCAATCCCCTCTTGAAGCTGTCCACGCTTGTAGCTGCCACCACCTCCCGTGGCAGTGAATTCCACGTGTTAATCACTCTTTGGGTGAAGAAGTACTTCCTTTTATCTGTTCTAACCCAACCACTCAGCAATTTCATGGAGTACCCATGAGTTCTTGTCTTGGGAGAAAGGGAGAAAAGTACTTCTTTCTCTACCTGCTCTATCCCATGCGTAGTCTTATAAACCTCGATCATGTTACCCCTCAGCCATCATTTCTCCAAGCTAAAGAGCCCCAAGTGCTTCAACCTTTCTTCGTAGGGAAAGCGTTCCATCCCTTTTATCATCCTAGTTGCCCTCTTCTGCACTTCTTCCAATGCTATAATATCCTTTTTGAGGTGTGGTGACCAGAATTGTAGACAGGACTCCCCGGGCTCCATCCCCAAATCTCCAGGAATTTCCCAACCCAGATCTGGCAAACGTACTTCCCTTCCCCCTGCCAGAGACCGGAGGGACCTGGCAACTAAGATTGCCAGCTCTGGTTTGAGAAATACTTGGAGATTTTGGAGGAGGAGACTGAGCAGAGTGGGGTTTGGGAAAGGGAGGTATGATGCAGGGTACAATGCTGGAGAGTCGGCTCTCCAAAGCAGCCACTTTCTCCAGGGGAACGGATCTCGGTCGCCGGGAAGTCAGTTGTAATAGCAGGATATCTCCAGGTGCTAGCTGGAGGTTGGCAAGGCTACTGGCAACCCTAGGAGGGCAGGAGCGGCCATTTTCTCTGGGGGAACTGATCTCTATAGTCTGGAAATCTCCAGGCCTCACCTGGAAGCTGGAAATCCTAATCTACTAT
Organism: Gekko gecko; assembly: GCA_029375565.1. Taxonomy (NCBI): domain Eukaryota; kingdom Metazoa; phylum Chordata; class Lepidosauria; order Squamata; family Gekkonidae; genus Gekko; species Gekko gecko. Next base: position 21,739,800 of record JAPDNY010000005.1, read on the forward strand.
CTGATTTTTTTTTTTAACCCAATATTGCTTGCATGTTTTCATCCTTGTCTTTGTAGAAGAAGAGGAGGAGGAGGAGGAGGAGATTGGATTCATACCCTGCCCTTCACTCAGAGTCTCAGAGTGGCTTACAAACTCTTTTCCCTTCCCCTCCCCACAACAGACACCCTGTGAGGTAGGTTACGCTGAGAGAGCTCTGACAGAAACTACCCTTTCAAGGACAGCTCTGACAGAACTGTGGTTTGCCCAAGGTCATCCAGCCGCTGCAAGTGGAGGCGTGGGGGATCCAACCTGGTTCTCCCAGATTAGAGTCCGTGCACTTAACCACTACACCAAACTGTAGAAATGATGGCTAGGAACTTGGGTATTTTTTAAAAAAATAAAATGAAGGCTGAAATTCTCCCGGCGTTGGATGCTGCGCTCTCGCATGGAATTGTGGTGTGGACATTTCTCTGGCCTTAGTCTGGGTCATCTAGATTTGATTTCTTTTAAGTATGATAGCACCATAGAGATTAAGGGCCCATCAGAAAGTGAGGCTTCCTGTTTGTGAAAGTGAACAGGCTTCCTGTTTGTGGCATTCCTAGAGGCGGCTGGTTAGCCACGATGTGAACAGACTGCTCATCTTCTAATGTTCTTATGAAGATGTCCTCCCTACCAAATAAAAATATGATGTAGTATAGAGTGTTGGACTACTACCTGGGAGACTCCAGACTAAGAACAGAGTGTTGGACTGGATGGGCCATTGGCCTGATCGAGCATGGCTTCTCTTTTGTTCTTATGGCCCCACTGGTGGACCCCCTGATGGCCTCTGGGTTTTGGCCACTGTGTGACATGGATTATTGGACTGGATGGGCCACTGGCTTGATCCAAGATGCCTTCTCTTACGTTCTTATGGAACACCCTGTCTGGGGCAGTAATGGTCTGTATTCTTGGTGCTTGGGGGCAATCTGGAGTTCTGGCCCCACTGGTGGACCTCCTGGTGGCACCTGGGTTTTGGCCATTGTGTGACACAGAGTGATGGACTGGATGGGCAATTGGCCTGATCCAAGATGGCTTCTCTTATGTTCTTATGGAACACCCTGTCTGGGGCAGTAATGCTCTATAATCTTGGTGCTTGGGGGGCAACTGTGAGAGGGCTTCTGGAGTTCTGGCCCCACTTGTGGACCTCCTGATGGCAGCTAGATTTTGGCCACTGTGTGACACAGAGTGTTGGACTGGATGGGCCACTGGCCTGATCCAAGATGACTTCTCTTATGTTCTTATGGAACACCCTGTCTGGGGCAGTGATGCTTTGTCTTCTTGGTGCTTGGGGGCAACAGTGGGAGGGCTTCTGGAGTTCTGGCTCCACTGGTGGACCTCCTGATGGCAGCTAGATTTTGGCCAATGTGTGACACAGAGTGTTGGACTGGATGGGCCATTGGCCTGATCCAACATGGCTTCTCTTATGTTCTTATGTCTGGGGCAGTGTCTTCTTGGTACTTGGAGGGCAACAGTGGGAGGGCTTCTGGAGTTCTGGCCCCACTGGGGGACCTCCTGATGGCACCTGGGTCATGGCCCCTGTGTGACACCAAGTGTTGGACTGGATGGGCCATTAGCCTGATCCAGCATGGCTTCTCTTGTGTTCTTATGGTCCCACTGGTGGACCTCCTGATGACACCTGGGTTTTGGCTCCTGTGTGACCCTGAGTCTTGGACTGGATGGGCCATTGGCCTGATCCAACATGGCTTCTCTTTTGTTCTCTTATGTTCTTAAGTGAGTGGAATTTGGGGAGGGAAGTGAACTCCGAAAGGATGTGGTGTTATAACATCTGCCCTCTGAAGTTGGCGCTTCCTCCAGGCGGACTGGTCTCTCTAGCCTGGAGATCAGTTGTAACACCTAGAGTGATTTCCCACTAAAGCTGCCTCAGGGTTGCGCCGCCGTTTGCCCAGATCCTATTAGTCAATTTCACACCCGAAGCCGCGGGGCTGCATTTTGACCCGCGGCTTCGCCCGATTTCCCCCGCAGTTTCATAATCCTGTTTTTTGCGGATGACAAAACTGCGGGGGAAATCGGGCAAAGCCGCGGGTCAAAATGCAGCCCCGCGGCTTCGGGTGTGAAATTGACTAATAGTATCGGGGCAAACGGCGGCACAACCCTGAGGCAGCTTTAGTGGGAAATCACCCCTGGAGATCTGCAGGCCCCACGTAAATGTCAGCAGCCCAGCAGCCAAGCCAACTGAACAGAAGCAGTCATTTTCTAGCGTGCAGGAGCGAAGCCATGCCAGGTGGAGCAACTGAGCAGAAGTCCTGGAGAACAGAGGAGGCAAGTCATCGCTGGCAGAGGACCGGGAAGAGAGCGGAGGGAAGATAATTGAGGCCAGGATGCCAAGGAGTCGGGAGAGCCGCACGGAACTGGGAGGGAACGTTTGGGACGAAGCCATCATTCTCTGGGGCATGGGAGAGAATCTGCAAAGTGTTTGGGGGAGGATAATTGGGAGTCAGCTACGATTCTCAAGGGCGTGAGGGAAGAGTACAGGAAGGGTGGGGTAGTGGAGCCATCCTTTCTCGAGGTCTGGGACACACGGGAACATCAGCGATGGGTAGAGGCCTGTTTGGTAGGGTCTAGTCACGGGGAGCGGGTTGGTGATGCGGTTCTCAGATAGGCAGTCGAACCCGGGGTATGTGGGCGGAACGCGCTTGCGCAAGAACAGTTTCCTCATCGAGAAAGCGGTCCCTTTTTTTGCTCTCCAGAATCTTTGCCACCTTTCTAACAAAGCAGATGCAGCCCTGGTACACAAGGAAGTGAGCAGTGTCTCACCAGATCTCATACCTTGGCACGTATTTCATAAGAACATAAGAGAAGCCAGTGTTGGATCAGACCAATGGTCCATCCAGTCCAACATTCTGTCACACAGTGGCCAAAAATACCAGGTGCCATCAGGAGGTCCAGCAGTGGGGCCAGGACACTAGAAGCCCTCCCACTGTTGATCCCCCCCCCCAAGCACCAAGAATAGAGTGCATCACCTGCCCCAGAGTCCCTATCTACACCTTGTGACTAATAGCCACTGATGGACCTCTGCTCCAGATGCTTATCTAATTCCCTCTTGAAGCTTTCCATGCGTGTAGCCGCCACCACCTCCTGTGGCAGCGAATTCCATGTGTCAATCACTCTTCGGGTGAAGAAGTACTTCATAGCAGGAACATAGCATAGTCTTTAAAGTGCTACTGGCCTTGTGGTCTTTTCTGCAGCTACGGACAGAGGAACGCGGCTACCCATCTTGACCCTGTTCCCCAGGCACTTCTCAAAGGCCCTTTCCGCACTCCCCTTTTGACCCATTTTCACCACAGTGTCCTCCAAATGATTCCGCACGGAAATCGAATTCAACGCTTCTTTTTGATCCAGGTTTCTCCCCCCCCCCAATTCTGCACTAAAATCGAGCTCAGCTTTTATTTTATTCCGCATTTTGTCCACATTCTGCATTACATTTGGTGGCAGTGGTTAAGTGTGCGGACTCTAATCTGGGAGAACTGGGTTTGGTTCCCCACTCCTCCTCTTGCACCTGATGGATGACCTTGGGCAAGTCATAGTTCTGGCACAGCTGTTCTTGAAAAGAGCAGTTTCTCCCAGAGCTCTCTCAGCCCCACCTACCTCACAGGGTGTCTGTTGTGGGGAGGGAAAGGAGTTTGTACACGGTTCTGAGACTCCAAGTGAAGGGCTGGGTATAAATCCAATCTCTTCTTCTCCTTCTCCTTCTCCTTCTCCTTCTCCTTCTCCTTCTCCTTCTCCTTCTCCTTCTCCTTCTCCTTCTCCTTCTCCTTCTTCTTCTTCCTCTTCCTCTTCCTCTTCCTCTTCTTCTTCCTCCTCTTCTTTTTCCTCTCCTCCTCCTCTTCTTCTTCTTCTTCCTCTTCTTCTTCTTCTTCTTCCTGCTCCTCCTCCTCTTCTTCTTCTTTGGTCAGCTCAGTTGCAGCAGCTGTTGCCCTGGGTTATTTGGATGCTCTTTTGCTGTGGACTTAAATCGCCTCGACTCAAACACTGAGAAAATCCAGAGTGGCAGGTAGATGTGGAAAGGACCAAAGTTTACATTAGGGAAGGGGAGAATCTGGGATAAGGAAGTAGGGTTCCCAACCTCCAGGTGGGATCTGGAGATCTCCCGGAATAAGAACAGATTCCAGATGAGAGAGGTCGCTTCCCTGGAGAAAACAGCTGCTCTGGAGGGTTGACCCTAGGGCATTATATTCTGCCGAGGTCCCTCCCCTCCCCAAACCCCGCCCTCCCCAGGCTCCGCCCTCAAATCTCCAGATTTTTCCCATGGCTGAGTCATTCCCGACTGGCTAGCAAATGCGACATCCAGAACCTGAGTCAGGGGACACTGTCCAGGAAATAAGGGATTGCTCCTTTTGAAATTAAAATTCATGATTCCATCTTACTGCCCTTCCAAGCTGGCTCCTAAGAAAACTGATTGGCTCCCAAATTTGGCCTAAAAGAACCACCCCCAAGCCCCACGCCCCAGTTATAGATTCACCCAATGGACATGTCATCTGAGGTCCCAATCAGACAGGTCTTCAGATCCACACCAGGCCTGGTGGATTTAAAGGTAATGACCAGACAGCAACATCTGGGAAATGTGCCTCTTCCATGATCATCCCGTTTTGCCATACTTAATAGATACTGGTGAAAGTCCAGTGGTTTTTGCTTCTCCATGGGCCACTGATGGACTTTCCCCGCTATGATCGTTCCATCGCGCACTCGGCCTATTGGGGTGGTCTGACATCAGACCATCCTGAGCGACCGCCATTTAAAAAATTTCTAAGCGATATGCGCATAAACGCATAAACACGCAACAGCCACAGAGCTCCGCTCAAACGTTCCGGACACTTTCATGTTTCTGAACGGCCCGGGGAATTTTATGAACTGCGTTAATTAAAAAGGTATCTAGAGGGAGGGGCCACTGGCGGTGCTTTCACCATTCAATTCCACGCATGCACGGAAAAATAAGTACACGTTGAGGTGCAGGTACGCATGCACAGATTTTTTTAAAAAACCTGACCGCGCGGCTCCTTCAGGTGAATGCCATCTAGACAATCCACCATGGAGTATGCGCATGGTAAGGGGGAGTTGTCTGGTCGTGCAACACCAAATAAAAAAGATCTGGGTCAAATTAGAGTCGGCCCAATGGCGGATTTAGCTGCCCGTCTGAACACCCCCTGAGATGAATCAGCCTAGTTATGGTTTGAAACTATATGGTGCTGCTTAATTTCTACAAACACTTTGCGGGTACCAGGAAAGGTGTTTGCAGGCACCATGGCGCCCACATGCACCACATTGGGTACTCCTGGTCTACTCTATCTAGCAGGCTTTCCACAGTCTCAGGCACAAAAGTCCTTTCTCGACACCTGCTTCCTGACAGCCTCCTTGCCGGTGTACAAAATTCTCTTTGCCCCCGAAAGCAGAGTGTCTCCATGAGACGTCATTACAATACATAAAAGAAAGCCAGGGAAATGCTATATCTCAAAATTATGCAAAATACTAACATGAAAATAACATAGAGCAAGCAAGAACAAATTGAATAAATGCAAACAGTACAACAAGCCAAATAACGAAGGCTCCAGATTCTTCTCTTCGTTTCGTGAATATCACTTCCTCAGAAGTAAGTATTCTTGACGCAAATTTGTTGTCCTTGTTCATTTCCACAGTGTAGAAATATCAGTTGTGCAATCAAAAATCTTGTACAATTTCTAAACATGCATCAAGATGATCTCATCGGGCACTGGTCAAATGTAGCAGCTGCTTCTTCATGCTGGAATACTTACTTCTGAGGAAGTGATATTCACGAAACGAAGAATCCGGAGCCTTCGTTATTTGGCTTGTTGTACTCTTTGCACTTATCAAAGTTGTTCTTGCTTGTTCTAATACATATATTTTTCATGTTAATATTTTGCATAATGTTAAGATATAGCGTTTCCCTGGCTTTCTCTTATGTACTGTATTGTCTTATAAGCTAGGAGATCTCTCTCTTTTGTCTTGTCCATGAGACGTCATGACATCGTGACGTCACTCCCACGTGATATCGTTATGATGGAGATGTCACCATGTGATTTCCCTCTTTTGGGGCGGGGTTTCCCCTGTTTGGAGGCAGGCCGAAGCCAAGAAAAATGAGGGGAACCCCCACCCAGACCAGGGGTCCAGCAACCCCACTCAAAGTGGGGCCTGTGGAATTCCCAGAATTGCAACTGAGCTGCAGGCTACAGAGACCAGTTCCCCAGGAGAAAATGGCTGTCCTCCCCAGGCTCCACCTCCTGATCGCCAGTAGAGGCACCAGGTCCAATCTTCTCCCCGGTGGGGGGATTAGGGGGGTGTTCCAAGGAGGGGGCATGGCCATCCCTGACGTGCTGATGTCACGCAGAGGGACACCATCATGCCCTGGACACAGCTTGCCCCTGCCTTTTCACAACCATTAAAAGGGAACCTTTCCTTTAAATGGGTTTTTTTGGGGGGGGAAACGAGAGCCAAGTGCACCTGCCCTGCAAGAGGGGAAGAAGCCCCTGCCAAACCGGGGGGGGGTCCGGCAACCCTGATTGCCAGGAATTTTCCAGTCTGGACTTGGCAAGCTGATTCATGTGCTGGAAGGCCCAGAGGAGGTCCTGCCTTGGTAAACAATCTTCACTGGTAACTTTTCTGCGGCAGCTGGCAGTGACTTTCACACCTGTTCTGTCAGCCCAGTGACCCAATCGTCTTTGAAGGCATCTCGTCCCCCGGGGGTTGGGATCAGGTCATTGACGTGACCTACTTTTTTGAGTCAAGATCTTTCTGTTCCCGCCCCTGCCCCCCCTCCTGGCACCTGTGCGACCAAGATACATCGTTAAAATAGGATATCGTGGGGCAGGACTACAATTCCCAGGAGGCATTGCAATGTTTTTATTTCTTTGATTGACTTCATTTATGCTCTGGTTTTCTCCCAAAGTCGCTACATCGTTCTCCTCTCCTTCAATTTATCTTCACAACCAGCTTGTGAGGTAGGTTAGACTGAGAGTGTGTGATTGGACCAAGGTCACCCAGGAAGAAGAAGAAGAAGAAGAAGAAGAAGAAGAAGAAGAAGAAGAAGAAGAAGAAGAAGAAGAAGAAGAAGAAGAAGAAGAAGAAGAAGAAGAAGAAGAAGAAGAAGAAGAGGAGGAGGAGGAGGAGGAGGAGGAGGAGGAGGAGGAGGAGGAGGAGGAGGAGGAGGAGGAGATTGGGTTTATACCTCGCCCTTCACTCGGAGTCTCAGAGTGGCTTACAATCTCCTTTCCCTTTCCCTCCCCACAACAGACACCCTGTGAGGGAGGTGTGGCTGAGAGAGCTTTTTCAAGAACTGCTCCTGAGAGAACAGCTCAGAGACAACTTGTGACTGACCCAAGATTACCCAGCTGGATTCATGTGGAGGAGCGAGGAATCAAACCCGGTTCTCCCAGAGTAGAGTCCACGCTCCTAACCACTACACCAAACTGTCCATCGTGACTTGTCCCTTGAACAGAGACTTAATGGGATGCTGTTTACCATGGGATGTTATTGACCTCCATACCATGAAAAGCCTCAACTGCAGAATGCTTCCCTTGGGGCCTCAGGGCCAGGGAGAGGACATCTTTTGGCTCCAGGCCACTTAGCAGCCCTCATCGGGACAACTTGGTGTCCTCACAGTCTCCCGTAATGACATCAACCTTTGGCTTTTGTACCGTCTGTGCTTTCCTGGCTATGGCCTCGTGGTTTTGGCTCCTTTCCACCTCAGCCAGGCTTCATTAATGTTGCAGAAGAAGAGGGACGGGGGGGACGGGTGTGTGTGTGAGAGGAATCCGGGCTTCCAAACCCTTACGAGAAAATTGGGATGTCAGTTTTTCCGAGCTGCCGAACGCATGCTAGTAAGACTATTTCAAGGCAGGGTCCTTCGCAACGGCACGGCCTCGGGCTGCCAACTCTGGGTAGAGGGGATTCCTGGAGATTTTGGGGGTGGACCCTGGGGAAACCAGAGCCATAGAATCATACAATAAAATCACAGAATGTTAGAGCTGGAAGGGATCTTGCAGGTCATCTAGTCCAGCCCCCTGCACTCTGCAGGAGTGTAGCTGAAAGATAGCCCTACAACGTACCCGAAAGCTGGTTGTCCAGCCTCTACTTGAAAACATCCAGCGAAGGAGCATCCACTACCTCCCGAGGCAGTCCATTCCACTGCTCCCTCCCTAGGATTCATCCCCCAAATCTCCAGGAATTTCTCAACCTGGAGTGGGCAGCCCTCATCCCAGGCCATCTAATGAGTCAGTAGTTTCAGTAAGTTTGCAGCTGAATCCCTGCTCTACATATCATCAGTCCAGTTTATTTTAGAGAAAGCCTCCTCCCGTACAAACCCACTCTCGGAGGTTTCAGAGATTCCACATGTCATCGGGATCGACATTAATCACAACGAGGAGCAGGGCCTTTTCTGTACTAGCCCCTCACTCTGTTCATCCCAGCCCCAAAAGACCTGCCAGACACACAGCTTGGTTACTCTTTTATTTCTTTTCAATAGACCTTCAAATTATCACCAGGACCTCTGGGTAGCGCTGTCTGTTGGGTAGGGTTGGGGGATTTCTGGAGATTTGGGGGTGGAGCTTGAGGAGGGTGGGGTTCAGACAGGGGAGGAACAGCAATCGGGTACATCCAGGGACATTGATTTCTGCATTCTGGAAATCAGTTGTAATCTTAGGAGCGTTGGAGTGAGCGACTCAGTATGCCTGGATATTGGGGGGGGGGTGCTACCTCACTCTAAGAACACTTTCACACACACTCAATAACAACACTCCCAGTCCTCTTTCAATCCACTTTGCGATGGGATTGTAGGAAATCTTTTCACTGTACTGAAATGGCAAAACCCACTCGCGAAACAGTCGCTGAAGTGGATCGCAATGGCATTATTTAACGTGTGTGAAAGTGCCGTAAGGGTTGTATAGGTGTTATTTCCTCAAATGGGATGCCTCTCTTCATCTTAACCCGGGAGCTGCCTTGTGGCCCCTCTTGTTTCTATCTTTTTGGTGTTCTAGTTAAACTGTTTGATATGAAGTGTTCATGTTTTTATGTATATTGGTTTTATGGATGTTGTAAGCCACCCTGAGCCACCTAGGCGGGAGGGCAGGATAGAAATCGAACAAATAAATAAACAGCTTTGCCCTCTCACTCTCTTCACATGGCTTTCCATGGAGACACACATCTCTGCAAGTCTCTCCTGTAGAGACGATGCCCTCATATTCCCGTACGCATGATGCCAGACAAGCTGGCCTCTCTTTGTCTTAACCTGGGAGCTGCCCTCTGCCCTCTCCTCTCTCTCCCTTTGTCCTCTCCCTCTCTACACATGGCTTTCCATGGAGACACACGTCTCTGCAGGTCTCTCCTGTAGAGACAATGCCCTCATATTCCCGTATGCATGATGCCAGACAAGCTGGCCTCTGTTTGTCTTAACCTGGGAGCTGCCCTCTGCCCTCTCCTTTCTCTCCCTTTGTCCTCTCCCTCTCTACACATGGCTTTCCATGGAGACACACGTCTCTGCAGGTCTCTCCTGTAGAGACAATGCCCTCATATTCCCGTATGCATGATGCCAGACAAGCTGGCCTCTGTTTGTCTTAACCTGGGAGCTGCCCTCTGCCCTCTCCTCTCTCTCCCTTTGTCCTCTCCCTCTCTATACATGGCTTTCCATGGAGACACATGTCTCTGCAGGTCTCTCCTGTAGAGACAATGCCCTCATACTCCCATACGCATGATGCCAGACAAGCTGGCCTCTCTTTGTCTTAACCTGGGAGCTGCCCTCTGACCTCTCCTCTCTCCCTTTGTCCTCTCCCTCTCTATACATGGCCTTCCATGGAGACACATATCTCTGCAGGAGGAGACGATGCCCTCATATTCCCACAAGTGTGATGCCGGACAAGCCGGCCACTCGTGAGAGGGAAAGTCCTCTTTAGATTAGGCTTCTCTCTCGCCTTTCGACTGCAAGCTGAACACGAAGAGGGTCTACTCGAATCAATGTCACTTTACCTCCTTTTTTGCAATATATTTCTATGACTGGGCAAAACTCTGCTATACTAACCACACATCCCCATAAAGAGCTCTCCGGGCACCATCTTGACGCTGGCAGCCCCGCTGTTGGCACACATCCTGTTGTGCGTGTTTTCTGTCTGCGTGTCTTGTTTTGTTTTTAGTAGGTGTGCTATTCTTGTCTTCTCGCTCTGCCCTTGATCTGCACGCGCCGCATTGTTTACTTGCGCATTTTCAACCGGTGCCGCTTTGATCTGGTTTTACCGTTTCTGGTAATGTATCCGGACCGTGGCACCCGGGAATGGGGGGATGGGGTAAATTAACTTGTTGCCCTCGCACGCTTTCTCCAGTGGAAAAGGCCCCCTCCGTGGTAGACTGTACGCCTGTCAAAGTCGATAAGCAGCCCTACCCCACCCTACCCTGCCGCCACCAATTAAGGGTGTCTTCCCCCCCTCCCCCTAACAAAGCTAAAAGCAGCTGGGGTGGATTTTTGCAACCGGGGGTGGGGGGAAGCAGTCACTGTTTTGCCTAACTGCCCTTCTCTGTCCCCTCACCTGTTCCTCTGCGAACCCCAAAGCAGATGTCAAAAGGCACAGCTGCGATGGCTAGCTGAAAAGTTGACAACGGTAGCCTGGCCCCACCCCCTCGACTACTGAAATGGCAGCTCTGGTTCTTTATTAGCTAGATGTAATGCTCCCTTCCCTCCAACGAGATGTCCTCACAGGAAGCAGAAGAGGCCGGGAGCTTAGCGTTGTAAGGGCAGCCAGGTTTTTCTTCCTTCTTTACAAGCTCTTGGAAAAGGCGGTGGAACGGGGGGGGGGGGCACCGCGGTGCTTGAAGAAAGCCAGGTTTCGAAAGTGTCGGTTGGTGCCCGGCGGTGGCGAGGGGGACATGTAACTAGCACGCTTTTGAGGCATATAGATTGTTTCCTGTTAATGCATGACTAACCGTGCAGGATAGGAACACGAACCGCAGCATGAAGTTATAGGAAACACTCTGAAGTTCGGTGAGCTGGCCCTGCAGAGAAATCTGCCTGCTACCGAGCTGTTTGGCTGCTTTCTGGAAAGGGAGGAAACATTAAAAAGCCAAGGCCGGTGCCAACCTGAATTGTTCTTTTTTCCATTCTCGGTTATTAAATATTTTAATCGCATTTTTAAACTGCATTTCAAGCAAAAAAAAAATATTTATTTATTTATTTATCTATCTATCGCATTTGTATCCCACCCTCCCCGCAAGCGGGCTCAGGGCGGCTCACAGCAAGGGCGCCAAGTGCTGGATAAAGGTAAAGGTAAAGGTTCCCTTGCTCGATAGCCAGTCGAATCTGACTCTAGGGTTGCAGTGCTCATCTCCATTTCAAAGTCGAAGAGCCAGCGCTGTCCAAAGACGTTTCCGTGGTCATGTGGCCGGCATGACTAAACACCAAGGCGCACGGAACACTTTTCCTTCCCTCCGAAGTGGTACCTATTTATCTACTTGCAATTTCTTGCTTTCGAACTGCTAGGTTGGCAGGAGCTGGAACTAGAGACGGGAGCTCACTCTGTCTTGCGGCACTCTCGGGTCTCGAACTGCTGAACTACTGACCTTCCACAGCCTGCAGTTCAGTGTCTTAACCACTTGAGCCACCGCAGCTCCTAAGTGCCGGATATAAAACACTAAAATCAAGGTAAAAACAACCAAATTAACGTTAATAAAGTGCTCGGTGATAATATTCCTGTAGACAAGTCAAGATGGAGGCTTGTGGATGTTAACCCCGAGCCCGTTTCGGCGGCACCGGCCCATCACAGTACTGTAGTGGTCTTATATTGGGCCGACCCATTACCCCCGATGTTACCACAAGATAATTGTTGTTGTTGTTGGTGATGGTGGTAGTGGTAGTGGCAGCTCCTAATTAACAGCCTGGCGGAAGAGCTCTGTCTTGCAGGCCATGCAGAACTGTGAAAGGTCCCGCAGGGCCCTGATCTCCTCCGGGAGCTCATTCCACCAGGTAGGAGCCACCACCGAGAAGGCCCTGGCCCTGGTTGCCACAAGCCTGGCCTCTCTAGGACCTGGAATCACAAGATGATGTCGGGCCCCCGACTGTAGTGGTCTCTGGGGTATATATGGGGACAGGCAGTCCTTCAGGTATGTCGGACCCTGGCCATATAGGGCTTTAAAGGTAAGTACCAGCACCTTGAAGCGGATTCAGAATGTTATTGGCAGCCAGTGCAGTGCTTTCAGCACAGGCTGGATGCGGTCCCATCTAGGGAGGCCCATCAGAAGTCTGGCCGCAGCATTCTGCACTAACTGAAGCTTCCGGATCTGCGACAAAGGCAGCCCCATGTAGAGAGCGTTACAGTAGTCTAACCTCGAGGTAACTGTTGTATAGTGGGTTAGACGCATAATGAAACCAAGAAGTCGACGGATGATACCCCGAGCTGGCACTTCTCGTGCTTGACCTTGAGGCCAGTGTCCCGGAAACGGCTGAGGACCATGCGGAGGCGGGAGGCGAACTCGTCAGGCGTGGCGGCGGCGATCATCACATCATCGAAGAATGGTGTGACGCCGGGAATCCCTTTGAGGAGAGAGTCCATCAGTTGCTGGAAAATTCCGGGTGCCACGCTCACCCCGAATTGCAGGCGATTGACCCTGAAGGCCCCCCAGTGCGTTACAATTGTTTGGGCCTCTGCTGTCGGCCCATCGACAGGCAGCTGCTGGTAAGCTTGGGCCAGATCTAGTTTGCCGAAGATCTTGGCCCCTGCCAAGGTGGCCAGAACATGGCTCACCACCGGGACCGGGTAGGCATGGTCCTGCAATGCCCGATTTATCGTGCATTTATAATCCGCGCAGATGAGGACATCCCCGTTAGGTTTAATGGGGGTCACGATCAGGGTTTCCCACACTGCGTGAGAGACCGGCTCCAAAACCCCTTGCGCCACCAGTCGGTCCAGTTCCGCGTCTATTTTGGGTTTTAAGGCAAATGGAACGGACCTGGCACGCATGCGGATAGGGGCCACCGTGGGGTTGAGTTGTAGCGAAACTGGGGGCCCGTGTATCGGCCCAGGGACCCGTCGAAAACGGATGGGAACTCGCGGCACACTTCCTGGAAGTCGCGGGTTGCGCAATGCTGGACCCCTCGATCGCGATTCCTAGGGGTCCAAACCAGGCCCTCCCCAGGAGGCTAACTAGGTCGCCCTCGACTACGAGCAAGTCCAAGTGACCCTTGAAGCCCCGGTACTGCACCCTGAAACTCCCGACCCCCTTCACTGGCACTCGGTTTCTCTGAAAGTCCATGAGCGTCACGGGTGATGGCCGCAAGCGGGGGCCCCCCTTTGGGCAAATCTGTTTTAATGTGGCCTCCGAAATGATGGAACAGGCGGAGCCCAAATCAAGTTCCATTTGTAAGGGGGCCCCCTCTACTTTGACCCGGACGTATATTTTTGGGGTAGAGGCCTGACTGGGGAGTTTCAGTACCTGTGTTCGGGCGGCTAGGGCGTTGGTCAGTTGGTATAGGTCCTCCTCCGGGGCCGCGCAGTCCTCGAAGTGCGCCTCAGACCTGCGGCGGGGCGGTTTTTGCACTGCGCGTGATGGCTTGGAACGGCAAACCCTTGCGATGTGGCCCATGCGGCCGCAGTCCCGACATGTGGCATCCCGAAACCGGCACGATCTCCTCTCATGCTGCCCTCCGTAGCTGGCACACTCCTGCGCCGCCGAGCCGGGTTGCTTGCGTGCGGAGCTAGCGGACGGTGCTGGCGGGCGATGCTGGGCTAGTGTGCGGTGTACCTCGGGGTCGTCGATGTCGCTGTTCCCGGGGGAGGCCACACGATGCGTCGCGGTGGTGGTGGCCGGGTGTGACCTCTCCCATGTGGTGGCGGTGGCTAACGCTGAGGTGATGGTCACCTTCTCGCCCTCCATTATTCGGCGCCGGAGTTTCTCCTCCCTGAGGCCTGCGACGAAACGGTCGCGGAGAGCCATCTCCAAGTGCTCTCTGAAGGCGCAGTCAGCCGCCAGGCGGCGGAGCTCTCCGAGGAACTCCGCGGCGGTTTCTTTGCCCTGCTGGTTCTGATGCTGGAAAACCACGTGGCAGGTCATCTCCGACGGCTTTGGGGAGTAGTAGTTCTGCACGGCCTTTACAATCTCGTCGACCGTGCACTCCTCCACCTTCTTGGGAGAGAGAAGGTATTGGGCCGGATCTACGATCACGGGGCCGCAAGAGCAGAGCAGCAGTCCTCTCTTTCGGTCTTCGTCCGTGATCTGATAGAACACGAAGGCTTGCCGCAAACCCGTGACCCAGGCTCCCCATCGTTGGGGCTGGGAAGTGTCGAAAGGCGGCAGCAGCCCGAATCCTGGAGCGATGGCCATTGTGCTAGTCGGCGGCAGTGACACGGCTCTGGATTCACCCTCGGAGGCGCTCATGGAGGACGCCCGTGGAGCGGTGGAGCGAGTCTTCGGTAGCGTTGTCCGACAGCCCGGCTGGAGTGCTCAGCAGGATCCCATCCTCGTCGCCATTGTTGTATAGTGGGTTAGACGCATAATGAAACCACAGACAGCGATGTAGTGATCAGCATGGTTCGCTATTATACAACACGAGACGCAGAAACCTGGCCAGGAGGCCAACTATATACATTAGAGAGGGGCCGACCCCTGGTACCATTGGCGGGTTTGAATTCCCACCGCCGTTCCCATTGGTCCCCCTACGCGGGAGCCAGGAACCTCAGTCCCATTGTTCTCAGGTACTCAAGCTCCGGCTCTTCGTTGATGGCACGAGGTGGTCTGCAGACACAACAGTAACCGTCACATGGATCACTGTAGCCAGGTCGTCGTGGTCAAGGGAGGGGACGAACTGCCCAATCAGCCGAAGATGGTAAAAGGCCGAGCCGGCAGCGGCTGCCACCTGGGCCTCCATAGTTAAGGAGGAATCCAGGCTCCCTCCCAAACTCCTAACCTCCAACGCTGGCACCAAAGGTGCCCCATCGAAGGACTGGAAAGGGAACCCCACTCCCCAACCACCCCGACTCAGGCACAGGATCTCCGTCTTCACTGGGTTTAGTTTCAGCCGGCTCAGTCTAAGCCAACCAGCCATGGCTTGTAATGCCCAGTTCAGGTCTTCCGCCCAACATCAGATAGAGCTGGGTGTCATCTGCATATTGATGATACCCTAACCCATACCTCCGAGCAATCTGGGCAAGGGGGCGCATATAGATGTTAAACAACATCGGGGAAAGCACGGCCCCCTGAGGCACCCCGCATTCAAATGGGTGCCTTTGGGACTGCTGTTCCCCAAGCGCCACCCTCTGTCCCCAACCCTGGAGAAAAGAGGCAAGCCCCTGTATCCCCACATCGATGAGGCGGTGGGTCAGCAGCTGGTGGTCGACCGTATCGAACGTGGCTGACAGATTTAACAACAGCAATATTATCTCCTATTTTGAAATACACAACTCTACAGTTCATTTTTATTCCATCCGTTCTTCAAGGTGCTCAGGATGGTGGGCGTGCGTCTCCTCCATTTCACTTTCACAACAACCCTGCGAGGGAGGTTTGGCGGGAAGAGAGCGATTGGCCCAAAAGACCCAGCAAGCATGGGGGTGAAAAGCACATTTGAAACCCGGTGTCTCCGGATTCTGGTATGGCATCCAAACCACTGCACTGCACTGGCTTTCTTATGAAGAAGAAGAAGAAGAAGAAGAAGAAGAAGAAGAAGAAGAAGAAGAAGAAGAAGAAGAAGAAGAAGAAGAAGAAGAAGAAGAAGAAGAAGAAGAAGAAGAAGAAGAGGAGATTGGATTTATACCCCGCCCTTCACTTGGAGTCTCAGAGTGGCCTACAATCTCCTTTCCCTTCCCCTTCCCAGAACAGACACCCTGTGAGGTAGGTGGGGCTGAGAGAGCTCTTTTGAGGGCTGCTTGTGAAGGAACAAGCTCTGAGAGAACTTGTGACTGACCCAAGGTCACACCAGCAGCTGCATATGGAGGAGTGGGGAATCAAACCCAGTTCTAACGTGCTCCTAACCACTATACCAGACTGGCTCTCTTATGCATGTAGGGTCCGAACCAGTAGGGCTCTTCTTATATTCTAATAAAGTTCAATAGGCATCCTAAAATAACTATCAGCCTATCCCGTAGCATAATCCTGAAAACTAATAACTATGGTTGCCAACTTCTAGGTGGTGGAAAATACAAAAACTGAGGGTCACAGTGTTAGGAAGATATGGAAAAGTATATGACACTGTGTGTAACAGACATATGCTTACGGTAGATCTCTTGTCCTTTGCATTTTTCTTTTAAAAAATTTTCTATACTGTTCTATAAATATCGGTGTTAAGTATGACCAAACATAGGTTTCAACAAAACATGACATCCAAGTGCAGGTTGACACTACATTCAAACATTCGAACAGCACCTTGTCAGTTTCACCATCACTAGTCCCACCGGACACTAGTAATTTCCCCATATCGAATACAATCTTTTTTTAAGGACCGTGACGTACATACAGGACATGAGGCACAATAAATTCTCTTTGTGCGTATAAAACTCTTAGAAGAGCGGCATATTTTCTAGGGTCCCATTGGAACCCTTGCGGCAAATATAATAACCTATCTAGGAGGACGTTATCTCTCAACTTCTTTTTCCCTTGTGGAATTCAAGATAGCATGAGTTCCCAGGTCTCCCAAACTCAAGGTAGCTGAATCCCATAACTTCCAAAGATACCAGGAGAAATTTCAAATTAGTTTGCAGCACAATGACATAATGAGATTGTTGGAGCACACCCCCAGTTCCCTAAGGGACTGCATTCAATGACGTTCACTACACTCTTGTGTAAAATCCAATAACAGAAGGCAAAAACAAGTGTAGTAAACAGACTCACTACTGACAAATTGCTAAAATGCTAAAGAACATGTAATAGACAGTAGCGGATACAAAGTTGCCACATAAGAAAAATACAAAATGGAAACGAAGAACTTCTGCAATAATACACTACAATAGAAAACCCCACAGAATAAGGGAGAACTAATATAATAATGTGACGATGTGTCTGGATATTTGATTACAACGTTTCAGAGTTCATCCTTCATCAGGGTGTTCTACAATGAAATACACAACTTATTAAGAAAAGGAGAGCCATACAATAAACATGCAAATCAAACCAACAGCTTACCGCTTTAAGTTGCTGTGGTTTCCATGCTTTTACTCACATGCTTTTACTCACATGCACTGGGAACAATCTGTGTTAAAGGACTGGCATTACATCTGAACCAAGTAAGGCTGCCAACCTCCAGGTGGAACCTGTAGATCCCCCAGAACTACCACTGATCTCCACTGTGGTAGTTCTCCTGGAGAAAATGGTTGTGTTGGATGGTGGACTCTGTGGCATTGGACCCTGTACCCTCCCCAAACCCCACCCTCCCAACGTACTACCTCCAAACCTCCAGGGTTTTCCAGCCTGGAGTTGGCAACCCCGGAACCGAGCCATAGGAGATGATAGATAGATAGATAGATAGATAGATAGATAGATAGATAGATAGATAGACAGACAGACAGACAGACAGACAGACAGACAGACAGACAGACAGACAGACAGATAGATAGATAGATAGATAGATAGATAGATAGATAGATAGATAGATAGATAGATAGATATGTATATATGCGGTGGCTCAAGTGGTTAAGACGCTGAACTGCAGGCTATGGAAGGTCAGTAGTTCAGCAGTTTGAGACCTGAGAGTGCCACAAGGCAGAGTGAGCTCCCGTCTCTAGTTCCAGCTCCTGCCAACCTAGCAGTTCAAAAGCAAGAAATTGCAAGTAGATAAATAGGTACCACTTCGGTGGGAAGGTAACTGACCTTGGTGTTTAGTCATGCCTTGGTGTTTAGTTATGCCGCCCACATGACCATGGAAACGTCTTTGGACAGTGCTGGCTCTTCGGCTTGGAAACGGAGATGAGCACCGCAACCCTAGAGTCGGATTCGACTGGCTTTCGAGCAAGGGAACCTTTACCTTTGCTATATATATTGTTTGCAATTTTTTTTAATTGGGTCACACATGAAAAAGTGGGCCGGGGGAGTGGCTTTGAGTGTTTAACGGATGTCAAGGATGTTTCTAGCTGCTGGGGTCCTGCCCCCCCAAATAAAAACGTACATCACAAGGTCAGGGTCTCAAGGTCTTAACGTTCTAACTGGACCTTCGTCACCCCAGCAGTACAGCTGACGGATCTGTCTGCTGTTGGGTAGGAGATATTCGGCTCACGACAAGGAAGCCAGCCCTGGCTGTATTGTGTAAACATGGCCTCCTTTACTGTCAACAGTCGCAGGTTCTTTTTATCACCTCAGAAGTACGTGACTGAATTGGAGGAACAAACCTTTCTGGACGGCCTGGAAAGTCCAGGCAAGATCATTGGTGGTTGCTGCCCCAATTTCCTATACAATGGAAAGAAAGAGGTCAGAACCACAACAAGACCATTTTGGGGGCTTTGTTAGGGTTGCTAGCCTTCAGGTGGGGACTGGAGATCCCCCACTTTTCCAACTGACAGAGATCAGCTCCCCTGGAGAAAATGGCTGCTCCAAAGGGCGGACTCTAGGGCATTGGACCATGCTGAGGCCCCTCCCCTCCCCAAACCCTCCCTCTCCCGGATCCACCCCCAAAGTCTCCAGGTATTTTCCAACCCAGACCTGGCAACCCAAGGCTTTGTTCATTTGGTGCCGCCGTTTTGCTTAAGAACATAAGAAGAGCCCTGTAGGAGCAGACCAATGGTCCATCTAGTCCAGCATCCTGTCTCACACAGTGGCCAACCAGTTCCTCTGTGTGGCCAACAACAGAGCATAGAGGCTGAGGTCTTCATAAGAACATAAAAAGAGCCCTGCAGGATCAAACAAGTGGTCCATCTAGTCCAGCATCCTGTCTCACACAGTGGCCAACCAATTCCTCTGTGTGGCCAACAACAGGGCATAGAGGCTGAGGCCTTCATAAGAACATAAGAAGAGCCCTGCTGGATCAGACCAGTGGTCCATCTAGACCAGCATTCTGTCTCACACAGTGGCCAACCAATTCTTCTGTGTGGCCAACAACAGGGCATAGAGTCCGAGGCCTTCACAAGAACGTAAGAAGAGCTCTGCTGGATCAGACAAGTGGCCCATCTAGTCCAGCATCCTGTCTCACACAGTGGCCAACCAATTCCTCTGTGTGGCCAACAACAGGGCATAGAGGCTGAGGCCTTCATAAGAACACAAACAACATTTCGAACAAGGGGAACCTTTACCTTTAAGGCTGGTGTTGCTGCTGAGCTATTGTGTGGTGGTTGCTGCTGGCCTCTGGCTTCAGGACAGCAACATCTTTCTTTACTTACATGTTATGTATTAAGATGGCTGTGACCACATGAGTCTGGCCATGCGGTCGTACGGACCTACAGACCTTTGGTCCTAGAACAATGGACACCGTGGACCCTAGGTGCGGACCAATAGGAGCGCCAGGATCCTGCAGGGAACCTATAGTTGCCAGGGTCATGTAAATAGAACCTATCATGGGAGTTGGGGGTGCGTTGGGGGTGTGTGCCGACTAGAATATAAGCCGGCTGGGGACCGGCTATTGTCCTCTTCCATTTCGATGTAACTAAATAAACTAGAGCTGATTTCACCATGCTGGGTCTCCGGCCTCAGTACTTTTCATTCCAACAACACCTTTCTTTAGGTAAAGGTAAAGGTTCCCTTGCTCGAAAGCCAGTCGAATCCGACTCTAGGGTTGCAGTGCTCATCTCCGTTTCCAAGCCGAAGAGCCAGCGCTGTCCAAAGACGTTTCCGTGGTCATGTGGCCAGCATGACTAAACACCAAGGCACATGGAATGCTATTATCTTCCCACCGAAGCGATACCTATTTATCTACTTGCAATTTCTTGCTTTCGGACTGCTAGGTTGGCAGGAGCTGGAAACTAGTGATGGGAGCTCACTCCATCCTGCGGCGCACTCGGGTCTCGAACTGCTGAACTACCGACCTTCCACAGCCTGCAGTTCAGCGTCTTAACCACTTGAGCCACCGCAGCTTTCTTTACCATGTGCAAATTTGTCACTGCATCTTTTTGTCTACTTTTTGAAGGCAGATTTCCAGGGAGGCGCTGAGTACTTTTTTTTCTGAAAAGGGGGCAGTGTAGCCAAATAAGTCTGGGAACCTCTGAGCTAGAAGAACGGAGGGTTCGTAGGTCTATTATATTCACTAGAGTAGAGCCAACTCCCAAATTTGGATATTAGTGTATCACCAACTCATAGTCTGAAGTTAGCCTGTGGTACCTCTGCCAAGATGCTGAATACCTCTGAATCTTTGAAAGCATCCTCCTTGGGCCATCTCTGAATATAGGGTTGCCAACCTCCAGGCGGCGCCTCGAGATCTCCCACGATTACAATTCATCTCCAGGTGACGAAGATCAGTTCCCATGGAGAAAATGGATGCTCAGGAGGGTAGACATTCTGCCCTGCTGAAGCCCCTCCCCGTCCCAAACCCCACCCTTCCCAGGCTCCGCCCCCAAAGTATCCAGGTATTTCCCAACCCAGACCTGGCAACCCTACCTCTCAGACTGGGGCGAGTGATGCTCTGTATCCTTGGTGCTTGGGGTGTGTGTGCAACAGTGGGAGGGCTTCTAGTGTCCTGGCCCCACTGGTGGACCTCCTGAGGGCACCTGGTATTTTTGGCCACTGTGTGACAGAGTGTTGGACTGGATGGGCCATTGGCCTGATCCAACATTGGCTTCTCTTATGTCCTTACCTGAATTTCAGGATATCTTTAGACAGAAGCACGACTGCTTCCGACGACCACTAAAAGTTTTGACAGTCGTTTTAACCCACCTGATCTTTTTTTTTCTTTCCCCACTCAGAAGAATGTTAATATTTTACTGTGTTAAAAGGAAAAAGAGAATTTCTCAGGGAGAAAGAACTAAAAAAACAGAGTAATAAAACCCAGGATGAATACCTCCAAAGTGGCAATTTTAATCACAGGAGCACAAAGAACTCCAGAGATTTCGATAATGCACATAAAATATAGCGGCCATTAAATTTTTTTTTTAAAAAAGAAGCAGCTCACAATCCTTCTTTTCCAATTTACTCCCCTATAAATCAGGGGGCAATTTAATCAAATATTCTTCCGCTTTAATTGTGTGTTTTTTTTTTAACCTGGCTTTTATGTGAAATCTCACTTCCTCGCGGCAGGCATAGGGCTTCACGGAACAGGGGAGAAAATGTCAGTGGATGGGCAGTAATTAGTATAAAATCCAAACATTAGCTTTGGACACCGAAAGAAGCTGCGGTCATTGAACCGGCTGGGGGAAATCAATCCACGTGAAAGGGTACAGATTAATCTTCATTAAAATTACCCCCATGCCCTACCCACACACAAACACCATTTCTCCCTATAGTGGATGGGTGTCAATCAGGGCTATTTTGAGGCAGGAATGCACAGGAACGGTGTTCCGGCTGGCTCCCGAGTTGGCCACGCCCAGCAGGAACTCATTAGCATAATAGGCTACACCCAATGGCAGGAACTCATTGGGATTGGCTACATTATGGGGGTGTGGCCTAGCATGCAAAGGAGCTCCTGCTACAAAAAAAGCCCTGGGTTTTGACAACAAACAAGGTCAACAGAATAAGAAGCAAAAGGTGGGTGTGGCTGGATGACCACACTTATGGTAACACGGGAGTGTGGCTTAACATGCTAATGAGCTGTAGTATCAGGGTGTGGCCTAATTAAGCTAATTAGTTCCTGCTGGGCCTTTTCTAAAAAAAGCCCTGTCCAAGGCCTGACTTGGCACTGAACGTTCTAGCAAACTTGGCAGGCCGGTGCAGGATGTTTTTATCCTGGGGCTCCAGGGTTTGGGAGAGGCTGCTGATGCTGGGAGGGGGGCTTAATTTAAATTAAAAATTTAAACCCGGCGAGGGAGGAAGACATAAGCCGGCCCCGTTGCCGGCGGGCAAGTCTTCTCCCTGCTTGGTAGCAGGAAGAGGACTCATCGGCCAACAAGGTTTGACAACAAACAAGGTAAACGGACTAAGAAGCAAAAAGTGGGTGTGGCTGGATGACCACACTTCTTATAACATGGGGTGTGACCTATTATGCTAATGAGTTCCTGCTGGGTGTCCCGGGTGGACGGAGATCCTGGTGAAATCTCCCCGCCCCTGGTGGCATGCTATATCGATGTGCAAAGAAATCTTTCTTTACACCACGAGTCACTGAAAGGTGGAATTTGCTGCCAGAGGATGTAAGGATAGCCACAGGCGTAAAAGGCTTAAAAGGGGGATTAGGCCGATCTGTGGAGGAGACGTCTCTCAGTGGCTACTTGCCATGGTGACTACAGGGAACCTCTGCACAGTCAGCCTCTGCGTGCCAGTGCCAGGAGGCAACATCAGGGGCAGGCCTTGGTCACCTGGAGGTCAACTGGCCTCGGACAGTGTGGTGTAGCGGTTAAGACCGGCGGACTCTAATCTGGGAGAACCGGGTCTGATTCCCCACTCCTCCACATGCAGCCAGCTGGGTGACCTTGAGTCAGTCACAAGTTCTCTCAGAGCTGTTCTCTCAAGAGCAGTCCTCTCGGAGCTCTCTCAGCCCCAGCCGTTTCACAGGGTGTCTGTTGTGGGGAGAGGAAGGGGAGTGTAAGCCGCTCTGAGACTCTGAGTGAATGGCTGGGTATAGATTCAACTCTTCTTCTTCCTCCTCTTATGCCCTGTTGTTGGCCCCAGGCCCGTAGCTACAGAGGGGCAATTGAGGGCCTGGCCCCCTGACTTCCTGCCAGGGCCCCATGGGTTTCCCTCCAGCCCAGGGCCCCAGCTCTCTGAGCCTCCCAGAAGACTCCCCCTGCTGCCGCTGCCCATTCCTCAAATGGGGCTTGCTTGAAGAGACTTCCCTGCCTGCCGGCAGCCCTGCCGGCTCCATCCTGGGCTGGCAGTTGGGGGAAGGGATGGGGGTCCCGAACTGGTGAGCTGGCTGTGCTTGCTTGGGCTGGCTGGCGGCTCTCAGAGCAGGCAAGCGCACTGGCATGCTCCTCCAACCACCTTGCCTTACCGCCTGCCTGCCTTCCCAGAGAGGGGAGAGAAGAGATAATTAATTTAATTAGCTTTGATTTTATCAACTTGGTGCCCCCTAAGAAATTTAAATGCCCCCTGAAAACAGAAATCCTGGCTACGAGCCTAGTTGGCCCACTAAAGGAACAGGTTGCTGGACTAGATGTTCTTATAAAGGCCTCAGCCTCTCTGCCCTGTTGTTGGCCCTCTAGAGGAACTGGTTGGCCACTGTGTGAGAGTGAGACAGGGTGCTGGACGAGATGGACCACTGGTCTGACCCAGCAAGGCTCTTCTTATGTTCTTAGGATGCTGGACTAGATGGACCACTGGTCTGACCCAGCAAGGCTCTTCTTATGTTCTTAGGATGCTGGACTAGATGGACCACTGGTCTGACCCAGCAGGGCTCTTCTTATGTTCTTAGGATGCTGGACTGGATGGACCCCCTGGTCTGATCCAGCAGGGCTCTTCTTATGTTCTTAGGATGCTGGACTAGATGGACCACTGGTCTGATCCAGCAGGGCTCTTCTGATGTCTTTAGGATGCTGGACTAGATGGACCACTGGTCTGATCCAGTAGGGCTCTTCCTGTGTTCTTAGGATGCTGGACTAGATGGACCACTGGTCTGATCCAGCAGGGCTCTTCTGATGTTCTTAGGATGCTGGACTAGATGGACCACTGGTCTGATCCAGCAGGGCTCTTCTGATGTTCTTAGGATGCTGGACTAGATGGACCACTGGTCTGATCCAGCAGGGCTCTTCTGATGTTCTTAGGATGCTGGACTGGATGGACCACTGGTCTGATCCAGCAGGGCTCTTCTTATGTTCTTAGGATGCTGGACTAGAAGGACCCCTGGTCTGGTCCAGCAGGGCTCTTCTGATGTTCTTAGGATGCTGGACTGGATGGACTACTGGTCTGATCCAGCAGGGCTTTTCCTATGTTCTTAGGATGCTGGACTGGATGGACCACTGGTCTGATCCAGCAGGGCTCTCCTTATGTTTTTAGGATGCTGGACTAGATGGACCCCTGGTCTGATCCAGCAGGGCTCTTCTGATGTTCTTAGGATGCTGGACTAGATGGACCACTGGTCTGATCCAGCAGGGCTCTTCTGATGTCTTTAGGATGTTGGACTAGATGGACCACTGGTCTGATCCAGTAGGGCTCTTCCTGTGTTCTTAGGATGCTGGACTAGATGGACCACTGGTCTGATCCAGCATGGCTCTTCTTCTGTTCTTAGGATGCTGGACTAGATGGACCACTGGTCTGACCCAGCAGGGCTCTTCTGATGTTCTTAGGATGCTGGACTAGATGGACCACTGGTCTGATCCAGCAGGGCTCTTCTGATGTCTTTAGGATGCTGGACTAGATGGACCACTGGTCTGATCCAGCAGGGCTCTTCCTGTGTTCTTAGGATGCTGGACTAGATGGACCACTGGTCTGATCCAGCAGGGCTCTTCTGATGTTCTTAGGATGCTGGACTAGATGGACCACTGGTCTGATCCAGCAGGGCTCTTCTGATGTTCTTAGGATGCTGGACTAGATGGACCACTGGTCTGATCCAGCAGGGCTCTTCTGATGTCTTTAGGATGCTGGACTAGATGGACCACTGATCTGATCCAGCAGGGCTCTTCTGATGTCTTTAGGATGCTGGACTAGATGGACCACTGGTCTGATCCAGCAGGGCTCTTCTGATGTCTTTAGGATGCTGGACTAGATGGACCACTGGTCTGATCCAGCAGGGCTCTTCTGATGTCTTTAGGATGCTGGACTAGATGGACCACTGATCTGATCCAGCAAGGCTCTTCTTATGTTTCCCAGAGTCTATCCAGAGATAAGAGTTGTTACACTTTCAGGAGTTAGCAGCTCAAAGGCTGCAGCAATATTGCTGAAGTCCAAAGAAGAAGACAGTAGTACAAGGGAGTCGTTACCAGCTTAATATCAGGAGAAACTTCCTGACTGTAAGAGTGGTTGAGCAGTGGAACAGACTGCCTCGGGAGGTGGTGGATGCTCCTTCGCTGGACGTTTTCAAGAGGAGACTGGACAACCATCTTTTGGGTATGTTGTAGGTATGTAGGGGTTTCGGCTGTGTTCCTGCAGAGTGCAGGGGGTTGGACTAGATGGCCTGCAAGGTCCCTTCCAACTCTAACATTCTATGATTCTATGATTCTATGATTCTATGAGATTGGATTTATGCCCCACCCTTCACTACCTGAAGGAGTCTCAGAGCAGCTTCCAATTTCCTTTCCCTTCCCTCTCCCGCACCCTGTAAGGTAGGTGGGGCTGCGATAGCTCTTTCAAGAACTGCTCTTGAGTGAATAGCTCTGAAAGAACTTGTGACTGACCCGAGGTCACAACAGCAGCTGCATGTGGAGGAGTGGGGCCTGGAAGGGAAGTCACCTGATAGCCACACACCAGCCAAAGTTTTCCTAGAAGGAAAGCAGGTTATACATGAAATAGAGCAGGGGTGTCGAACTCATTTGTTAAGAGGGCTGGATCTGAAATAAATGAGACCTTCTTGGGTCAAGCCATGTGTGTTTTAAAATGTAATGCCAGGTAGCAGAGATATAAACTTTATAAAGGATACAGACAAAGATATTTAAACTTTAAGTCAAAGATGCTTACAACATTAGCACTCTTGCAATAGTTTGCCTATTTAACAGTCTCTGATAACTGACACCTTTTGCTCTGAATTATTGCATCAAAATGTCTGTGCTGTAGCAATCTTGAGTATGCTGTTCAGGTGTGTATCTGTAAGCTGCAAACCTACTTTTGATTTATTGACATTCATTATAGAAATCTCATGCTCAGCGTTCTGAGCCTAGGATCCAGGGGAAAGCATGAAATGGCTGGGCATTGCAAGCTTTAGTGCACAAGTTGCTTCATGTGTTGGTCAAGAACATGAGAAGACATCCTGACACAGCCTGAGGGATGTTTGTTTGTCTACAAAACTATAGTCTTCCCCAGAGAAATAACTACAACTTCCTACAAAGGAAACGTGCTGTGTGAACTTGGTCTGGACACACACTTTCAGCCTAATCTACCTCACTGGCTTGTTATTATTCCTCCTCTAAAATAGTTCACATTGCTTTCTTACTGAGAAAGACTGGATCATGAGGGCATGAACACAGTGAAAAGGGGGAGGGAACCCAGTTGCACCCAGGAGAGCCATGGCATAAGAAGCCCAACAAAACACACACACACACAAAGCATAAGGAGCCAAACAGAATACACACACACTGTAGCAAGGCACACAAAAGCTCATACCATGAACTAAACTTCATTGGTCTTAAAGGTGCCTGGTATTCCTGCTGTGCGATTGAGGCAACCCAGCAAAGCAAGCTCTCTCTAGTTCCCTCCCTCCCTCCCTTCAGGGAGAAGCCTCAGCCAGTGGAAGGAAAGAAAGGCTTCCCTTTGTCTCCTTGCATACAATTGAGGCAGCCTGACCAGGAAGCGAGCTCTGGCTGGTTCCCTCCCTCCCCCTCGGAGGAGGAGGAGCCTCAGACAGTGCTTTACCAGACTCTCTCAATCGCACAGGAGAGGCTTGCCTATCTATCTCTCCTGTGAGACTGAGAGTGCCTGGTAAAGTAAGCTGTGATGTAGCAGCAGCAGCAGAACTGGAAAAGGAAGCAAGAAACAGCCAGGGCCTTGCGGGCCAGATTGCAGCCCTCTAAGGGCCTGATTCGGCCCCCGGGCCAAATCCTGGACTGTACCATTTCAGACTCAGGTAAGGGGAGGTGTGAGCATTTGTGAATGCTCCCCCACGATTTTTAAAAAAATCTTTTCGTACTGAAAAAAAAAGATCGATTTGATTTATTAAATTTCTACCCTGCCCTCCCAGCCAAGGGCAGCTTACATAAAATCAGCATAGAATTGACAATAAACACAAAATATCGGTTAACAGCAACAATTAAAAACAATTAACCATTCTTAAAGCCATTTAAAACATAATAAGGTGCCTAGTGCCTGTGATTTCACAGCGGTTGTTATTGCTCAGTTCTCTCTTCTAGCAGTCGGCTCCTTGATCTTCTTAGATTATCTTAGGCGGCTAGCTCAGGCTGTAGTTAGAGGTCCCCAGGCCTTTTTTGGTAGAAAATGCCCAGTAGGAACTCATTAGCATAATAGGCCACACCCTCATGTTACCAGAAGTGTGGTCCTCCAGCCACACCCACCTTTTGCTTCTTATTCCGTTTACCTTGTTTGTTGTCAAAACCCAGGGCTTTTTTTGGAGCAGGAACGCCTTTGCATGTTAGGCCACACAGCCCTAAGGTAGCCAGTCCTAATGAGTTTCAGCTGTTGGGTGTGGCCTTTTATGCTAATGAGTTCCTGCTGGGCGTGGCCAACTCGGGAGCCAGTCAGAACTTGTTCCTGTGCGTTCCTGCCCAAAAATAGCTCTGGAGGTCCCAGCTGTCAGTTGTCACTAGGGGAGGCGGCTCCAAAGGCCGGGTGGAAGAACTCTGTTTTTCAGGCCCTGCAGAAGTTTAGAAGGTCCCACAGGACCCTGATCTCTTCTGGGAGCTCACTCCACCAGAATGGAGCTGCCACCGAGAAGGCCCTGGTTGTTGCCAGCCTGGCCTCCTTAAGACTCAGGAGGGCCAGCCAGTGTTCCCTCTAAGCTGAGCTAGTGTGAGCTAGCTCACAGTTTTTTAGCCTCCGGCTCACAGATTTTTTGCCTTAGCTCAGGAAAGATGGCTCCAGAGCAAACTAGTTTATGCAGTAGCCAAACAGTTCGCTCACAACTTTAATGCCAGTAGCTCACCAAGTAGAATTTTTGCTCACAAGGCTCCACAACTTAGAGGGAACATTGGGGCCAGCCGATTCTGGGCCACCGATTGCAGAGCTCCCTAGGGTACATGTGGGGAAAGGCGGTCGCTCAGGTATCTAGGTCCCTGGCCATAAGGGGCTTTAAAGATAAGAACCAGCACCTTGAAACGAATCCGGTATGCTATAGGCAACCAGTGCAGTGCCTTTAGCACAGGCTGGATGTGCTCCTGGATAGGGAGTTCCATCCTAAGCCTGGCCACGGTATTTTGCACCAGCTGCAGCTCCTGGATTTGAGACAAGGACAGCCCCATGTAGAGGGCATTACAGTAGTCCAGCCTCGAGGTGACCATAGCATGGATCATTGTTGCCAAGTCGTCGTGTTCGCAGAAGGGAACCAACTGCCTGATCAGCCGAAGATGAAGAAGAAGAAGAAGAAGAAGAAGAAGAAGAGATTGGATTTACACCCCGCCCTTCGCTACCCAAAGGTGTCTCAGAGCGGCTTACAAACTCCTTTCCTTTCACTTCCCCTCCCCACAACAGACACCCTGTGAGGTCGATGGGGCTGAGAGAGCTCTGACAGAAATGGCTCTTTTTTCAAGGACAGCTCTTATCAGAACTACGACTTGCCCAAGGTCATCCAGCCAGGTGCAAGTGGAGGAGTGGGGAATCAAACCCGGTTCTCCCAGATTAGAGTCCGCGCACTTAACCACGACACCAAACCGGCTACACGACACTGGATGGTAAAAGGCCGATTTGGCAATGGCTGCTGCCCGGGCCTCCATTTTCAAGGAGGCATCTAGGCGCACTCCCAAACTCCTTACCTCTGGCGCTGGCACCAATGGAGCCCCATCAAAGGTCGGGAGTGGGATCCCTATCCTCGGACCGCCCCGACTCAGGCACAGGACTTCCATCTTCGTCGGATTCAATTTCAGCCGGCTCAGCCTAAGCCAACCAGCCACGGCTTGTAACTCTCAGTCCAGATCTTCTGGTTTGGAGTCGGACTGGCTGCCCAACAACAGATAGAGCTGGATGTCGTCTGCATACTGGTGACATCCCAGCCCATGCCTCCAGGCAATTTGGGCAAGGGGGCGCATATAGCTGTTGAAAAGCATCGGGGACAGCACTGGCCCTTGAGACACCCCACATTCAAGTGGGTACCTTCGGGACAACTGGTCCCCCAGTGCCACACTTTGTCCCCAACCTTGAAGATAGGAAGCAAGCCACTGCAAAGCTAGTCCATGGATTCCAGTGTCGGCGAGGTGGTGGATCAGTAGCAGACGGTCAACCGTGTCGAACACTGCTGACAGGTCTAACAGCAACAGCACTGCTGATCCGCCCCAATCCAGATGCCTCCGGAGGTCATCCGTGAGGGCGACCAGTGCCGTCTCCATCCCATGACCCAGGCAGAAGCTGTGCAGGAAGGGATCTAGGATGGAAGCGTCATCCAAGAAGCCCTGTAACTGGATTGCCACTGCCCTCTCTTTCAAATAAGTACTTCTTCCTGATGTGCTAGGTTTTTACCTGCAGGGAGATACAGTTAAGAACATAATAGAAGCCAATGTGGGATCAGGCCAGTGGCCCATCCAGCCCAACACTTTGTGTCACACAGAGGCCAAAAATACCAGGTGCCATCAGGAGGTCCAGCAGTGGGGCCAGGACACTAGAAGCCCTCCCACTATTGCCCCACCCCCCCAAGCACCAAGAATACAGAGTATCACTTGCCCCAGACTGAGAGCTCCTATCTATACCTTGTGGCTAATAGCCACCGATGGACCTCTGCTCCAGATATTTATCTAATTCCCTCTTGAAGCTGTCCATGGTTGTGGCCACCACCACCTCCTGTGGCAGTGAATTCCATGTGTTAATCACTCTTTGGGTGAAGAAGGACTTCCTTTTATCCTTTCTAACCTGACTGCTCAGCAATTTCATGGAGTGCCCACAAGTTCTTGCATTATAGAAAGGGAGAAAAGTACTTCTTTCTCTGCCTGCAGCCTCTGTCCCATGCATAATCTTGTAAACCTTGATCATGTCACCCCTCAGCCGTCCTTTCTCCAAGCTAAAGAGCCCCAAGCGCTTTAACCTTTCTTCATAGGAAAAGTGTTCCAAGCCTTTTATCATTCTCATTGCCCTTTACTGTACTTTTCCCAGTGCTATAATATCCTTTCTGAGGTGCGGTGACCAGAATTGCACACAGTATTCCAAATGAGGTCGCACCATCGATTTGGGGGAAGTGGGGAGTCGAACCTGGGTTTTCCAGATCCTGACACTGGAGCCATCGCACCACGCTGGCCCTCTCCCCAACGTGGAGTTGGCAACCGCCGCCGCAGTAGTTTAGGAACTGCTTTGCTACTTGATGCTAAATCTTTTTTTTGCTGGAACTCAGATGACCCCGTAGTTTATGTGGCATCAGAAGCGCAGGAATCAGAAATTTTTAAAAAACACCGTGCTTTCTTTTCATCTCTCTCTCTTATCACGGGAACATTCCCATTTCCAACAGGCAAAGAATGAGGAAGTTTCCGGAAGGTGCAGCTTTGCTCTCTAGAGGTTAGCCTAATATATGCAAACGTTTTCCTCAACAAACAGGGTGTTTCCCTCCCCCCTTCTTTCCCCCCTGCAGTTCTACCTACTCCCTTCTCTGGCTTTTGAATTATGGAAATGAGAAAACGGAAGGGGGAACAGAACACTTTGCCAAAGGGGGCAAAGCTGTTATCTAATTAGAACTGGAGCCTTCTCCGGAGCCCCAAAGGTGTATGACTGGCGGGGGGGGGGGGAATCAAGGCGGGCGGGGGGGGAGAAAATGCAGGTTCTGTTTACAGCTCGGAGAGGAACCGGGTCTTGAAAACACCCAGGGCGGGGGGGGGGTTGATATTGCCGCTGAATCGCAAATCTGCCTTGCCAACCTGACTTTGAGAGCGTTCAAAACCTCGCAGGAGAAACTGAAGGTGCCAGGAGAGGAAGATATCGGGCTCCCTTCCTCCAGGCCTGAGAGCCAGTTTGGTGTTGTGGTTAAGAGCGCAGACTCTAATCAGGGAGAACCGGGTTTGACTCCCCACTCCTCCACATGCAGCTGCTGGTGTGACCTTGGGTCAGTCACAAGTTCTTTCAGAGCTGTTCTCTCATGTTGTTGTTGTTGTTCAGTCGCACAGTCGAGTCCGACTCTTCGCGACCCCATGGACCAGATTACGCCAGGCCCTCCTGTCTTCCGCTGTCCGCTGAAGTCTGCTCAATTTCATGTTTGTTGCATCGATGACACTGTCTAACCATCTCATCCTTTGCCGTCCCCTTCTTCTTTGACCTTCAATCTTTCCCAGCATCAGGGTCTTCTCCAGTGAATGCTCCCTTCTCATTTGGTGGCCAAAGTATTTGAGCTTCAGCTTCAGGATCTGGCCTTCAAGGGAACAGTCAGGGTTGATTTCTTTTAGGATTGACTGATTTGATCTCCTTGCAGTCCAAGGGACTCTCATGAGCAGTCCTCAAAAGAGCTCTCTCAGCCCCACCTACCTCACAGGGTGTCTGTTCTGGGGAGGGGAAGGGAAAGGAGATTGGAAGCTGCTCTGAGACTCCTTCAAGTAGTGAAGGATGGGATATAAAGCCAATCTCCTCCTCCTCCGCTTCTTCTTCTTCTTCTTCTTGCAATTACAGCTCATTTCCAGACTACAGAGATCATTTCCCCTGGAGAAATGGAGGAGTGGGGAATCAAACCCGGTTCTCCCAGATTAGAGTCTGCGCACTTAACCACTACACCAGACTGGCGTATTTCAAATGCAGAAGTAGACAATAAAACATCAATATTACAGTGTTTTGGGATAGATTCTCTCTTTAAAAGAATAAACAAGAACTTCCCTAATGTTAGTGATAAGCTATATAAATAAAAGAGATTACATCTTTAACAGCTGAACAAACTGTTTGGTGTAGTGGTTAAGTGCGCGGACTCTAATCTGGGAGAACCGGGTTTGATTCCCCACTCCTTCACTTGCAGCTGCTGGATGACCTTGAGCAAGCCATCGTTCTGACACGGCTGTTCTTGAAAAAGAGCCGTTTCTGTCAGAGCTCTCCCAGCCCCACCTACCTCACAGGTTGTCTATTGTGGGGAGGGGAAGGGAAAGGAGTTTGTAAGCCGCTCTGAGACGCCTTTGGGTAGTGAAGGGCGGGGTATAAATCCAATCTCCTCCTCCTCCTCCTCTTCTTTTTCTTCTTCTTCTTAACTTCTACGTTACAATTAAATCAATGTTAATACCCAAATATTGTCTTAATCTTATTTATTTAAAACATTTTAAAGCCACCTTTCCACATGATCATGGTCCACAAGTAGGGTTGCCAGCTCCAGGTCTGGAAATACCTGGGGATTTGGGGTATGGAGCCTCAGAAGGGCAAGGCTTACGGAGGAGAGAGACCCCGATGGGCTATAATGCCATAGAGTCCACCTCCTAGAGTGGCCGTTTCCTCAGGGGAGTTGTTCTCTGTCACCCGGAGATCCGTTGTAAGAGCAGGAGACTAGCAACCTAACCACAAGGCAGCAAAAATTAAAAACAAAACATTAAAGCAATCAAAAATACGATTGAAATTATAAAGCAATTCCCTCATGAACCACATAAACACGCATCCGGGAGATGTTAACTCGGCTCCCGACTTGCTGACTATTCTCTGCCAGAGAACCCTTCTGCCCAGGAGGCTGGAGGTGATACCAGCTCTCCTCAGCACCATTTTATCTGTCCCCAATCTGCCTCGTGCGTTTCTGCACAAGACACAACCGAGAATCCTTAAGAACGGGGCCCGAAGCCCTCTTTCTTCTCTCCCTTCCTTGCCGGTCTCCTTATTTGTTTTTAATCCCGCCTGAGGAAGAGTCCTACAGAACTCCCTGCACGTATTTGGGCCGATCCGAATAAAAAAGATGGCTTTCACCTCAGGGGGGGTTTCTTCAGACCCGGCCTGTCGCCTGCATTCTCCCCCTCTGTTCAGGGCAAATTTCTATAATTGACCCTTTCGCAGATCTGCACTTCTGATTAGCCGAAGGCTTTGGCGTTCCCTTGGGCCACCCGGGGCAAATGTAATGGGGGGGAAGGTCGGTTAGGCAATACCTCTTATTGTGCTGTTGTCATGTTGACCTATTTACCTGCTGGGAATGTTGTCACGGCTTAGGAGATAAGGACGGGGCTTGGCTTTTGACACACGCCGTCTCCAGGGAAGCAAAGCACGCCCTCCCCCCCCATTGCTCTCCAAGGGCAGGCCACACAAAAAATCCCAGAAAGCCCCCGGAGGAATCTTTCTCATCACCAAAACACCTTGTGGGGAGGGCGCCTTGGGAGGAACCGGGAAGAGTGGAATGCAGCGTCGTTCACCGTTCCTTCGCTTCATTTATTTAATACATTTATACCCCACCTTTTCTCTCTCGCCTTCGTTTCACCCTCACAACAGCCCCTGGGAGGTAGGTTCGGCTAAGAGCGGGTGATCTGCCCAAAGTCACCCGACGAGCGTCCATGGTACAAGTGGGGACTCGAACCTGGCTCTCCCTGAAACTGGTAGTGGAAAGCGCTGAAAAGACACGGCTGGCTTATGGCGACCCCGTAGAGCTTGGAAGGCAAGGGATGTTCAGAGGCGGTTTGCCATTACCTGCCTTCCCATCACAACCCTGGTATTCCTTGTAGGTCTCCCATCCAAATGTTAGCCAGGTCTGACCCTGCTTAGCTTCCAAGAGCTGATGATTTTGGGCTAGGCTGGGCTAACCAGGTCCAGGACTACCAGATGCTAACCACTACACCACACTGGCTCTCGTCTTCAGCCAAAGAGTGATTAACACATGGAATTCACTGTCACGGGGGGAGGTGTGTGGCAGCTACAAGCATGGACGGCTTCAAGAGGGAATTGGATAAACATATGTGGAGCAGAGGTCCATCAGTGGCTATTAGCCACAAGGTAGAGATAGGAACTCTCAGTCTGGGGCAAGCGATGCTCTGTATTTTTGGTGTTTTGGGGGTCAACAGTGGGAGGGCTTCTAGTGTCCTGGCCCCACTGCTGGACCTCCTGATGGCACTTGGTATTTTTGGCCACTGTGTGACAGAGTGTTGGACTGGATGGGCCATTGGCCTGATCCAACATTGGTTTCTCTTATGCTCTTTTATTCTTAATGCTAATTAGAGAATGCTAATTCTAGTGTAGGGGCTGCGGTGGCTCAAGTGGTTAAGACTCCGAACTGCAGACTGGAAGGTCGGTAGTTCAGCAGTTCGAGACCCCAGTGCCGCATGATAGCGAGAACTCCCGTCTCTGGCCCCAGTTCCTGCCAACCTAGCAGTACGAAAGCAAGAAATTGCAAGTAGATAAATAGGTATCTTCAAGGAGATCAAATCGGTCAATCCTAAAAGAAATCAACCTTGACTGTTCCCTGGAAGGCCAGAGACTGAAGCTGAAGCTCAAATACTTTGGCCACCCAATGAGAAGTGAGCACTCACTGGAGAAGACCCTGATGTTGGAGAAGACCCTGATGCTAGGAAAGACTGAAGGTCAAAGAAGAAGGGGACAGCAAAGGATGAGATGGTTAGACAGTGTTATCAAGGCAAAGAACATGAAATTGAGCAAACTTCAGAGGACGGTGGAAGACAGGAGGGCCTGGGGTCTGGTCCATGGGGTCACGAAGAGTCGGACTCAACTGTGCAACTCAACAACAACAGCAACAAATAGGTACCGCTTCGGTGGGAAGGTAACAACGTTCTGTGTGCCTCAGTGTTTAGTCATGCAGGCCATAGGACCACGGAAATGTCTTTGGACAGCGCTGGCTCTTCAGCTTGGAAACGGAGATGAACATCCCTAGAGTTGGATTCGACTGGCTTTCGAACAAAGGAAACCTTTACATTTACCCTTACTAATTCTAGTGTATATTGGATACATATCAAGATGGGCAGCCGTGTTAGTCTGTCTGTAGCAGCAGGAAAGAGCAAGAGTCCAGGAGGATCTTAAAGACTAACAAACTGTGTGGCAGGGGAGGAGCTTTCATGAGTTGCTGCTGAAGAAGGGAGTCATTGGGAGGTCAATGGTTCATCCTGTCCAACACACCATGTCACACAGCGGCCAAAACTCAGTTGCCATCAGCAGGTCCACCGGTGGGGCCCTAAGAACATAAGAGAAGCCAAGCTGGATCAGGCCCATGGCCCATCCTGTCCAACACTCTGTGTCACACATCGGCCAAAACTCAGTTGCCATCAGGAGGTCCATCAGTGGGGCCCTGAGAACATAAGAGAAGCCATCTTGGATCAGGCCCATGGCCCATCCTGTCCAACACTCTGTGTCACACATCGGCCAAAACTCAGTTGCCATCAGGAGGTCCATCAGTGGGGCCCTGAGAACGTAAGAGAAGCCATCTTGGATCAGGCCAATGGCTCATCCAGTCCAACACTCTGTGTCACACATCGGCCGAAACTCAGTTGCCATCAGGAGGTCCATCAGTGGGGCCCTGAGAACGTAAGAGAAGCCAATGTTGGATCAGGCCAATGGTCCATCCAGTCCAACACTCTGTGTCACACAGTGGCCAAAACCCAGGTGCCCTCAGGAGGTCCATCAGTGGGGCCCTGAGAACGTAAGAGAAGCCATCTTGGATCAGGCCAATGGCCCATCCAGTCCAACACTCTGTGTCACACAGTGGCCAAAACTCAGGTGCCCTCAGGAGGTCCATCAGTGGGGCCCTGAGAACGTAAGAGAAGCCATCTTGGATCAGGCCAATGGCCCATCCAGTCCAACACTCTGTGTCACACATCGGCCAAAACTCAGGTGCCATCAGAGGGTCCATCAGTGGGGCCCTGAGAACGTAAGAGAAGCCATGTTGGATCAGGCCAATGGCCCATCCAGTCCAACACTCTGTGTCACACAGTGGCCAAAACTCAGGTGCCATCAGGAGGTCCATCAGTGAGGCCATAAGAACATAAGAGAAGCCATCTTGGATCAGGCCAATGGCCCATCCAGTCCAACACTCTGTGTCACACAGTGGCCAAAACCCAGGTGCCCTCAGGAGGTCCACCAGCAGGGCCATAAGCACATAAGAGAAGCCATGCTGGATCAGGCCAGTGACCCATCCAGTCCAACACTCTGACCGATTTCACACAAGGAGCTGCACCGCCGTCATGCCTCTCTTTGCCCCATTTCCATTGGTCAATTTCCCACTTGAAGCTGCGGGGCCACATTTTGACCTGTGGCTTGGTCATCCTGTTTTTGAGGATCACAAAACCGCGGGGGAAATCGGGTGAAGCTGCAGGTCAAAACGCGGCCCCGTGGTTTCGAGTGGGAAATTGACCAAGGGAAATGGGGCAAAGGGAGGTGTGACGGCGGTCTTTGTGTTACACAGCGGCCCAAACCCAGGTGCCATCAGGAGGTTCACCAGTGGGGCCAGGAGTCCAGAAGCCCTCCCACTGTTGGCGCCCCAAGCACCAATCTCACTCTCTCAACTTAGCCTACCTCGCAGGGTTGTCATGAGGATACAATACAGAACCTTGGATTCTGCCCTTGAGGCGGAGCTCAGATGTGCTTGATGGGAAGAAACACGGTGGATCCAGTTTCTTAGAACTGAAGCAAGGCACATTCTGTTCTTCTGATGTTACACAAACAGTAATCCTTCGAATATTCACTGCCTGTGGGAAGAACAATAAATAACAGTCCTTCTCTAATAACCATATCAGCCTCCTCCATCTTGTGAAAAGTAGCATAGATCATCTGAAGACTCTCATCCCCTCCAGGGAATTGTTCTGACGGTGTTTCTGCTGATGGAATTTTACTGTCATAGAGCCCACGTGTTTCAGGACAGAAAGGACTTGCAGGGGACGGCTTTCGCACGGACCATCAAACTTTTATTTCACTGCTATACCGAAGCTGGAGCTGTGGTGGCTCAAGTGGTTAAGACGCTGAACTGCAGACTGCGGAAGGTCAGTAGTTCAGCGGTTCGAGACCCGAGAGTGCCGTATGACGGAGTGAAGCTCCCGTCTCTAGTTCCAGTTCCTGCCAACCTAACAGTTCGAAAGCAAGAAATTACAAGTAGATAAATAGGTACTGCTTCGGTGGGAAGGAAACAGTGTTCCATGCACCTTGGCATCTAGTCGTGCCGGCTACATGACCACGGAACTGTCTGCGGACAGCGCTGGCTCTTCGGCATTAAAACAGAGATGAGCACCGCAACCCTAGAGCTGGATTCGACTGGCTTTTGAGCAAGGGAACCTTTACCTTGACTATACCAAAGCTTGCACAGAAAAGAGAAGATGAAGAGGAGGAGGAGGAGGAGATTGGATTTATACCCCGCCCTTCACTACCCAAAGGAGTCTCACAGCGGCTTACAAACTCTTTCCCCTTCCCCTCCCCACAGCAGACACCCTGTGAGGTAGGTGGGGCCGAGAGAGCTCTGACAGAAACTGCTCTTTTTCAAGAACCGCTCTTGTCAGAACTAGGACTTGCCCAAGGTCATCCAGCAGGTGCAAGTGGAGGCATGGGGGCCGCACAGGGCTTTAAAGGTTAGCACCAACAGCAGCATTGTGCTGTTTGGTGAGGCAAAAGAAGTAATTCAAGAAACAGGCTTGAGATGTTTGTGAACACCTCCACTGCTCAATGAATTATCAGCTTCCTGAATTATCAGTACCTTCGGTGGGAAGGTAACAGCATTCCGTGCGCCTCAGCATTTAGTCATGCTGGCCACATGATCACGGAGAAGTCTTCGGACAGCGCTGGCTCTTCAGCTTGGAAATGGAGACGAGCACCGCAACCCTAGAGTTGGATTCGACGTGGCTTTCGAGCAAGGGAAGCATTTACTTTTACTTAATTATATTATAAGGACATGTTGCTGGGGACCATGATCAAGATCGTTATTTATTTGATTATTTCCTTTATCTATACCTCACCTTTCACCCCAATGGGGACCCAAAGCAGGGTACATCCTCCTCATCATCAATTTCATCTCTCTACTGCCCGTAGCCGAAGCTCTCTGGGCGGTTTACAACAAATATAAAACAGTAAAATACAATAGATAGAAGCATTAAACGTTAAAGATGAATTTAAATAATATAAAAAAACATTTAAGCATCCTTAAGCCTGAGGCTCAAACCGAGACAGCATGATAGAAAGTAGAGACATCACCCTGACAACAAAAGTCCGTATGGTGAAAGCAATGGTATTCCCAGTAGTCGTGTATGGCTGTGAGAGCTGGACCATAAGGAAGGCCAAGCGCCGAAGAATAGATGCTTTCGAATTATGGTGCAGGAGAAGGCTGAGGTCAGACTGGCAGTATGAAGCTCGAGGGAGTCGAGGCAAAAAGACCTGGAACAACGTGTTCTGGGTATTCCCGGTCACACTGCACCGACTGATGCGGGAACATACTGGCGAGGAGGCACTAGGGAGCGTTCACACTGTTGGCCCGCCCCTGGCAGAGGCACGGCTGTAAGTGGCTTTTTCCTCGTTCTGCGGCAGGCGCCTATGCACATGGGCGCATAGGCGCATCCCCGCGGGAACAGCCGGTGCACATTATCAACGCAGGTTGTTTCCAGCTTTTAGCGTGCACACGTCCAGAAAGCGGGATCAACGCGCTCTCCAGGGTTTGCTACCACTTTCAGCTGGCGCTTTTTAATCTCGGGAGGGAAGCGTTACAAGACGGGTGGAGTACGGCTGGGGAACGCCTGACAGCTGTGCCCGTGTGAACCGGCCCCTTTAATCCGCTTGTGAAACGTGCCTATATCGGGCCAAACCGCCAGTCTGAACTCAGCCGAAGACTCCTGAGAGTCCCTTGGACTGCAAGGAGATCCAATCAGTCGATCCTAAAAGAAATCAACCCTGACTTGTTCCCTGGAAGGCCAGAGACTGACGCTGAAGCTCAAATATTTTGGCCATCAGATGAGAAGGGAGCACTTCCTGGAGAAGACCCTGATGCTGGGAAAGACTAAAGGTCAAAAAAGAAGGGGATGGCAAAGGATGGGATGGCTAGACAGTGTCATCGGTGCAACGAACATAAAGTTGAGCAAACTCCAGAGGACGGTGGAAGGCAGGAAGGCCTGGCGTGATGTGGTTCATGGAGTCGGACTCGACTGTGCAACTGAACAACAACAACAACAAAACTGAGGCTATCGTGCTTCGGTCACTTTCTGAGAAGACAAGACTCACAGGAAAAGACAATAATGCTAGGAAAAGCCGAAGGCAGCAGGAAAAGAGGAAGACCGAAGATTAGATGGATTGACTCGACCGGGGAAACCACGGTGCGCCGTTTGCAAGGCCTGAGCAAGGCTGTTTAGGATAGGAAATTCTGGAGGACTTTAATTCATAGGATCGCCTGAAGTCAGAAGTGAGACGGCACTTGACACACACACACAATGATGTTCCGTCATTTGGCAATCCTGGTCTATAGACTCTCTCTCTCTCTCTTTAGTGCTCACTAAGGTTAAAGGCGCACGAACAAGTAATTTATTCCAGGACTGTCTAAGTTCAGAGACCACAAATTGATACATCAAAATGGCAACCCGGATAGAGTAACTTGTCTTTCTCCTCTCCCCCCCCCCCCGTTCCACCCTCTCTGTCTCTCTCTCTTTTCTTCTCCAGCAAAATATATTTCACAGCTGCCTGCCAGATAAAATACTGATTGCAACTTTCTTAATTTACCGAGCCTTTAAGTCTAATCTCGTGAGCCAGCCTAAAGGGCTTTTTTCATCCATTGAAATGCCAGAATAATTGAAATTGTCTTCAGCCGACAGCCAGGCAATAATGAATATTGTACTCTGCCGACTGCGTGTCAAGGTTATGCATCGCCCTGCAAACACGGCTAAATCCCTACGGCACTCGCGGCAAAGTGATTTCCAGGGCTGGTAGCCAGTCACCTTTGGCACGCCAGCCAATGCCGGCCAGCTTCGTGGGATCTCCCCCCCGCAAACTGCCAGTCCTGTCCCCCTCCCAAGCCTATTGCATGGAGGTTCTTTCACAGAATGATAGAATTGTAGTGTTGGAAGGGACCCCCAGGGTCATCTAGTCCAACCCTCACACAAAGCAGGGAATTCACAAATACCTCTCCCCCACCACCACCTGCAGTGACCCCTGTTCCATGGCCAGAAGATGGCAAAAAGCCTCCAGGATCATTGGCCACATGCGCCCAGAGAAAAACCGCTGCCTGATGCCAAAATGGTGGTCGGCATTTCCCCTGGACATGTAAGAAAGGGCCCCAAGAACTAATCCCTGATGCAACCCTTCCTGCCCTCCCTCTCGTGATCTGCCTATGTTCACAGAATCAGCATTGGTGTCAGATGGCCATCAAGCCTAAGAACATAAGAGAAGCCAATGCTGGATCAGGCCAACGGCCCATCCGGTCCAACACTCTTGTCACCCAGTGGCCAAAAACACCAGGTGCCGTCAGGAGGTCCACCAGTGGGGCCAGGACTCTAGAAGCCCTCCCACTGTTGACCCCCTCGAGCACCAAGAATACAAAGCCTCTGTTTGAAAACCTCCAAAGGAGAGCCCGCCACCTCCCGGGGAAGCCTGTTCCAGGAAAAGCAAGGTTAAAATGGGGGAGAGGTCCTGGTAGTGTAGCCAGCCTCCAGGTGAGGCCTGGAGATCTCCTGGAATCACAGCCAGTTGCAATTACAAGGTTACCTCTTAAAAACCAGCCTGAATGACTCCTTTGCAGTTACTTGAGACATTTTCTAAACTTTTAAGCTACCCTGCATGGGTGGTTCTCAATGCAAAGTAACAGGAGGGTGGGGGATGGGCTGAGATCTTTAGCAGGGGAGACTTTTGCCATGGAATGGGAAGGAATGCAAGATATCTTTGCCACAGCTCAGGTTGCCAACCTCCAGGTGGGACCCGGACATCTTCTGGAATGACAACTAGTCTCCAGGCACCGGAGATGGGCTGCCTAGGGTTGCCAGGTCTGGGTTGGGAAATTCCTGGAGACTTTGGGGGTGGATTCAGGAGAGAGCAGGGTTTGGGGAGGGGAGGGGCCTCAGCATGGTCCAATGCCATAGAGTCCACCCTCCAAAGCAGCCATTTTCTCCAGGGGAGCTGATCTCTTATCAGCTGGAGATCAGTTTTCAAAGCGGGAGATCCCCAGGCCCCACCTGGAGGCTGGCAACCCCAGCTCCCTTGGAGGACTCAGCTGCCTTAGAAGGTGGACTTGATGTCATTATACCCTCTGGAGGTTCCTCCCTCCCCTTCTCTAGCTTCCGTCCCGAAATATCCAGGAATATCCAGACATGGAAATTCCACCCCAGGATGAGGATATTCACTGCGTGATCCCGGCAGCCATTTTACGGCAGGCTCCGCCTCCTGCAGCAGACGTTTCATGGCAGCCATTTTGTGGCCCTGTTCACCACCCCGTATCGGAATCTCAGAGGCGCCCGCAGGCTCAACGAGGTCGGTGACCCCTGATCTAACCCACGATGGCGAGGAGGGTTTTATACAAATTGCAGCAAACGATAGCGATCGGCGTAATTAAAAAAGTTATAACGTCTGCAGCAGCAATTAAAATGGAAATGCTGAGGTCTCCCCTCTCTCTCACGCACCCGCACGCTTCACCTTTCTCTGCACCTCTTTCTTCTACATTCCATCTTATTCTCCTAGCTCACCCCTTCATCCAGCAGGATGTTCAGTTCTTCTAGTCTACTGGGTGTCTTCTTCTTCTTCTTTTCTTTTTCTTTTTGAGTCGGTTTGTTTATTTTATCTCTTGGGTGGCCTTGGCTTGGGAAATTGGTTGGCTGCTCTTCAACCTGTGCTTGTAATAGCGCCAATCGAATCTTAATTAAAAAAAAAATTAAATGCTTGGCCAAGAAGCTACATTTGCCTGTATTGCTTAACGCTTTCAGCAGAGCAAGGTTAGCGAATCAAGCCCTCGGGGGAGAGCCCCCCGTTGCTGCAGGGCCTTCTTGGTGGTGGTTTCCCAGCTATGGAATGCCCTCCCCTTCGCTCTTCAGGTAACATCTGGTCTTTTGACTTTTGGATGCCAGCTGAAAAGCTGGCTGTTTCTTCAGTCATTCTGTTTACTGGGTTTTTTTAATAAAATGTATGCTGTTTAGCTTTATTTTCCTTTTTTAAAAAATCCGTAGTTTAAAAAATATATTTTATTTATGCCCCGCCTTTCTCCTCAACGAGGACCCAAAGAAGAAGAAGAATTGGATTTATACCCCACCCTTCACTACCCAAAAGAGTCCTCAAAAAACAGGATCACGAAACTGCGGGGGAAATCAGGCGAAGCCGCGGGTCAAAATGCAGCCCCGCGGCTTCGGGTGTGAAATTGACCAATAGTGTCGGGGCGAACGGTGGCGTAACACCGAGGCAGCTGTAGTGGGAAATCAGCCAATCTCCTTTCCCTTCCTCTCCCCACAACAGACACTCTTGTGAGGTAGGTGGGGCAGAGACAGCTCTCTTAAGGACTGTTCCTGAGAGAACAGCTCTGGGAGAACTTGTGACTGACCCGAGGTCACGGCAGCAGCATGTGGAGGAGTAGGGGAAACAAACGCGGTTCTCCCAGATTAGAGTCTGCGATCCTAACCACTACACGAAACTGGCTCTCAGTTGACAGCTCTCTTTCCTCCTCCATTGTATCCATTCTGGGTGAGGATGAGAGGCCGTGACCCACCAAGCTTCCACGGCAGGGTGAGGATTCCAACCCGAGTCTCTCGGATCCTAGCCTAACCCTCCAAAACCACGACACTACACTGGCTCTCAGTTCTGCCTTAGATGTCTTTTGCATTGGATGGTTATTGGGTCTTATCTTTTTAACTTCCCAATACATTTCCTGTAATGCATTCGTTGCTGATGTTTTTTTTATTAGAGGTTACCATTTTTCTTTGGTTTTATTGTGTTTTAACAGCTCTTGTCGTCGTCAGTTGTATCGCGAGGAGGTGCAAAATGCGGCAGCCAGGCTGCTGATGGGTCTCCCTATGCAGGAACATATCCAGCCTGTGCTGAAGGCATTGCACTGGCTGCCGATAGCGTACCGGATTTGCTTCAAGGTGCTGGTTTTAACCTTTAAAGCCCTATATGGTCTGGGGCCTTGTTATGTATTGGGATTGAATCAGCCCTGATTGAATCACCCTAGGTAAAGGTAAAGGTTCCCTTGCTCGAAAGCCAGTCGAATCCGACTCTAGGGTTGCGGTGCTCATCTCCGTTTCAAAGCCGAAGAGCCAGCGCTGTCCGAAGACGTTTCCGTGGTCATGTGGCTGGCATGACTAAACACCAAGGCACACGGAATGCTGTTACCTTCCCACCGAAGTGGTACCTATTTATCTACTTGCAATTTCTTGCTTTCGAACTGCTAGGTTGGCAGGAGCTGGAACTAGAAACGGGAGCTCACTCCGTCTTGCAG
Source organism: Gekko gecko (assembly GCA_029375565.1). Classification (NCBI taxonomy): domain Eukaryota; kingdom Metazoa; phylum Chordata; class Lepidosauria; order Squamata; family Gekkonidae; genus Gekko; species Gekko gecko. The sequence continues at coordinate 21,782,869 of JAPDNY010000005.1, forward strand.
CACCTGGGTCTTGAACTGCTGAACTACTGACCTTCCACAGCCTGCAGTTCAGCATCTTAACCACTTGAGCCACCGCAGCTAGAGACTGGCTAAGCTTGGAGCACAAGAACAATAGCCGACCAGGACTCTGGAATATACCAATCATAGAATCATAGAATGCTAGAGTTGGAAGGGACCTTGCAGGTCATCAAGTCCAACCCACTGCACTCTGCAGGAGCATAGCCAAAAGATAGCCCTACATACCTACAACATGCCCGAAAGATGGTCGTCCAGCCTTTGCTTGAAAACGTCCAGCGAAGGAGCATCCACCACCTCCCAAGGCAGACTGTTCCACTGCTCAACCACTCTTACAGTTAGGAAGTTTCTCCTGATATTAAGCCGGTAACGACTCCCTTATAATTTCCACCCATTTGATCTAGTCTTGCAATCCAGAGCAAGAGAGAATAGATCTGCTCCAGCTTCTACCTGACAGCCCTTCAAATACTTGAAGACTGCCTTCATGTCCCCTCTAAGCCTTCTCTTTCCCAGCCTAAACATACCCAACTCTTTCAGCCTTTCCTCGTAAGACTCGGATTCCAACCCTCTCACCATCCTGGTTGCCCTCTTCTGGACACGCTCGAGCTTGTCAACATCTTTCCTAAAGTGTGGTGCCCAAAACTGTACTCCAGGTGAGGCCTGGCCATAGCAGAACAGAGCGGAACTACCACCTCCCGTGATCTGGACACGATGCTTCCGTTAAAGCATCCTAAGATTGCATTAGCAATGTTTTGTAAATAGCCTATCATGGGGAGTGTGTGTGTGTTTGGGGGGGGGAGGTTCCATGCATATAAGCAGGGCTCCGGCCCTGCTAGAGTTGTCTCAGAGTTAAAAGCTGAAATCACTAATAAACTATGAGCTGATCGCTATACGCGTCTTGAACCAAGTATATTTCAGGCCTACTTACCTGAGGGACCGCCTTTCCCCTCATGTGTCCCCAGAGAGCACTGTGGTCAGGGTCGCAAAATTGCTTGGCCTTCCCTGGACCCAAAGACGCCAGACCAGCCTCTACCAGGGCCAGGGCCTTCTCAGTAGCGGCTCCATACCGGTGGAATGAGCTCCCGGAAGACATCAGGGCCCTGCGGGACCTTTTACAGTTCCGCAGGGCCTGCAAAACGGAGCTCTTCCACCAGGCCTTCGATTAGGAGCCTGCTTCCAACAACAATTGAGCTGTGGTAAGGCCCTCTATGCTATGTCCAGTAGCCTGGCTATACTCCTTTGTCACCAATCCGCCATCACCTACTGGGATCAGCATGCAATGTTCTATCACCACCAGCACTTTATTTGTCATGTACATGATTTTATGATGTCTGTTATTTGTATTTTAACTTCTCAATGTAAGCCACCCTGAGCCTGCCTGGCAGGGAGAGTTTTTAATAAATGGAATCAAATAAATAAATAAAATAAAGGAATAGGGCAGGATCCCCAACCTTTTTGAGCCTGGGATTCCGCCTCAGGGTGGTGTGCCCAAGCACAAAATGGCTGCCACGAAATGGCTGCTGCTGGAGGCCCAGCCAGCCACAAGATGGCTGCCGTAACTTACCTTCAGTCACACCGTGGAGATCCTCATGTTGCGGTGGCGGCAGCCGCTGCCAAAGCAACATTTTTAAAAATCTGCACGGCCAGTCAGATCTCCCAACAGCCAACCACAAACCTGCTGGGCAAAGGCCCACTTGGGACATCGGACCACCACCCCCGGTGGGGGCAAGGGTCCCCCACTTTCGGGCTCCACCTCTCTACCACTGGCCACCTGGACAGCGGAGGAGATTACTCCCCCAAACAGGGAAGGACACCGGAAATTAACACGATGTGCCTACATTACCCAGGAGTTACGTAGGCACATTGGAGGTGTTGGGGGAGCAGCGCTCTGGTTTTGGGGCAAAGCTCTATGGTAGAAGCCAATTCTACCATAGTGTTTTTGCCCAAAAAGCAGAGCGTCACCCCCTGACGTGCCTACGTCAATTCTGGGTCAAGTAGGCATGTCGCATTTATTTCTGGTGTTCCTCCCCACTCCCGGTTAAGTTTGCCTGCCATCCCCTTCCAGCTGGCCCAAGAGACCCAGCGACCCTAGCCCCACCCACCCTGCTCACTTTCTAAACAGAAGAAGAAGAAGAGAAGAAGAGATTGGATTTATACCCCGCCCTTCACTACCCAAAGGTGTCTCAGAGCGGGTTACAAACGCCTTTCCCTTCCCCTCTCCACAACAGGCACCTGTGAGGCAGGTGGGGCTGAGAGAGCTCTGACAGAAACTACTCATGAGAGAAGAAGAGGAAGAGGAAGAGGAAGAGGAAGAAGAAGAGGAAGAAGAAGAAGAAGAAGAAGAAGAAGAAGAAGAAGAAGAAGAAGAAGAAGAAGAAGAAGAAGAAGAAGAAGAAGAAGAAGAAGAAGAAGAAGAAGAAGAAGAAGAAGAGGAGGAGGAGGAGGAGGAGGAGGAGGAGGAGGAGGAGGTGGAGGAGGAGGAGGAGGAAGAGATTGGGTTTATACCTCACCCTTCCCTCGGATTCTCAGAGCGGCCTACAAACTCCTTTCCCTTCCCCTCCCCACAACAGACACCCTGTGAGGCAGGTGGGGCTGAGAGAGCTCTGACAGAAACTGTTCTTTTTCAAGAACAGCTCTTAACAGAACTACGGCTTGCCCAAGGTCATCCAGCCAGGTGCAAGTGTAGGAGTGGGGAATCAAACCCGATTCAGCCAGATTAGAGTCTGCTCACTTAACCACTACACCAAAACACATGGCGAGCTCCAGAAAGGCACCGGGGGCACCGTGTTGGGGACACCTGAAATAGGGAGTCTCCAGTGCGGGGGGGGGGAGCAACTGCTCCTGGTAACCACTAAGGGAGGCATAAATATGGGAGAACACATTTCATGGGGCATGATAGCTAAGGCAAGTGGGTCACGGGAGCAAAGCTTCAAACCATCCACCACTCTCTGACGTTGTGGGAATTCCAAGGATATTCCAACGAATTCCAAGGATATTCAGGCGATCAAGCGAAGATCAAACTCTATGGTAGAATTGGCTTCTACCATAGAGCTTTGCCCCAAAACCAGAGCGCTGCTCCCCCAACGCCCCCAATGTGCTCAGTAACGTGTCTACTTGGCTTTTGATATATCCCAACGTTTCACACATGAAACCAAAGACATACTATTTTTACAACAAGGAACACTTCTCGACCTACATACGACACCCGGACCTCCTGAGATGGAGACCGAGAGAACGATTCATTTCTTCCTTATTTGAAGAAAAGAGCAAGAGTCTGGTGGGACCTTAAAGACTAACCAAATTTGTGGCAGGGGAGGGGCTTTCGTGAGTCACAGCCACAGGGCTCTTTTTGCAGCCGGAACCCCTTGGCATATAAGGCGACGCACCCTTAATATGTAGCCAATCCTCCAAGAGCTTACAGAGCTCTTCTTACAGGGGCTACTGTCAGCTCTTGGAGGATTGGCTACATCAGGGCTGTGTCGCCTAATACGCAAAGGAGCCCCTGCTACAAAAAGAGCCCTGGATCTGAAGAAGTGAGCAGCGGCTCACGAAAGCTCAGAGCCTGCCACAAAACTTAGAAAGGAGTCCAGTGGCACCTTAAAGACTACCAAATCTGTGGTAGGGTATGAGCTCTCGTGAGTCACAGGTTTTGTTTGCAGAGCATCCCACCAGGTTCTACAAGGCAGGGCCCGCAACAGAGAACCAACCTGTAGGAGCGAGGGTTGCCAAGCAACCAGCAGGAGAGACCAAGGGCAGCAGGGACATGGGGGGGGGGGGCGGGGAACCATCAGCCACGGTGTGATGTGAAGAACAGCAAAATACAGAAATGACATCCTGCCTCTCTAGAAATCACTGGAAAATCTATGTGATTCCTAGACAGGACTGGTTTTCTCCGGAAGTGATGTTGTGCCATTTTCAACAGTAATCTTTAGGGATTTTTTTCCCTCCTGCTAGCCTAGGGTTGCCAGGTACCCCCTAGCAACCGGAAGGGGGGGGCTATGCTGATTCTGCCAGTGATATGGTAGTTGTGTCCGTGGACCACCACTAGAGGTCTGCAGCCTGAGTCCCTGAGCTTGGCTCCTAACACAATAGGGGCCAAGGATCCTAGTCCACCTTTTAGTCCACCAGTAGGGAGTTTGGCGGGAGATTCAAAACCCCCAATAGGACTGTGGGTGTCATGTCCTGAAGCTGGAATCTGCCCTATCTTTTCCTATGTTAAGCTTCAGACATAAAAAGGTAAGCTGTAACATTCCCATTGGTCGGTTTCTGTGAAACCTTGTAAATAACCAATCATAACTGTACATATGCTTTCGGAGGGAACAGGCCTCATTGGTCTTCATCCCTGTGTTCCTATTGGTTAATAACTATTGTATGGGCGTGGCTTTGACAGCCCGGATCATTTAAAAAGGGAGTTGTGCTCCACTACTAATTGTTGTGTTGCCTGATCTTCAAGTTGCTGTTGAATAAAGCTGAAATCGCTTTGCTGAAATCTATACCTTGTTGAGTTGCATACTTAACAGTGGGTGTGTCTGGGGTGTGTGTATATAGTTGGCCACTGCCGGCCAGTTCTTGTCTTGTGTGTGTACCCAATAAACCAGCACTGTTCAGCATGTCATAGTCCGCCTCTCCATGCAGTGAACCCAGTACTTTTCAATGGTCATGTCACTTCCGGCATGCACCAGAAGTGCCATCATCAGGGGTCTTTTTTTGGGGGGAGCGCACCAGAGCACAGCTCCGGGAGCTCATGAGCCAAGCCCCGCCCCCTGCCGGCGTCCTGGGGAGTCTTTCAGGCAGCTGAATGTCAATGTCAGCTCCATTATATCCTATGGGCCATTGAAGTCAATGGTGAAAACATAGGGTATATTCTGGGGGCTGAAGAGGAGGGAGTGTGAGGGAGAGGCTCCAAACTCACAGGGTAGCTGGTGGAGCCTCTCCCAAGATACCCACAAGTTTCAAGAACATTGGACCAGGGGTCCAATTTATGGGCCCCTAAACATGTTGCCCTATTCCCTCCATTGTTCTCTATAGTGGGAAAAAAATATTTTTTCCCCACCATAGAGAACAATGGAGGGAATAGGGGCAACCTGTTTGGGGGCCCATAGAATTGGACCCCCTGGTCCAATGTTCTTGAAACTTGGTGGGTATCTTGGGGAGAGGCTCCATCAGCTATCCTGTGAGTTTGGAGTCTCTCCCTCAAACCCCCTTCCCTCCAGCCCCCAGAATATACCCTATGTTTTCACCATTGACTTCAATGGCCCATAGGATATAATGAGGCCGAATTGCCGCCAAATTTCTTTCATTCCCTCCTTTCCTTCTCTCCTTTTCCTCTTTCTTTCCTTCCTTCTTCTCTTCTCTCTTTCTTTCTTTCTTTCCCACCTTCTTCTCTTGTCTTTTTTCCTCCTTTCCCTGTTTCCCTCCTTCCTCCTTCTCTTTCTTTCCCTCCTTCTTTCCTTCTCTTTCCTTCCCTCTGTCCTTCTCTCTACTCTCTCTCTTTCTTTCCCTCTTTCCTCCTTCTGTGGCCCAACTCTAGGTTTAAAGTTTAAACTCCTTCTCTCTTCACTCCCCCACCCAAGCCAGCTGGGGAAAGGAAGGGGAGGCTTTTGAAGATGCCTCCCCCCCCTTTTGCTTCCCCTTCTGACATCACTTCCGGTGATGTCAGGGGGCATGGCATATGCTAATAGCCTAATAGCTCATTAGCATACCATATGCTAATGAGTTCCTGCAGCTGTTTTTCTACGAAAAGACCCCTGGCCATCATCATGTCACCAGTGATGCGGAGATGCTCTGGTATTGGGGGCAAAAACTCTGTGGTAAGAGTCACTCTTACCATGGAGTTCTTTGCCCAAATAACAGAGCGTCCTCACGTCATCAGTCACGTGGTGATGTCACTTCCAGTACGTGCTGGAAGTGACATTGGCACATGGCCAGCAACGAAGTCCGAGGCCTCTGTTGGCTGCTAAGCCCCCCGCCAGCCACCTGATTGGCACGGGGGGGCAGGTTCGGGAGGAAAGAGACCTAGCAGGGCAAACTGCCTCCAAAGCACCCACTGGCAAACTAACCCCTAAAGTCGGGATATCTGGGAGATCGCCAGGCCCCATCTGGAGGTTGATAACCTCAGACCCCAAAGAGGTTAAAGGTGTTTAACTTTCGGTATGTGGGATGTCTTCTACGACTCAGACAAGGGGGGGAGGGAAAGCACACAATCTCTTGAATTTAGCAGTTCTCTAATCCCCAATATTGTCTCATCCGGGACGTGGATGGGAAGCGGCCCCCGCCGCCCGGGCCGAGACGACTTCGCTCTCTTGTGTGACTCACGGTTTCTCTCTGCATATTGTAAATGCGCATTAAGGCACTCAAGCATGGCAGCTCTGGAAGGAGTTGCCGCCATCGACTTTGGTAAATAACAATCATTTTTTATATATATATAAACCGCCCAAATGGACAACTCCGAGGACTTTTGTTGATGGCTTTTGGGAATGCCGATTTGCATTTTGAAACGTTTGTCGGCGGCTCTAGAATCAGAGTGCCAGGGACGGGCTGCCTGTTCCTCACGCTATTCTCCTTCGAGATGGGGTCTTCGTTGTCCGTTCTTAACCCAGGACATGAAAAATTGAGCTGGACGCACTTCCGAGGCGATCAGTGAAAACAGGTGTCAAATCAGACAGCCCCTATATTTTCCCCCAGTAACATCCGGCACTGCAACTATTTCTGTCCCTAGGACAGGCTTCTAATGCCATCTCCCCTACTGTAATTGGCACCAGGGCCGGTTTGGTGT
>JAPDNY010000005.1:21792158-21822158 GCA_029375565.1 Gekko gecko
CAAACACCAAATCTTTGTTATGGCTTAAAAAAAAAAATTGCCTCTCTGGCCTACCACCAGGGTTTCGTGTTCAGAGACAGCGGAGGCCGCTGCCGTCCCGTGTTCCCTCTAAGCTGAGTTGGTGTGAGCTAGCTCACAGTTTTTTAGCCTCCAGCTCACACATTTTTGTCTCTGCTCAGGAAAGATAGCTCCAAAAAAGAACTTTGCTATGGTACCTAATTTCAACCGCAAGAATGACTTATGCTCAGTTTTGGAAGCAGGAGCAGGTACCTGATTAAATGGGAGTGGATTAAAAAAAATGATTTTTATGGTTGAAATAGATAAGTTAACAAGAAAACTTCATGGAAGAGAAGACGAAGAATTTTTAGCAGACTGGAAGGACTTTAAAGACTATTTAGAGCTTAACTGGGATGTGAAAAATAGACTACTCTGTTTTGATAGCGATTAATAATAGAAGTGTTGCAACAAAAGAGACTGTAATAGAAAAGTTAGGTAAAGGTTTCCCTTGCTCGAAAGCCAGTCGAATCCGACTCTAGGGTTGCGGTGCTCATCTCTGTTTCCAAGCCAAAGAGCCAGCGCTGTCCGAAGACATTTCCGTGGTCATGTGGCCGGCATGACTAAACACCAAGGCGCACGGAACGCTGTTACCTTCCCACCAAAGTGGTACCTATTTATCTACTTGCAATGTCTTGCTTTCAAACTGCTAGGTTGCTAGAGACGGGAGCTCACTCCGTCATGCAGCACTCTCGGGTCTCGAACTGCTGAACTACCGACCTTCCACAGCCTGCAATTCAGCGTCCTAACCACTTGAGCCACCGCAGCTCCTTATAGAAAAGTTACCTAATAGTTAAAATAGAAAAAGGAAAATAGTGAAATTTATTATTCGAATACTGAAAATGAATTGAATGTAAGAGAATATCGATTGAAATGTTAATGGGGGCGGAGCATCGTTGGAAGCCAGGGGAGGGGGGGATAAAAATTTTAGAAAAGGATATGTTAAGAATTGTTAGTCAAATGTGGAACATGCTATTATATCCTGATAATAAATTTTCTCTCTTTTTTTTTTAAAAAAAAAGGAAAGATGGCTCCAGAACAAACTAATTTGTGCAGCAGCCAAATGGCTCGCTCACAGCTTTAATGCCAGGAGCTCACCAAGTGGAATTTTTGCTCGCAAGACTCCGCAGCTTAGAGGGAACATTGCTGCCCTCTCTCCCCTAACGTTTAGCGGGGGAGGGGAGGGGGCGCTGAAATCCTCTCCATCTATTCCACCTCCCAAAAATCTCAAAATTTTATTTTATCTTTAAAGGGGGACTCATCGGAGCCGGCCCTCGTCCTCCCGCCTTTGTTGTGCAGTGAGGTAGGGTGTAATTCGGCCGACTCTTCCCCCTGCTCCTTGTGATGGAGACAATAATCCACTCTGTCTCCTCTTAATTAGAGTAAATAACTCCCGGCTTACAATAGACAGTTCAGAGGGGCCTTTTTAAAAGCCAGGCATTCTGTCCCGGTGCTGGGAGCTAATTGATTCCCAAATGATAATGGTGTTTACATTGGAAAGCCCACCCCCGCCCACGTCCCTCCCCCGCATCCTTCACTGCTCATTTTCTGTCTTTAAATCGTCCCTGAATGTAGGATTGTCGGCTCCCTCCTGGACACCAATGGGGTGGGGGGACAAGGTTGCCAGCTACAGGTCAGGAAACTCCTGGAGGTTTGGGGGTTAGGGGGAACCTAGGGAGGACAGGGACCTCAATGGGGTAGGGAGCCACAAAATACACCTTCCAAAGCATCCATTTCATCCTGAGGGACTGATATATTGGGGTTTTTTTTGCCATTTTATTTATATTTTTAAGAATACAACAATATCTTCTGTTTACACAATGATACATAGTTAAGATTGCTGGGGAAAAGATCAATAACGCCAGATATGCAGACGATACCACTCTGATGGCAGAAAGTGAAGAGGACCTCAAGAGCCTCTTGCTCAGAGTGAAAGAGGAGAGCGCAAAAGTGGGCTTGAAGCTCAACATCAAAAAAACTAAGATCATGGCATCTGGCCCCATCACTCCTTGGCAAATAGAAGGGGAAGTCGTAGAAGTAGTGACAGACTTCACGTTCCTGGGATCCCAGATCACTGCAGATGGTGACTGCAGCCATGAAATTAAAAGACGCCTGCTCCTTGGGAGGAAAGTGATGACAAACCTAAACAGCATGATAAAAAGCAGAGACATCACCTTGCCAACAAAAGTCCACATGGTCAAAGCAATGGTATTCCCCGTAGTAATGTATGGCTGCGAGAGTTGGACTATAAGGAAGGCCGAGCGCCGAAGAATAGATTCTTTTGAACTATGGTGCTGGAGAAGATTCTTGAGAGTCCCTTGGACTGCAAGGAGATCAAATCAGTCAATCCTAAAAGAAATCAACCCTGACTGTTCCCTGGAAGGCCAGATCCTGAAGCTGAAGCTCAAATACTTTGGCTCCAAATGAGAAGGGAGCATTCACTGGAGAAGACCCTGATGCTGGGAAAGAGTGAAGGTCAAAGAAGAAGGGGACGGCAAAGGATGAGATGGTTAGACAGTGTCATCGATGCAACGGACATGAAATTGAGCAAACTTCAGCGGACAGCGGAAGACAGGAGGGCCTGGCGTAATCTGGTCCATGGGGTCGCGAAAAGTCGGACTCGACTGTGCGACTGAACAACAACAACAACAACATAGTCTAGTTTCGGAGTCAATTATACACATTTTGACTCTAACCATTTATAAACTCCATCCCATCGTTCCTGGAACCACTTTCCATCTCTCCCTTGCAATATCATACTTAATTTGTTCATTTCTGCAGTCTCTATTAGTTTCTTAACTAGTTCATCTCTTACTGGTAATCCATCTGACTTCCAATATTTAGCTACTAATATTCTGGCCACAGTAAGTATATGGGTTATTAAACATACATCTTTTTGCTCAAAACCTTCGGGTATAATATTCAACAGGTATGTTTCTGGTGACAGTCCTAAGTCAATATTCGTAATTTCTCTTATCATCTTATTAATATTGTGCCAAAAACTTTTGTATTTTTTCACACTTCCACCACATATGGAAAAATGTACCAACATTAGTATTACACCTCCAACAATTTCTAGATATAACCTTATAACTTTTAGCAATCTTGTCAGGCGTCCAATACCATCTATAGAATAATTTGTAAATATTTTCTTTATATGGACTGATATATTGTATAGGGTTGCCAGGTTGATGTGGTGGTTAAGTGCGTGGACTCTGATCTGGCAGAACCGGGTTTGATTCCCCACTCCTCCACTTGCAGTGGCTGGATGACCTTGGGCAAGCCATAGTTCTGTCAGAGCTGTTCTCTCAAGGACAGTTCTCGAGAGAGCTCTCTCAGCCCCACTTACCTCACAAACAATGATCCCTCTAAGCTATGGTGTCCTGTGAGCAAAAATTCTACTTTGTGAGCTGCCGGCATTAAAGTTGTGAGCAGGTGATTCGGCTACGGCATAAATCAGTTTGCTCTGGAGCCATCCCTTCCTGAGCTGAGACAAAAAACGTGTGAGCCAGAGTATAATGTACTCAGCCCTGACTGCGTGGCACCCAGGGGCTCCATGCGGTCCCGCTAACCTAGGAACTTCACTCCAAGAAACAATGGACTAAGCGGCTCCCAGCCCGTACCTATCAGAGGGCTAGGCTCCCGGCCAATGAGCCTATGGAACTTGCAGCCACTGTAAATAGCCTATGATTATGTAAGGAGCTGCGGTGGATCAAGTGGTTAAGACACTGAACTGCAGGCTGTGGAAGGTCAGTAGTTCAGCAGTTCGAGACCCGTGAGTGCCGCATGACGGGGTGAGCTCCCGTCTCTGGTTCCAGCTCCTGCCAACCTAGCAGTTCGAAAGCAAGGAATTGCAAGTAGATAAATAGGTACCACTTCGGTGGGAAGGTAACAGTGTTCTGTGCGCCTTGGTGTTTAGTCATGCCGGCCACGTGACCACGGAAACGTCTTCGGACAGCGCTGGCTCTTCGGCTTGGAAACGGAGATGAGCACCGCAACCCTAGAGTCGGATTCGACTGGCTTTTGAGCAAGGGAACCTTTACCTTTACCTATGTAAGGGTGTGTTTTGGGGTGGGGTTTTCAGGGAATATAAACCGACCTGCGAGCCAGCTAAAGTTGTCTTGTTCCTGATCTGAAACAAAAGTATGAGCTGATTTCACTCTCCTAACGCATCAGTCTCAAGACTTTTTACGGAGGCGAAAAAACTGTGAGCTCTAACTCAGCTTAGAGGGACACACTGCTCACAGGGTGTCTGTTGCGGGGAGGGGAAGGGAAAGGAGTTTGGAAGCCACTCTAAGGCTCCTTTGGGAAGTGAAGGGCGGGGTGTAAATCCAATCTCTTCTTCTCTTCTTCTTCTTCTTCTCTAAAGAGCAGTTTCTGTCAGAGCTCTCTCAGCCCCACCTGCCTCACAGGGTGCCTGTTGTGGAGAGGGGAAGGGAAAGGCGTTTTTAACCCGCTCTGAGACACCTTTGGGTAGTGAATGGCGGGGTGTAAATCCAATCTCCTCTTCTTCTTCTTCCCCCAGTACGGCCAGGGGATCCCCCAATTTTGGAGGGCCCAATCCGCTGTGGCCCAGCTAGCCAGTGGGGGAAGCCCCCTCCTGGCCCCCCTGGCGCTAGTGCAATGTCGTCACCCAGGAGCAATGTCATCACATTTCCGACATCAGGGGCAAATCTCTAGGTTTGGGGCAAAACTCTATGGTTTTGAGGAATGGCCAAGAGTCCCCCCACTGGCAGCCAGGTAGGACCGGGCAACCCTCTCTCTCTGTATTGTTTGGAGATGAGCTGTAATTCCGGGAGGGTCACCGGCTCTGGATTGGGAAATACCTGGAGATTTGGGGGATGGAGTCTGAGGAGGGCAGGTTTTGGGGAGGGGAAGGACTTCAGTGAGGCATAAATGCCACGCAGTCCAGCTTCCGCAGCGACCAATGTCCTAGGGTTGCCAACCTCCAGGTGGTGTCTGGAGATCTCAATGACAACTGGTCTCCAGGTGAGAGAGATCAGTCCACCTGGAGAAAACGGCTGCTTTGGAAGGTGGAGAAACGACAGCCGAGGGGTGACGTGATCGAGGTTTGCAAGATTATGCGTGGGAAAGAGCAGGTAGAGAAAGAGGTCCTTTTCTCCCTCTCTCACAAGACAAGAACTCGTGGGCACTCCATGAAATTGCTGAGCAGTCGGGTTAGAACAGATACAAGGAAGTTCTTCTTCACCCAAAGAGTGATCAACACATGGAATTCACTGCCACAGGAGGTGGTGGCAGCTACAAGCATGGACAGCTTCAAGAGAGAATTGGATAAACATGTGGAGCAGAGATCCATCAGTGGCTATTAGCCACAAGGTATAGGTAGGAACTCTCAATCTGGTGCAAGGGATGCTCTGTATTCTTGGTGCTTGGGGGGGGTCTACAGTGGGAGGGCTTCTGGAGTTCTGGCCCCACTGGTGGACCTCCTGATGGCACCTGGCATTTTTGGCCACTGTGTGACAGGGTGTTGGACTGGATGGGACATTGGCCTGATCCAACATTGGCTTCTGTCATGTTCTTATGTGGAATCTATGGCATTCTACCCCAATCAAGTCCCTGCTCTCTCCAAATCTCGGCCTCCTGGGGCTCCACCCCCAAATCTCCCGGTATCTCCCAACGCGGAGCCGGCAACCCTAACCCTAATCCATAGCCAATCATCTCTCCCCTGCCCTTGACGCCACATTCCGTAAACGACGGGGATTATTTCTCATTTGGGCCATCCAATTTGCCCCCCGTCTACATCTGATCCCAGCACTCAGAGGGTCTCTGTGGAATGTCCCTCCCCCCAATTTTGTCCCTTTTTAAAACGGAGTCTCTGCTCCATTGTCTTGGGGAAAGACAGTTTGCAGTTATAGGCCCGAGGGCATGACGGCTGAGTGGGATTTTCAGGGTGAAAGGCAAAGGTCACTGGCTAAATGGCAGCTAGGAAAACAGAAAGAGATGTATTAGAAGGCTGAAAAGGGCCTCCGCAGAACAATGACAAACCGGGCGGTGGGCTGGCAGGTTCCCCCCCTGGCCACAAGCAGGGGGTGGGAGGGAGGGTTGCCAGATCCAGGTTGGGGAATGCCTGGAGATTCAGGGGTGGAACCTGGGGAGGACGGGGACCAATGCTCCCTCTAAGCTGTGGAGTCTTGTGAGCAAAAATTCTATTTTGTGAGCTACTGGCATTAAAGCTGTGAGCGAGCCATTTGGCTACTGCATCAGCCATCCTTCCTGAGCTAAGGCAAAAATGTGTGCGCCAGAGGCTAAAGAACTGTGAGCTAGCTCACACTTACTCAGCTTAGAGGGAACACTGACGGGGACCTCAGCGGGGTCCAATGCCGCGGAATCCAACCTCCAAAGCATCCATTTTCTCCAGGGGAACTGATCTGTGTAGTCTGGAGATGAGGTGTAGTTAGGTTTTCCAGGTGAGGCCAACAAGGTGGCGGGGGACTTCAGAGAGGGAACTCTGAAATGAGTTCCGGGTCATCTACTGTCACATTTAAAGGGACCACGTTCCTTCGAAATGCGTTCCCTCCATTGGAAATAATGCAGGATGGGGGCACCTTATTTCGGAGGCTCACAGATTCGGATCCCTTGGTCCAATCTTTTTGAAACTTGGGAGGTTTTTTGGAGGCGAGGCACCAGCAGCTATGCTGAAAATTTGGTGCCTCGGCCTCAAAAAACAGCCCCTCCCCCGAGACCCACAGAACTCGTGGGCACTCCATGAAATTGCTGAGCAGTCGGGTTAGAACGGGATAAAAGGAAGTCCTTCTTCACCCAAAGAGTGATTAACACATGGAATTCACTGCCACAGGAGGCGGTGGCAGCTACAAGCATGGACAGTTTCAAGAGGGAATTAGATAAACATATGGAGCAGAAGTCCATCAGTGGCTATTAGCCACAGGGCATAGATGGGAACTCTCAGTCTGGGGCAGGTGATGCACTCTATTCTTGGTGCTGGGGTGGGGGAGCAGTGGGAGGGCTGCTAGTGTCCTCGCCCCACTGCTGGTATTTTTGGCCACTGTGTGACAGAGTGTTGGACTAGATGGGCCATTGGCCTGATTCAACATTGGCTTCTCTTATGTTCTTATGTTCTTAATTCTCCATTATATCCTATGGGGACCGGTCTCCATAGGGTATAATGGAGCAACTAGCAGCTATTTCTCTCCTCCCCCCCGCCCCGCTTTCTGATAGCCCTGAAGTGAGGGGAGGGGTTCCTAACTGGGGAATCCCCTGCCCCCAAATGGAGATTGGCAACCCTAGCTATAATTCCAGGGGATTCCCAGGTCCCACCTGGAGGCTGGCAACCCTACAGATTCCACTTGTGCATCCGGAACTCAGTTTACAAGGTGGCTTTAATTCCTTGGTGGCTTGGTGGCTTTAATTCCTTGAACCACGGCTAGCCAGCTTGGAGGTATACAATCATTTTTAAAATCAGTCATAAAAATTAGCATGAGAAAATCACAACTGCAAAATATAGACACCCAGCCTGGCGTAAGGCTTAGAGTCAATGCTCCCTCTAAGCCCTGGAGTCTTGTGAGCAAAAATTCTACTTGATGAGCCCCTGGCATTAAAGTTGTGGGCGAGCGATTTGGCTGCTGCATAAATGAGTGTGCGCTGGAGCCACCCTTCCTGAACTAAGAGAAAAATGTGTGAGCCGGAGGCTAAAAAAACTGTGAGCTAGCTCACACTAACTCAGCTTAGAGGGAACACTGCTTAGAGCTTTGCTGCTCGAAACCAAGAAATTGCAAGTAGATAAATAGGTACCACTTTGGTGGGAAGGTAACAGTCGTTTACCGTTAGTTGACATGGAGTTTTATGGTTATTTATTTATGGTTGTTTTATGTTTTATCTGGTTGCATGGCATTGCTGCCCTTGTTCGCCGCCCTGAGCCCATGTGGAAGGGCAGCATATAAATCGAATAAATAATAATAATAATAATAATAATTCCATGTGCCTCGGCATCTTGCTGGCCACATGACCACGGAGAAGTCTTTGGACAGTGCTGGCTCTTCAGCTTGGAAACGGAGATAAGCATCACATCCCTAGAGTCGGATTCGACTGTCTTTAGAGCAAAGGGAAACCTTTACCTTTATAGAGTTGCCAGCCTCCTTGTAGGGCCTGGAGATCTGCCAGTATTACAACTATCTCCACAGACGATTGAGGTTCCTTCCTCTGGAGAAAATGGCTGCTTTGGGGGAGATTCTGTGACATTCTGTTCTGCTGAGGCCCCTCCCCTTCCCAAGCCACACCCTCCCCAGGGTCCACCATCAAATCTCAATGAATTTCTCAGTCCAGTGTTGGGAACCCTAGCCGCAAAGGAGAGGAGAGAAAGAGAGAAAACTATGCACGCTGCCTGGGGCTCCGTAGAGGAAGATGGCAAGAAAATGCACCATATAATAAATATAGCAAATATTATTAATACATCGTTTTATCATCTCAGCTCCCGATGCGGCTTACAAGGGAGGGGGTTTCCTAATCAATATGTGTTTCAGGTCCTCGGAGAGCCAGTTTGGTGTGGTGTGGTGGTTAGGAGCGCGGAGTCTAATCTGGGAGAACCGGGTTTGATTCCCCACTCCTCCACATGCAGCTGCTGGTGTGACCTTGGGTCAGTCATAAGTTCTTTCAGAGCTGTTCTCTCAGGAGCAGTCCTCGAAAGAGCTCTCTCAGCTCCATCTACCTCACGGGGTGCCTCTTGTGGAGGGGGAAGGGAACGGGATTGTAAACTGCTCTGAGACTCCTTCAGGTAGTGAAGGGTGGGGTATAAATCCAATCTCCTCCTCCTCCTCCTCCTCCTCTTCTTCTTCTTCTTCTTTTTCTTCTTCTTCTTCTTCTGTGCCAGGCTTTCTTTCCCATGCATTTAAAGGGAGTTTGCTCAGGAGAACCCCCTTTTGAAACGTACACCCAATCTTTTCCCACCTTTATTGTTCTCCTCTTCCTTCCCTCTTGAAGGACATGGTAAATTAAAAAAAAAAAACAAAGGCAGAACCAGGAGTGAGAAATCCTCACTGCACAATGTGGAGGGAGAGTACATCACATTAGCCAAAGAAAAGGTGACAGGGTCGGCCATATTAGTTTATTCCAGGCACTGCCTTGTTCGCATACAAAATGACAAGGTGAGGTGATTTGAATTTCAAATGATATTGATCGACTGCCTGACTTCACTTCTCCCCCAGCTCCCTCCCCAACGGAGAACAAAAGGGGTTTAAATATTCTTCTCCTCGCTTCCATTTTATCCTCACAACAAACCCGTGAGGTAGGTTAGGCTGAGAGATTGTGACTGGCCCGAGGTCACCCAGCAAGCTTCCGTGACAGAGGGGGGATTCGAACCCGAGCCTCTCGGAACCTAGCCCGACAGTCTAACCACTATCAGGCAAAGTGAGCATTGACTCACGAAAGCTCCTCCCCTGCCCCCGATTTGGTTAGTCTCTAAGGTGCTACTGGACTCTTGCTCTTTTCTACTGCTACAGACAGACGAACATGGCCACCCGTCTTAGTCTAAACACTAGACCACACTGGGTACCTAATTTCTATATTTCATAGGGTTGTCAGCTCTGGGTTGGGAAATATCTGGAGATTAGGAGGGGGTGGAGCCTGTGGAAGGCGGGGTTTGGGGAGGGTTGGAACACCTTCCCTATGAAGAAAGGTTAAAATGCTTGGGGCTCTTCAGCTTGGAGAAACGACGGCTGAGGGGTGACATGATCGAGGTTTATAAGATTATGAATGGGATTGAGCAGGTTGAGAAAGAAGTCCTTTTCTCCCTTTCTCACAAGGCAAGAACTCGTGGGCACTCCATGAAATTGCTGAGCAGTCGGGTTAGAACAGATAAAAGGAAATACTTCTTCACCCAAAGAGTGATTAACATATGGAATTCACTGCCACAGGAGGTGGTGGCAGCTACAAGCATGGACAGTTTCAAGAGGGAATTAGATAAACATATGGAGCAGAAGTCCATCAGTGGCTATTAACCACAGGGTATAGATGGGAACTCTCAGTCTGGGGAAGGTGATGCACTCTATTCTTGGTGCTGGGGGGCAGCAGTGGGAGGGCTTCTAGTGTCCTGGCCCCACTGCTGGACCTCCTGATGGCACCTGGTATATTTTGGCCGCTGTGTGACAGAGTGTTGGACTAGATGGGCCATTGGCCTTATTCAACATTGGCTTCACTTATATTCTTATGTTCTTATGAGGGGAGGGACTTCCATGGGCTTTAATGCCATAGAGTTTCCCTTCCCCTTCCCACGACAGACACTCTGTGAGGTAGGTGGGGCTGAGGAAGCTTTTTCGAGGACTGCCCTTGAGAGAACAGCTCTGAGAGAACTTGTGACTGACCCAAGGTCACACCAGAAGCTGCATGTGGAGGAGTGGGGGATCAAACCCGGTTCTCCCAGATTAGAGTCCACGCTCCTAACCACGACACCCAACTGTCTCTCACTGCAAAATGAGTTCGTGTCAGCCCTTTTTCACAAACATGCGCAGTCAAGCACGTGTCAGTTGTACATACGTCCACTGTAACATGTCAATGGGGACACAGGATAAGGCCGCTCTGTGTGTTCCTATGCGGCCACAGCACAGTCTATTGGAAGCAGATTTAAGTTTTGCTTAGAAACTGCCTCATCGGGCCACCTCTCCGGAATTTGTCGGATAACCCCGCGGTCTACCTAAGCAGTAAGTTCAATTTATTTTTGCTTTCCTTCCAAAATCTTATTTTTTTTTTAATTAACAGCTCTTATCAAAGCTGCAAATTACAGGTAAGCGCCCTGACCCAGCAGAGGTCCCTGGCTACCCTGTCATTAAGGTTGAGCTCAACTCGTTCATTAGTGGTCAGCCACCACCGGCCCTGAATACCCCGGCTTAGCCTGGCCTCCCCAGAGCCCAGAAGCTTAGCAGGGTCGGCCACAGGAGGAGGAGGAGGAGGAGGAAGAAGAAGAGGAGGAGGAGAAAGAGGAGGAAGAGGAGGAGGAGATTAGATTTATACCCCACCGTTCACTACCTGAAGGAGTCTCAGAGTGCCTTACAATCTCCTTTCCTTTCTCTCCAGACAACAGACACCCTGTGAGGAGGAGGAGGAGGAGGAGGAGGAGGAGGAAGAGAAGGAGGAGGAGGAGATTGGATTTATACCCTGCCCTTCACTCAGAGTCTCAGAGCAGCTTACAATCTCCTTTTCCTTCCTCTCCCCACAACAAACAACCTGTGAGGTAAGTAGAGCTGACAGAACTCTGACAGAAACCGCTCTTGAGAGAACAGCTTTGAGAGAACTGGGACTGACCCAAGATCACCCCGCTGGCTGCCTTTGGAGAAGCGGAGAACCAAACGCGGTTCTCCAGATTTAGAGTCCGCGGCTCTTGACCACTGCACCAAACTGGCTTGGACCGCCCATGAAGACCAGGCAAATGGTTCGTGTATTTATGAATGTAATTGAATTTAATTAATTAGTGTATTTTCCCAGCCTTGAGACACCCTCCTCCTCTCCTCCCTCTTATCCTCACAACAGCTCTATGAGGTAGGTTAGGCTGAGAGAGTGTGACAGGCCCAAGGTCACCCCGCAGGTTTCCATGGCACAAGCAGGGATTCGAACCTGGGTCTCGCAGATACCGGTCTGACACTCTTAACCACTACACCACACTGGCTCTCACCTGGCCGCCCATTCCCCGAAGTCTGTATCCTTCAGACTACGGAGAGATGCTCTGGCATCCCAAAATCACACGGAGCCGCTCCGGTCTTTCCTCCTCCGAAACCTCAGTAAGGTTTTTGAAAGGGGAGCAAAAACAAGCGAGAATGGGAAATTAAAACCAGGGGGATATGGGGGGGGGGAGAAAAGGGGGAGGGAATGAGAGAGGGAGGAAGGGGAGGGGGGAATGCGAGGCAGAGATTGTGGCCAGCTTTGTAAATTGGCAAGGCCTTATCGGCAGCATTTCATGGTTTTTTGGAACTCTTTCAAAGGCAACTTGCCTTTGTGCGCGGCGGCTTAAGCTTTTTCTGATATTTAAAGCTATGCTTAAAAAGTTTCTGGAAATTACTTCTGAGTTTTCCTCTCTGTCTCTCCCGCCACCACCGATGCCAGCGTGCTCAGCCCGCCCTCCTGTTTCTTCCCAACGCTATCTGCGACTGTTTCCCAGGTTGTTTTTTTTCCGGTGGGCACGCTGCCTGTCCTCCTCCTTTCCATCCTCCGTCAGGTGGCAGGGGAACACTTGGGGCTCTTTAGCTTGGAGAAACGACAGCTGAGGGGTGACAGGATCGAGGTTTATAAGATTATGTGTGGGATAGAGCAGGTAGAGAAAGAGGTACTTCTCTCCCTTTCTCACAAGATAAGAACTCGTGGGCACTCCATGAAATTGCTGAGCAGTCGGATTAGAACGGATAAAAGGAAGTCCTTCTTCACCCAAAGAGTGATTAATGCATGGAATTCACTGCCACAGGAGGTGGTGGTGGCTACAAGCATGGATGGCTTCAAGAGGGAATTGGATAAACATATGGAGCAGAGGTCCATCAGTGGCTATAAGTCACAAGGTATAGATAGGAACTCTCGGTCTGGGGCAGGTGATGCTCTGTATTCTTGGTGCTGGGGGGGGCAGCAGTGGGAGGGCTTCTAGTGTCCTGGCCCCACTGCTGGATCTCCTGATGGCACCTGGTATATTTTGGCCGCTGTGTGACAGAGTGTTGGACTGGATGGGCCATTGGCCTGATTCAACATTGGCTTCTCTTATGTTCTTATGTTATGTAAAGGGGATTTCCATGTCCCCAGCATCAGCTGCAAGAAGGTAAGGACTGCCTGGTCACATCAGATAGACTTGCATCTAGCCCAGCATCCTGTTTCCAACAGTGGTCAGCAAGGTGCTGCTAGGAAGCTCACGAGATGGGCGTGTGAACCTCGAGACCCCTCCTCCGCTCCTTCTCCCCAATTTCTGGCCATGACGTGTAGACTGCTTCCTCACACGGAGATTCCATTGAGCTAGCAAGGTTAATAGCTGGGGAGCCGCTGTGGGGTAGTGGTTAGAGCGATGAACTAGTATCTGGAAGACTCAGATTTGAATCCCTGCTCTGCCACGGAAGCTCGCTGGGTGACCCTTGGGCCAGTCACACACTCTCAGCCTAACCTACTGTTAAATACTGGGTTCTGGACACATTGCAGGGATTGGCTCTAGTTTATCCAGTGATTTCAGCACACTGCAAAGGACAACTAGCAGGGCTTGAGCCCTGCTTATAAAGCCTGCACACACCACACCCAACAGACACCTTCTCCCAATGATAGGCTATTTACATTACAACACTTATCCATTGGTTAGTTCCTGGATCCAGGTGAGCTATTGTTCTGGAGAAGCAACCTCAACCCGTTCCTAGTACAGCTTGAGGAACAGCTTAGGCTCAGTACATAATACCTGCGTCACGGGGTTGTTGTGAGGATAAAATGGAGAAAAGGAGAACGCAAGAACAGCCTTGTTGGGAGGATAAGAAGAGAACAATGTGAACCGCTTTGGGTCTCCTGCGGGGAGAAAAGTAAGGCATAAAGGACGGAAATAAAGAAAACAATAAATAAATAAAACAATAGGGAAGCCATTGAAATTCATAAACATAAACACAATTTCAACAGGAAAGAAAAGAGTTTAAAAATAAATAGGGCATGGTTTTCCTGTCCTGAAAAACACAGTGCTCTACAGCTGACGATAGCACTACAGATAAGATTAGAGTTTCAACAGCCATTCCACACACAAAAGAACCTCCTCAGGAAACAGGAAACCTCCTCAGGAAACAATCCATAGACAAAAGAACCTCCTCAGGAAAGCTCCTTCATTAGCATGTTCATAGCCTGGAGAACTCCTACAAGATAATGACTCAGCCCTACCCCACCTTCCTGAATAGATGTGAGCTACCTGCCTACCATTTTTCTGCTCACCCTGACAGAGAAGGTACTCCATCTTTCTGTGTTATACCTCTGAGGATGCCAGTCACAGCTACTGGTGAAACATCAGGTCCTACAATGCCAAGACCACCGCCACACAACCCAGAAAATCTACAGCAACTAAAAAACAATAACTGCTAATCATTAATTTGTCTAATCCTTTTCTCCTCCCCCTCCTCCTCCTCCTCATTATTATTGTTATTATTGTTATTATTAATTAGGCTTATATACTGCCCTACCACAGTGAACAACAAGGGTTCATTAATACAAACAATCTCATAGATATATATAAATACATATAGTTACATAAAACCATAAAATAATCCAAAATAACAATTGAATTTGTTGTCGAAGGCTAATCCTATGCAAAAGAACCTCCTCAGGAAAGCTCCTCCATTCGCATGCTCACAGCATGGGGAAATCCTACAAGATAATGACTCAGCCCTGCCCCACCTTCCTGAGTAGATATAAATTACCTGCCTACCATTTCTTCTTCTCACCTTGACACAGAGCGGACTCCGTCTTTCTGTGGTATACCTCTGAGGATGCCAGTCACAGCTGCTGGCAAAACATCAGGTCCTACAATGCCAAGACCACGGCCACACAATCCGGAAAATCTACAACAGCTAACAGTTGAATCGTTACCCAAAATTCACAAGGTGCCATAATACAGTTCTAATCCCCAGTTTGCTTAAATTTAACAGTGCGGGGGTGGGTGAGTAGAGGCAACAGATAGGCCGATGGTTGCTGGAAACTGTTACCAATAACCACTGATGTTAAAAAACAACAACCCTTATGTTCATGATGTTGAGAAGAAGAAGAGAGAAGAGTTCGGATTTATACCCCGCCCTTCACTACCTGAAGGAGTCTCAGAGCGGCTTAAAAACCATCGCTGTCCTCAACCATACGCTCGGCAGAACCTCTCTCCCACCAAGTTGGAGGCAGCGAATTAGATAAACATATGGAGTAGAGGTCCATCAGTGGCCATTAGTCACAAGGTATAGACAGGAACTCTTGGTCTGGGGCAGGTGATGCACTGCATTCTTGATGCTTGGGGGGGGGACATTGGGAGGGCTTCCAGTGTCCTGGCCCCACTGCTGGACATCCTGATGGCACCTGGTATTTTTGGCCACTGTGTGACAGAGTGTTGGACTGGACGGGCCATTGGCCTGATCCAACATTGGCTTCTCTCATGTTCTTATAGATGGTACACTCTTTCTGGGGCAAGTGATGCTCTATATTCTTGGTGCCTGGGGGGTCAACAGTGGGAGGGCTTCTAGTGTCCTGGCCCCACTGCTGGACCTCCTGATGGCACCTGGTATTTTTGGCCACTGTGTGACAGAGTGTTGGACCGGACGGGCCATTGGACTGATCCAGCATTGGCTTCTCATATGTTCTTATGTTCTCTTTGGACCAGGAACTTCCAATAGATATTTCTCAGTTGAGCATAATGCTGTCTGGGGGACATACCAAGAGAAGCAGTCCCTGGCCATTTAGGGTCTTAGAGGTCAAAAACAAAACCTTGAATCTGACCCAGCACTTAACTTGGAGCCAGTGCAGGTGGCGTAGCACAGGTTGTATGTGTGCTGTAACCAGTGTTCCCATGAGGACCCATGCTGCTATATTCTGGACAAGCTGCAATTTCTGGATCAGCCTCAAGTGTAGGCTGATATAGCAAATATCCATCAAGACTTAAGCCTATCACCATATTGGTCATGGAAAACTATAGATGTCTCCAATTTATTTGTTTTAAACCCTTCTATGCCGCCTTTCCACCCAAGCTCGGTCTCCACTGCAGTGAACATCAAGCCATTAACACATTTCAACATTAATAAAGCATTTTAAATAAACATATTGGCACTTTCCAGCTCTCCCATTAGCTGTGCTGTGTGCTCCATCAGCCATTGGCCCATCAACTGCCACTCAAGAGTACTCATGTGCCATTGGCTGGGGGCTGGGTCTGCTCCCAGACTTTCAGCCTAACCTACCTCACAGGGTTGTTGTAGATCAAAAGGGGGAGAGGAGAGCTGCTTTGGTCTCCACTGTGGAGAAAGATTGTACTCTTCCTAGATAGAGGCTGCAGGGAGTGGGGAGGAGATGGAAAGCTGAAGTGAGAGGGGCAGATAAAGGTAGGTTGAGGACTGGCTGGGAAGGAGATAGGGTTGCCAACTCCAGGTTGGGAAATTCTTGGAGATTTGAGGGGTAGAGCCTGGAGATGGAGGGGTGGAACCTCAGACAGATACAATGCCATAGACTCCACCCTCCAACCAGCCATTTCCTCCTGGGGAACTATTGTTGCCAATCTCCAGGGGAGGGCTGGAGACCACTCAGAATTACAACTGCTCTTCAGGTGGCAGAGATCAATTCCCCTGGAGAAAACGGTGGACTCTGTGTCATTATACCCTGCTGAGGTTGCCACAGCAAATTGACGCCGAGTGCCCATGGCCAAGGCACCTGCCCAGAACCCCTTTCTAGAAGAAGAGAAGAGATTGGATTTATACCCCACCCTTCATGATTCAAAGGTGTCTCAGAGCGGCTTACAAACTTCTTTCCCTTCCCCTCCCCACAACAGACACCCTGTGAGGTCGGTGGGGCTGAGAGAGCTCTGACAGAAACTGCTCTTTTTCAAGAACAGCTCTTATCAGAACTATGGATTGCCCAAGGTCATCCAGCCAGGTGCAAGTGGAGGAGTGGGGAATCAAACCCGGTTCTCCCAGATTAGAGTCCACACACTTAATCACTACACCAAACTGGCTCATTCTAGAGCTCGTTGTATTTATTTCCACAGCAGGCCTTATTTCTAGTGTATAAAATAATTCACTAAGAACACACAAACACGCAGCAAAACCGGGGAGAAGGGCCAGTAACAGTTGTTGGGGCTAGAGTTGAGTCCCACAGCATCTTGGTTAGATCTGATGGCAGTCCCTCAAAAGCTTATGCCCCAAAATCTGGTTGGTCTCTGACCCTGGAGGTCCCTTCCAACACTAACATTCCATGATTCTATGATTCTACGAAAGCGTGTGACTGGCCCAAGGTCACCCAGCAAGTTTTCATGGCACAGGTGGGGATTCAAACCTGGATTTCCCGGATCCTAGTCCGACACTTTAACCACTACACCACGCTGGGTTATTGAGAGGAGGATGCTGTACTGATTTAGCAGGTAGAGTCGTAGAGTTCATAAATTCTCATAAGATCTCTAAAGTCTTGAGCTCTCGTTCCTGTTTCTTCGTCGACGGCTTCAACAGGAAAGGTCATCACTGAATCGCCTCTGGTCCCTGCATGCTCTGCGGGTGATATTTTTAGCTCCCGTCCTTCTTGCATTTTCTTCACACTCTTCCATGCGGGACCACACCTGGCCTCCTTTCTGGAAAAGAGGTTTTTTTGACCACATCCTGTGTTTTGCAGAAAACTCATCCTTCTGCTCTCAAGAGATCAAGTGTCACCAGGAGACTTTGAGGGGGAATTCTGAGCCGGGGGGGGGGACACTCGGCGCGAAATGCCACCTTGGCTTTCGGAGGAGTGTCTGGGAGAGCCTGGGTTAGGAAATAGCTGGCGATTTCTTGGGGGTGGAGCCAGGCCTGGAGCTACAGTGGGGCCTCGTGGGGCCCGGCCCCCTGACTTCCTTCCAAGGCCCCACAACTTCCTATCCACCTGGGGCGCTTCCTTCTCCCTCGTCCCCCTGGAGAAATACCTTTGGGCTGGCGCACCACAGCACCGGCCCCTCCCTCCCTCCCTTCCTTCATCAGCAGGGGAAGGGGGAGAGAACCTGGGTCACTGCCTTCTCCCTCCTCCCCCTGGAGAAGCACCAAGCCTTTGGGCTGGTGAGCCGCAGTGCAAACTCTCCCAACTCCCTCTCCTGCCATCCCCTGCTAGCAGAGAAGGGTAGGATCTTGACGGTGCATGCAGAGGTGACCCCCGACTTATTTTAAGACCCCCCACACACACACAAATTAAACAAAATCCTAGCTACGGGCCTGGGTGGAGCGTGGGGAGGGCAGGGTTTGGAGTGGGACGGGACCTCAGCAGGTTGTATGAAAAGGGCCACAGCTTCGAAATCGCAGGAGGAGGTCGCAGCCCCTCTGTATACTGCCTTGGTCAGGCTGCACCTGGAGTCCTGTGTGCAGTTCTGGAGGCCTCACTTCAAAAGGGATGTGGGCAAAATCGAGAGGGTGCAGAGGAGAGCGACGAGGATGATCGGGGGTCTGGAGGCCAAGCCCTACGAGGAAAGGCTGAGGGCCTTGGGAAGGTTTCGTTTGGAGAAGAGGAGACTGAGGGGGGACAGGATGGCTCTCTTTAAATCTTAGGATGCATTAGCAAAGCATTGTGTCCAGATCACGGGAGGTGGTAGTTCCGCTGTATTCTGCTATGGTCAGGCCCCACCTGGAGTCCTGTGTCCAGTTTTGGGCACCTCGTTTTCGGAAGGATGTTGACAAACTCGAGCGGGTCCAGAGAAGGGCGACCAGGATGGTGAGAGGGTTGGAGTCCAAGTCTTATGAGGAAAGGCTGAGGGAGTTGGGTATGTTTAGCCTGGGAAAGAGAAGGTTTAGAGGGGACAGGATTGCAGTCTTCAAGTATTTGAAGGGCTGTCATGTAGAAGATGGAGTGGATCTATTCTCTCTTGCTCCAGATTGCAAGACTAGATCTAATGGGTGGAAATTACAAGGGAGTCGTTACCGGCTTAATATCAGGAGAAACTTCCTGACTGTAAGAGTGGTTGAGCAGTGGAACAGACTGCCTCAGGAGGTGGTGGATGCTCCTTCGCTGGACGTTTTCAAGAGGAGACTGGACAACCATCTTTTGGGTATGTTGTAGGTATGTAGGGGTTTCGGCTGTGTTCCTGCAGAGTGCAGGGGGTTGGACTAGATGGCCTGCAAGGTCCCTTCCAACTCTAACATTCTATGATTCTATGATAAATATCTGAAAGGCTGTCATTTGGAGGAGGGCATGGAGCTGTTCCAGTTGGCGGCAGAGGAGAGGACCCGAAGCAACGGGTATAAGTCACATGCAGAAAGGCATCGGCTGGATATTAGGAAACACTTTTTCGCGGTCAGAGTGGTCCAAATGTGGAATCAGCTGCCTAGGGAGGTGGTGAGCTCCCTTTCACTGACAGCTTTCAAGAAGAGGCTGGACGTATATTTCTCAGAGGTGCTTTAGGCTGGTCCTGTGTTGGGCAGGGGGGGGTTGGACTCGATGGTCCGTATGGCCCCTTCCAACTCTATGATTCTATGATATGATGCCATAGAGTCCACTGGCCAAAGCTGCCACTTTCTCCAGGGGAGCTCAAGTTGCCACCTCAGGGTAGGGAAATTCCTGGAGATTAGAGGACGGACCCTGGGCAGTGTGGGAGTTGGGGAGAGGAGGGATTTCATGGCTATAAAATACCACAGAGTCCACCTTCCAAAGTAGCCATTTTCTCCAGGGGTACTGATCAGAACCTACGAGAAGCCGTGCTGGATCAAGCTAGGGTTGCCAGCTCTTGTTCGGGAAATACCAGGAAATTGGGGGGCGGAGCCTGCGGAGGGTGGGGTTTGGGGAGGGAAGGGACTTCAGTGGGGTATAACACCATAGAGTCCCACCTTCCAGAGCGGCCATTTCCTCCAGGGGAACTGATCTCTGTTGCCTGGAGATCGGTTGTAAACCCAGGAGATCTCCAGCCCCCACCTGGATGTTTGAACGGACAATAATAAGAACAACCACAAGGCTCTTTTTGTAGCAGGAGCTCCTTTGCATATTAGGCGACACACCCCTGACATAGCCAATCCTCCAAGAGCTTCCAGTAGCCCCTGTAAGAAGAGCTCTGTAAGCTCTTGGAGGATTGGCGACATCAGGGGTGTGTCGCCTAAAATGCAAAGGAGTTCCTGCTACAAAAAGAGCCCTGATTGCAACCACATGAACTGGCTGTTGGGCCAGTTAGCGAGAATGACTCCTTTAAACTCTTCTTTCATCAGCTGTGAAAATACCTTTCCAGCTAAATGAACTGTTGGGAACCTCTGCTTTGTGTAACTATTGACAGACACTGCTCCAATTCTAGCATAATGTATTCGAGTGAACAAGAACGATAGCCAAGAGACGTAAACAATATACATCACCATTGACCATGCATATTCAACCATTATAGAGCAAGAAGAAGAAATGTTCAACAGGGAGAAAGCAGGTTGAGAAAGAAGTACTTTTCTCCCTTTCTCACAATACAAGAACTCGTGGACACTCCATGAAATTGCTGAGCAGTCGGGTTAGAACAGATAAAAGGAAATACTTCTTCACCCAAAGAGTGATTAACATATGGAATTCACTGCCACAGGAGGTGGTGGCAGCTACAAGCATGGACAGTTTCAAGAAGGAATTAGATAGACATATGGAGCAGAAGTCCATCAGTGGCTATTAGCCACAGGGTATAGATGGGAACTCTCAGTCTGGGGCAGGTGATGCACTCTATTCTTGGTGCTGGAGGGAGCAACAGTGGGAGGGCTGCTAGTGTCCTGGCCCCACTGCTGGACCTCCTGATGGCACCTGGTATTTTTGGCCGCTGTGTGACAGAGTGTTGGACTAGATGGGCCATTGGCCTGAACCAACATTGGCTTCTCTTATGTTCTTATGTTCTCTTATGTTCTAGAGCAAGACCATCGGCAGCCGGTTAGCAATCCCATTTCCAAAATAATCTTCATCGGGTCTGGAAGAAGTAAATCATCCCAAAGCTCCCTCGGCGGATTGAGTTGCACGATAGCAGAAAAAATCAAGCCTACTGGAATAAATATAGCCAATATAAAAGAAGAAAAAGAGAAGAGATTGGGTTTATACCCTCCAACACCTGAAGGAGTCTCAGAGTGGCTTACAATCCCTTTTCCCTTCTCTTCCCCACAACAGACACCCTGAGAGAGGCTGAGAGAGCTCTCCCAAGAAGTGCTCTTGAGAGAACGGCTCTGAGAGAATTTATGACTGACCCAAGGTCATACCAGCAGCTGCATGTGGAGGAGTGGGGAACCAAACCCAGTCCTCCCAGATTAGAGTCCACATTCCTTTTTTAAAAAAATAATAATTTATTGAATTTTTCACAAAGTGTAATCAAGTAACCATACAATTTGACATCGAATACAGAACATCAAACATAGACAGTATGCTAACCCATCATGTAAAAGAGTCCACATTCCTAACCACTACACCAAACTGGCTCTTGCCAGCTATACATCAGTTTACTTCATATAAAGTAGATTAGAAACCAATATACATTGGGGCTGATTTCCCACTACAGCTGCCTCGGGGTTGCGCCGCCGTTTGCCCCGATACTATTCGTCGATTTCACACCCGAAGCCGCGGGGCTGCATTTTGACCCGCGGCTTTGCCCGATTTCCCCGCAGTTTCGTAATCCTCAAAAAACAGGATCACGAAACTGCGGGGGAAATCGGGCAAAGCCGCGGGTCAAAATGCAGCCCCGCGGCTTCGGGTGTGAAATTGACAAATAGTATTGGGGCAAACGGCAGCGCAACCCCGAGGCAGCTGTAGTGGGAAATCAGCCCAGGTTACTTCATGTTAGGTTAGAAGCCAGTATACATCAGGTTACTTCATATTAGGTTAGATTAGAAGCCAATATACATCAGGTTACTTTATGTTAGGTGAGATTAGAAGCCAGTATACATCAGGTTACTTTATATTAGGTTAGATTAGAAACCAATATACATCAGGTTACTTCATATTAGGTGAGATTAGAAGACAATATACATCAGATTATTTCATATTAGGTTAGATTAGAAGCCAATATACATCAGGTTACTTCATATTAGATTAGGTTAGAAGCCAGTATACATCAGTTTACTTTATATTAGGTTAGATTAGAAGACAATATACATCAGGTTACTTTATATTAGGTTTGATTAGAAGACAATATACATCAGGTTACTTCATATTAGGTTCAGTTAGAAGCCAATATACATCTGGTTACTTCATATTAGGTTAGATTAAAAGACAATATACACCAGGTTACTTTATATTAGGTTTGGTTAGAAGCCAATATACGTCAGGTTACTTCATATTAGGTTAGATTAGAAGCCAATATACATCAGGTTACTTCATATTAGGTTAGATTAGAAGCCAATATACATCAGGTTACTTCATATTAGGTTAGATTAGAAGCCAATATACATCCGGTTAGTTCATATTAGGTTAGATTAGAAGCCAATATACATCCGGTTACTTCATATTAGGTTAGGTTAGAAGCCAATATACATCAGGTTACTTCATATTATGTTAGGTTAGAAACCAATATACATCTGGTTACTTCATATTAGGTTAGATTAGAAGCCAATATACATCTGGTTACTTCATATTAGGTTAGCTTAGAAGCCAATATACATCAGGTTACTTCATATTAGGTTAGATTAGAATATACATCAGGTTACTTCACAGCATTGTAAACATCATCCTTGTGAAATCATGTAGTTGCCAATCACCTACTAGTTGGCAAAGGCCAGCCGAAATTTCAAGTCAGTTGGCAGATTTCAACTGACTTGAAACCTGGACAGGTTTTTGCCAACTAGTAGGTGACTGGCAACCTTCAGTCAGGCCAATGGCCCATCCAGTCCAACACTGTGTCACACAGTGGCCAAACCTGAGGTGACCTTATCAGTTGTAATTCCAGATTTCCAGGCCCCATGTGGAGGCCGGCAACCCTTGGAGAAACTGATCTCTGTCAGCCAGAGACCAGTTATAATCAATGCTCCCTCTAAGCTGTGGAGTCTTGTGAGCAAAAATTCTACTTTGCGAGCTACTGGCACTAAAGTTGTGAGCAAGAGAGTTGGCTACCACATCAATCAGTTTGCTCTGGAGCCATCCTTCCTGAGCTAGCTCACATTAACTCAGCTTAGAGGGAACCCTGGTTGTAATACCAGGAAATCCCTCAAGGCCCTGCCTGGCGGTAGGAAGCCTTTCTCACGGGATCAACTGAACATAAGAACATAAGAGAAGCCAATGTTGAATCAGGCCAATGGCCCATCTAGTCCAACACTCTGTCACACAGCAGCCAAAATATACCAGGTGCCATCAGGAGGTCCAGCAGTGGGGCCAGGGCACCAGAAGCCCTCCCACTGCTGCCCCCTCCAGCACCAAGAATAGAGTGCATCACCTGCCCCAGACTGAGAGTTCCCATCTATACCCTTGTGGCTAATAGCCACTGGTGGACTTCTGCTCCATATGTTTATCTAATTCCCTCTTGAAACTGTCCATGCTTGTAGCTGCCACCACCTCCTATGGCAGTGAATTCCATATGTTAATCACTCTTTGGGTGAAGAAGGACTTCCTTTTATCTGTTCTAACCCGACTGCTCAGCAGTTGCATGGAGTGCCCACGAGTTCTTGTCTTGTGAGAAAGGGAGAAAAGGACTTCCTCTTCAACCTGCTCATTTAACCGCCATTTAAAAAATAATAAGACGATTTCCCTGATCCTTTGTGAAAAACATAGAGTTTGGAGGAATTCTACAGCAGGGCCCTAGCCGGGATTTTGTCATTTAAGGGGCCTTTAAATAAGTCGGGGGGGCACTGACGTCACAAAATAATTTAAAAAAAAAAAACTCACTTTTGCAGCGTTCACAGTCTGCTTGCCTATGTGGGGAAGCAAGTTGCAGTTGGGGAAGGGGCAGCAGTGGGGAGTCCTCCAGGTGGCCCAGAGAGTTGAGGGGCCTGGGGGCTGCATGGAAGTCAGGGGGCCTTGGCAGGAAGTTCAGGGGGCCAGGCCCCAAAATGCCCCCAAAGTCACTACAGGCCTGTTCTAGAGTATCCTGCAATGCGGTGATATCACTTCAAGTTAGGCAGCTGGAAGTGACGTCAAAGCACCTTGGGGCACTGTTTAGCTCTGCAACCCCCCTTTTCCCCCTCACCACCCAGCTGAGTGGTGGTCAGCGACTGAGGTCAAGGCTGGGAGGTAGCCCACCAGAGGAGACAACCTAGCCTCCGTACATGATCTTTGTTGAATCAGGCATTGTGCATGTAAAAACTGAGGAGAACCCACAGCTCACATCTGCCTAGGCTTCCCATTTACCCATTGGTAGCGGGCAGTCCCCCACTCTCAATAACTGAAGCAGTGGGAGAGAAAATAGGGGTGGGGGGTGGATTTGATGATGACACTCTAGGAATCTCCTCTAGCGTCTGCAGTCTTTACAATAAAGATTAGGGGGAAATCCTAGAACGTCTCCAAGAATGGATACCTTATCTTCCTGAAGCTCCACCATCCCTCACCACCACCCCCAAAGTCTCCCAGCATGCACCAGGCAGTGCTGAGAACCCTACATCTGACTGTTACATAGGGTGGGGACCCCAGACCCAATCTGTGTATCCTGTAACGCAGGGGTACACACTGTGGTGCCCATGGGTGCCATCATGGTGCCCACTGACACCTCTCCTGGTGCCCCCAAGTGTTTTTAGAAAGTGGGTGGGGCCAGGTGGGGCTTTTCTCTAGCAAGGCTTCTGATTGGCCGTGAAGATCTTTTTTTTAAACCACAGCACAAGGATCTAGAGTGTGGGACTGGAGGTAAGCTGTGGCAGCAGCCATTTTGTGGCTGGTTCTGCTTCCCGTGGCAGCCATTTCCCGGCAGCCATTTTGTTGCTGCGCCTACCACACTTTCATCAGAATTTCAAAGGTGCCCATAGGCTCGAAAAGGTTGGGGACCTTTGCTGTAATGTCCGAACTGGGAAAGCCAGGGCGATCTTTGAGGACTGCTGGTTCTCAATAAGTCTACATGAGGTGCCCCAAAGAGGACATTTCCAGCCCCTGGAAAGCTCCAATAAGCTCAAATAACCTTGCAGGCCCAAGATAAAGAATCACCCTTCCCTGCTCATAAGAACATAAGAATATAAGAGAAGCCATGTTGGATCAGGCCAATGGCCCCTCCAGTCCAACACTCTGTGTCACACAGTGGCCAAAACCCAGGTGCCATTTGGAGGCCACCAGCAAGCCCAGAACTCCAGAAGCCCTCTCACTGTGACCCTCCCCCCCCCCAGGCACCAAGAATACAGAGCATCACTGCCCCGGACAGAGTGTTCCATCAGTACCTTGTGGCTAACAGCCACTGAAGGGCCTCTGTTCCATATAAGAACATAAGAGAAGCTATGGTGGATCAGGCCAGTGGCCTCTCCAGTCCAACAATCTGTGGCTCACAGTGGCCAAAACCCAGGTGCCCTCAGGAGGTCCACCAGCGGGCCCAGAACTCCAGAAGCCCTCCCACTGTGGCCCCCCAAGCACCAAGAATACAGAGCATCACTGCCCCGGACAGAGTGTTCCATCTGTATCTTGTGGCTAATAGCCACTGATGGACCTCTGTTCCATATAAGAACATAAGAGAAGCCATGTTGGATCAGGCCAATGGCTCATCCAGTCCAACACTCTGTGTCACACAGTGGCCAAAACCCAGGTGCCATCTGGAGGTCCACAAGTGGGGTCAGAACTCCAGAAGCCCTCCCACTGTTGCTCCCCCCCCAAGCACCAAGAATACAGAGCACCACTGTCTCAGACAGAGTGTTTCCTCTATACCTCGTGGGTAATAGCCACTGATGGGCCTCTGCTCCATACATTCGTCTCTGCATCTGGTGGTTCCTTCCAAGCAGAAATTATGGAGCCTGCGCTAGAAGTTGAGTATTTCGTTACCGAGCGACACGCAAGATGGCAGGGGAAGTTGGAGAGAAGAAAAGCAGAGGAGATGAAGAAAAAGCTAGAAATTCTGGGTAAAAGAAAGATCAATCACTAATCCTCCCAAAGTAATTCTTTGTGGGCAAAACATTTTAAGTTCCACAATCAAAACCTAGGACGACAACAAAAACCCATGCATAAATTACGCTTGCCTTCGGAATACACAACAGGGTCATTTTTACACTTGGATGGATCCCTTTCTCCCTTTCTCAGCGGGTCAAGGTCCTTCTCAGCCACAGAGTGTCAGACATAGGTCCTCCCTCCGGACCACACGAGAGAGACTCTATCTCCCTGGACATCACGCGTCTTACCTTGCAAAATTAATTCTGAGCACACAGGCGGCGGGTAATTTTCCACCCACTTTCTCCCACCCTTTCCCCCATTTGCTTTGTGTTTCTTTCCGATTCAGTTATCACTCAAATACACATTTTAATTGTATTGTATGAGATTCAAAACTTCCTTCGCTTTGAACGTTCACAGAAACGCTTCGGTTCGGTGTTACCTCCGCCGGTGCCTGGAAAGCCTTGCAGAATACTGAACGTTTCTGGCGGTCTGATCCACGTTCCAAGGGAAACAAAGGGACCTGTTTTTAAGTATGCTTAATCCCTTTGAAATGAAGGGCACCGCAGCATCCGAGAATCCGGCAGGTTGACCTAACTGGGTGGCAGGTCACCACTTAGAGGCAGGGCCTTGGAAACTGCCGAGGCAAACACTCGGGCTAGGAAATGTACCGCTGTGGCACCTGTAGGCTGTTTGCATCCTGGAAACCCAGTTATTTGTGAAATGGCAGGTTTCTAGACCTCATAATTGCAGAGATATGGTGCCAGGAAGGCAAGTGCTGACTCAAAGGAAAGGCAAAGCAGGCGGGGAAGGGAGGTCATAAGAACATGCAGTGAAACCTGATCCAGGTGAGACATGATCCAGGTGAGACATGATCCAGCATCCTCTTCCCAACAGTGTCCAGTGTCAGCTACGTGGCCATTGCAGGTGGTGGGGGAAAGGAGGCTGCTGGATGAACTTCTTAATGCGCCAGAAAGTTAACTTTCATTTCTCTCGCTGAGTCTTATCTTGTAGCCTAGACTTGTGACCTTGGTACCTTTCTCCTGTTGCTTTGCTGGGAATGTGAACCCGTGAGTTTAGGCGCACTGGGCTTTACCCTCTGATTGGCTTAGCTCCATCAGGGGACCCCTCTTTGAATTCTGTATATCTTTTCCCTCTCCCGCCCGAAGGGTAGTTCTGACACGGAATGTATGCACAGATGACTTGCCTTTACTATACTTGATAAACTTGATCCTTCTGAAGGAACGTTGTTGGGACTGATTGCTGCAGGACTCTGACATCCAGCTAGATCAGGGGTCCCCAAACACAGTGCCTGCCCACACCTTTCCCGGCACCTGCCAAACCAAGTGTCTTTAGGAAGTAGGTGGGGCCAAGTGACGTCTTTGCCCAGTCCATGCAAAGCCAGGTGAGATGCCTGCAAAACGAAGGCAGATGTAGCCGGAGGAAGGTTTCTTGGTAGCTCAAAAAGTATACTTCTTTTGTGCACATGCGACAAAATATTTTCAAATCATATGTTCCCTTTAAAAGGCATCCTGTGGCACTGACTTGGATAGCCCAGGCATGCCCGATCTCATCAGATCTTGGAAGCTGAGGTCCATCAGTGACTATTAGCCACAAGGTATAGGTAGGAAACTCTAGGTCTGGGGAAGGTGATGCTCTGTATTCTTGGTGCTTGGGGGGGCGTAACAGTGGGAGGGCTTCTAGTGTCCTGGCCCCACTGGTGGACCTCCTGATGGCACCTGGGTTTTTTGGCCACTGTGTGACAGTGTTGGACTGGATGGGCCATTGGCCTGATCCAACGTGGCTTCTCTTCTGTTCCTATGGCCCTGCTGGTGGACCTCCTCAAGGCACCTGAGTTTTGGCCACTGTGTGACACAGAGTGTTGGACTGGATGGGCCATTGGCCTGATCCAACATGGCTTCTCTTCTGTTCCTATGGCCCTGCTGGTGGACCTCCTGAGGGCACCTGGTATTTTTGGCCACTGTGTGACACCAAGTGTTGGACTGGATGGGTCATTGGCCTGATCCAACATTGGCTTCTCTTATGTTCTTATGTTAAGCTAAGCAGGGTCGACTCTGGCAAGTACTTGGAAGGGAGACCTCCTTGGAATACCAGCAGTCAGGAAGACATGGGCAGGCTTTGTTCAGCCACCTCTCTGAATATCCTCCAGGCCCCCAGTAGGGGTCAGTCACCCGAGGTCAGCATGACTTCCAGGTGCAGACACACACACACAAAAAAACCCCCAAATAATGCAAATAAAAGGCATCCTGTGAAACAGAACTTCTACCCGAAATGTTAAAGAGTTACTACGAGATGTGTGCACAGACTCACTCTCTGATATTTTGTGCTTGGTTCCGCCTCCTCCAGCAGCCATTTTGTGGTGGTGCCCACCCATCACCTTGGGTCAGAATTCTTCAGGGCTCTTTTTGTAGGCGGAACTCCTTTGCATATCAGGTGACACACCCCTAAAGAGCCAGTTTGGTGTAGTGGTTAAGTGTGTGGACTCTAATCTGAGAGAACCGGGTTTGATTCCCCCACTCCTCCACTTGCACCTGCTGATGTGACCTTGGGTCAGTCACAAATTCTTTCAGAGGTGTCTTCTCAAGGGCAGTCCTCGGAAGTGCTCTCTCAGCCCTACCTACCTCCCAGGGTGTATGTTGTTCAAAAGCATCTAGTCTTGGGCACTCGGCGTTCCTTATGGTCCAACTCTCGCAGCCATACATGACTACTGGGAATACCATCGCTTTGACTATGCGGACTTTTGTTGGCAGGGTGAGGTCTCTGCTTTTTATTGTGCTGTCTAGGTTTGCCATCGCTTTCCTCCCCAGGAGCAGGCGTCTTTTAATTTCATGTCTGCAGTGATCTTGGATCCCAGGAAGGTGAAGTCTGTCACTGCTTCCATGACTTCCCCTTCTATTGGCCAAGGAGTGATGAGGCCGGATGCCATGATCTTAGTGAGGTAGGTTTGGCATAGTGGTTAGGAGCAGTTGTCTGCACCAATGGAAGGATGGACTTTTGTACATGCCAGAAAACAGCAATTAGCGATTCTCCTGTGGAGCATGCTGACAACTCTCTAGTCTTGGCCCGATAAGCGATGATTCATTTGTGGAACTCTCAGCAAGAGCCAAGTCCGCATAAGGAGATCCCAGGCTATTGTTTTGGGAAGCTGACATCTGTCATGGTCATTTGGGAGGAAGCTTTTCATTGCTCCGAGCATCCATTCTCATGACAAAAGAGTGCATCTGGATGGACAAACATCCTGGGCAAGAGTTCGAATCGTGCACAGGATCTCCTTTTAGCCAACCTCACAGCTGAGGGGAAAGGCCAATGAGAAACAGACAGAAGACCAAGTGGGAGGGGGGGAAACGTGTGAGTTATAATCTTTCCATAGTTCTTGTAATATTATCGGGATTAAGATGAGAGGAAGGGAAACCTGTCATGCAGCCCATGTTTCTGTCTTCACTTTGCTGTGAATTCCTCGACTTCCTGAGCACAACATCTCCCAGAATGTGATTTCATCGTACAAATGCAAGTAAAGATTAAAGCAATCCAGATTCGGGTATCCAAGCAATTATCTGATTGCACGGTAAGGGATTTTCCAGAAAAAAAATAGGTATAAGCAGGGCTTTTTTTGTAGAAAAAAACCAGCAGGAACTCATTAGCATAATAGGTCACACCCAACAGCAGAAACTCATTAGCATATTGGGCCACACCCATGACGGCACAGCTCATTAAAATATTAGGCCACACCCCCATGTTACCAGAAGTGTGGTCATCCAGCCATAACCACCTTTTGCTGCTTATTCTGTTTACCATGTTTGTTGTCAAAACCCAGGGCTCTTTTTTGGTAGCAGGAACTCCTTTGCATGTTAGGCCACACAGCCCCAGGGCTATTTTTGGGCAGGAACGCACAGGAACGGAGTTCCAGCTGGCTCCTGAGTTGGCCATGCCTAGCAGGAACGCATTAGCATAATAGGCCACACCCAACAGCAGAAACTCATTAGGATTGGCTACATTAGGGGTGTGTGGCCCAATATGCAAAGAAGTTCCTGCTACAAAAAAAGCCCTGGGTTTTGACAACAGACAACGTAAACAGAATAAGGAGCAAAAGGTGGGTGTGGCTGGATGGCCACACTTCTGGTAGCATGGGGGTGTGGCCTAATAGGCTAATGAGTTTCTGCTGTTTGGGTGTGGCCTAATATACTAATGAGTTCCTGTTGGGCTTTTTCTACAAAGAAAACCCTGCACAGCCCTCATGTAGCCAATCCCAATGAGTTTCTGCTGTTGGGTGTGGCCTGTTATGCTAATGCGTTC